>CM061130.1:17755806-17804418 GCA_030789695.1 Scilla litardierei | reverse complement strand
TCATCTTAGAGATCAAGAATGCTTCAATGATATTATTAGAGATCACGAGTTGGATGACGTCCCTCTAACTGGTAGACAGGTTACTTGGAGCAATGTGCATGCTGACCTTATTTTTAACCAAGTTTCTAGAAATAAATTTCATGTTTCTAGCTCTTGAGAGAACTTTTCTTTATGCATTCAAAGAGGTCTCGTAAACCAGCTTTCTAATCATGCTTCCATTGGTGTTGACACTAATTGCTTATGCCAATGAATATTTTCTCACAGGCCAAAATAATAATTATACTCCCATTATTCTTAGAATTAATTACTGTAAGCCAGGAGTATTTTCAGATTTGAGAAGGTTTGGTTGTAAACAGAAGAATTTAAGGACTTTATCTCTAGTACATGGAATGATTGTCATTCATATGATAGTCTAGCGAGACGAATCGTGTTTGTGTCGAGAACTTTAAGAAGAAAACTGAAGATGTTGATTAGGGACAACTTTTATAGCATTAAACTTAATAAAAAGGATCTCTTGGATTCACTTCTTAAGATTGAGGTAGAAGAGGAACAGCAAGTATTATCAAAGGATAACATGAAGTTAAGAGAGATTTGATTGGTAAATCAAATGTTACTTGTAAAGAGGAAGAAAATTTTGTGGAGACAGTGGTCGAAGGCTCTTCAGCTTAGAGGAGGAGACAACAACACTGCCTACCTTCAAGATTGCTAAGATTGCTAGTGGAAGACGTAGATGTATTCACATGAGTGAGAGTCATCATGGCAACCAGGTGGACTCATATGAATAATATTGAACATGCATTCACCATTTTCTTCAGAAATATCTTTGGCCAATCAGACACTTACAATTTGTAGCTTGATTGACCCACCATATACCCTACTACAGGAGATTTTGGAAACATTAATTCTCCATTTACAGTTGAAGAGATTAAACATGCAGTTTTAATTTAGGATCCAAGAGTGCTCTGGACCAGATGGATTTCAAGCCTTATTCTTTGAACTTGTTTTTTTTTTGAGGAATTTTATCACGGTTCCCTTGAACTTGACATATTAAATTATGATTTAAAGTATCTTTCTGTTGTCCTGATTCTTATGAAAGAAAGGGCAAATAAAGTTTCTTCATTTACGCCAATCAGCATGTGGAATGTGGTCTACAGGATTGTTAATAAGGTGTTAACTAACTGATTGAATCCTTCGTTAGACAGAGTTGTGGATCTGTTTGGCTTCATTAAGGGTCGTTTCATCTTTAGATGGAACTGTAGTCACTAATGATGCCATTCATTCATGTTGGGAGGACAAAACTGAGAATGCCTTGCTTCTGAAACTGGATGTCACTAAGGTATATACCATGCTAGATTGAAATTTCCTCATGAAAGTTAGTGGATTGCATGGATCTCCATATGTTTTGGAGGAGGTAAATATTATATTCTTATTGACCATCAGCTAGGAAGTATTATTGTTTCTAGGAGGGGTTTCGCAAGGTAACCCTCTGCCATCTTCTCTTTGTTCTTGCAACTGATGTGTTCTAAGTTACTTTGTGTGGCAATCATAAACAATAAGGTTTTCTGGTATAACGCCTGCTAGATTCTCCTATTGTATTTTTTATTTCACGCAGATAACACTCTTCTATTTGGCAATGCTGATGAGGATGGTCTGATAGCTTTGAAACTTCTATCGTATGGGTTTAAGATGGCATCTGACCTGACGATTAATTTCGGAAAGAGCCCTCTATCTGCTGCATGATGACGAGAATAACAAGCACAAGATAGCTGTGAAGCTTAATTGAAATCCTGGCCAGTTTCTACCTGTTTTATCTTGGTATTCCATTAAGGCCTAAAAAGGTTACTCGTGATGACTAGCTTCCCAATATTGATAAATTTGATAGATGATTGTCTGGATGGAAGGGTGCTACCTTATCTAAGAGAGGAAGACTTGTTCTTGTTAATGCAATTTTAACATCTTTGCCACTGTACATGATGTCCAATCTTTTTTCCAAAATGAGTTATAAAGAAGCTTGATTCCATTAGGAGGAGATTTTTTGGAGGGGTAGCATTGAAGGGTCTTCATTTAGTAATATTATATCTTCAAAGTGTGTTTGTAACTCGAAGTCCCAAGAAGCTTTGGGCATTCTCTCGCTATATGATCTTAACAAAGCTCTTCTTGGTAAATGGTTATTGAGATATTTTACTTTTGATCATCTATTCTAGAAAAGATTAGTGGAGTATCACAGACACTATTTGTGAATAGTCAGGTATTTTACTTTTGATCATCTATTCTAGAAAAGATTAGTGGAGTATCACAGACACTAAAAAGGTTACTCGTGATGATATTGATAAATTTGATAGATGATTGTCTGGTTGGAAGGGTGCTACCTTATCTAAGAGAGGAAGACGTGTTCTTGTTAATGCAATTTTAACATCTTTGCCACTGTACATGATGTCCAATCTTTTTTCCAAAATGAGTTATAAAGAAGCTTGATTCCATGAGGAGGAGATTTTTTGGAGGGGTAGCATTGAAGGGTCTTCATTTAGTAATATTATATCTTCAAAGTGTGTTTGTAAATCGAAGTCCCAAGAAGCTTTGGGCATTCTCTCGCTATATGATCTTAACAAAGCTCTTCTTGGTAGATGGTTATTGAGATATTTTACTTTTGATCATCTATTCTAGAAAAGATTAGTGGAGTATCACAGACACTATTTGTGAATAGTCAGGTACGGTCTCTTACTTTTAGAAGGAGACATTAAACAATTAAGATCTTTTCAAATTGGTACTCCTGTAATCTATATGGAAAGGGGAAAATATCACTTTTGGGATGGATATATGGTGTGTTGGTCTACCTTACATGAGGATAAGACAAGGATTGGCATAGGTGAAGGAAGATGGGATGTCAACAAGTGCTCATGAGTCATGACATGTTCACTTCGGAAGAGCTACTGAATCTCTTGTTGATAATTAGCATAGCATAAAGAGACTCCAACATTTCTCTCCCAACAATGAGAAAGATCTTAAGACCTGGAGATGGTGGTGTAATGAACTTTCTCTTTTAAAACTTACTACATGTTCTTAATTTTGGTGCTACTTTGAGTCAGACAACTTTTTCATGGAAGATGCATGTCCTTCTTAAGGTCAGACTGACGTCATTCATAGCTACCCATCAAAGGTTGAATACTATCAACATCTTGCAAAAAAAGGTTTACAGTGCACTAACCAATGCATTCTTTGCAGAATGGATTATGAGTCACGTGACCATATGTCCATGAATTACAGATATCTTAGAGGCATTTCGATATCTTTGTGTCATAACTTAAAAATTACAACCGGCCTTGCTTAGCCGGCTGGTTGACTGATTGGAGAGTCCTTCACATCTCTAAAAATATTAAAATGAAGTGGGATCTTTTAGTTTGTTGTGTTATTTGGTGTATTTAACAAGAGAAACAATCTGTTCTTTCATGGTAAAAATTCTCTCATTGTCCATTCTTGATAAGATTAGATATTTTGTTTCTTTCTGGTTAGGTAATCTGCCTTTCAATCAGAAAACACATGTTGCTCAAGAATCAGGACTGATGGGAATAGCTGGGATACGGGTCATTAATAATATTTCTTTTGCTACAGCTGCTATTTCAATGGAGGATAATAAATCTGGTGTGACTGATGTCGAGATCAACGTTGAGGACGTTCTTCCAAGCATGGTTTAAGGTATCGCCCGATACCTCTTGGTATCGGGCGTATCGGACCGGTACCGTCAGTACCGGTCCGAAACTGCAGCATAAAATCGGTATCGGTCGAAACCCTAGGGTTTCGGCCGATTTCGCCCAGTATCGGACGAAACTGGGTTTCGGCCAGCAAATGTGTAAGAAACTGGCCAAAATCAAAAAATAAGAGGAAGAAGAAGAAGAAACTGAAAAAAATCTGAAAAATCAAACTAGCCTCGCCTCGCCGCCGCCTGCCGTCACCTGCTGCCGCTCCTGTCGCTTCCGTGAGAGAACGAGAGAGGGGGGGACCGCGTGAGTGAGAGAGAGAATGCGTGCGAGAGAGAAATAGGGATATTTTGAATGGTAAACTTGCAAATAAGTTATATGTGTAGAGGAAGATATTTTATGGCAATTTTGTAAATAAGTGATATGTGCACAAAGCAAAATGCTAGGTGCGCAAAGCAACTCCAAGGCAAACTTGCAAATAAGTGATACGTGCGCAAAGTAAAACGGTGGGTGTGCAAGGCAAAATTCTAGCTACTTTAGTTTTTTACATATCTGATAGATTTTATGTATTTAAAACTACCGATACTGACCAACCGAAATACACGTCCGATACCGCCGAAACAGACGATACCAATACCGAAACTTAAATTTTCGAAAGAGCGATACCCTCTCCGAAACCGATACCTAAACCCTTGCTTCCAAGTAGAGCCGCTATTGGAATTCGGGTAGATGTATGTCTGATAGTTTGGGTTTAGTGGACAGTTTAGATTTGTTTATCAATTTTGCTGGTGGTTGTCCAGTGAAGGAAGACATTCACATTCCTCTAAACATTTAGCCTGTTAGAATCAAGATTGCTGAGTGCTGATGGCATCGACTTAGTGATTCTTAAGTAAGCTAGTGTCTTTGTATGTTTCTGTTATTTTTTTCTTTTTGATGTTTGGCTCAATTTAGTGTTATGTTGGGGTTTTTTGGAATTTTGACATGTACGTAAGTGCTGGATCTTATATTATGGGTAATTATCTTTCAGTTGGAGTATTGCTTGGGTTTCTGATATAAGAACTACTTAAATCAATACAATCGGAGGGGATAAGCAAGTTTGCGACCACATCCTTTCCCTTAAAAAGGCGTCTCTATGAACAATTATGATATGGTCCACATACGACATAATCAAGCTGTGCTTAACCTTCAGATGGTGAAGTTGGTTTAACCATCGTAACTATTGAGCTTTTAGATACATAAGCAATCACATGCCACTGTCGTCTCCCTCGAGGAGTTCGGTTATGAAATATGAGGTCCAATATTCAAAGAGCTAGCAGCCTTTTATTAAATTTTGACCTAAAACAAGAAAGTATCATTCATCATACAATAGAGACTGTGTTACAGAAGGTTTTAAACAAAAAAAAACAAAGGGATCAATCATCATAGCATAGACTTTGTTACATGGACATTTAGAAAGCTTACTGTCATTTAGTGGATCATATTTCTTTCAATATACCATGTCTGCTAGCAATTGTAGAAAGCTTTAGGTTCTTTCCTATGATTGATTTTATTAACAGGATACCAGGTATAACCAATAGCCTCCCTTTCTTTGGTTCCAAATTTTGGAAAAACTTTGATCAACTGGAATCTAGTTAAACCCCTGTTTCAATGTTCTAATCCCTAGACACAGTTGAGTAAGAGCCCAGCCCCCCCCCCCCCCCCCCCCCCCCAAAAAAAAAAAAAAACCAATAAAAAACAAACAAACACACGCACGCACGCACGCACGTGCGCACACGCATGCACTAACAAAACAAAAAAAAAGTGATAAATTAGCGTTTGAAGTTGGTTGGACCGGAAGGTCAGCATCAGCACGAAAATATATGGTATATGGATGCCTTGAATAATGCCTAGCCATGCCTGGCCTTGAAAACAAGGGTCCAAACTATTTTTATTGTGTTTAGGGTTAGGCGTGGATTGTTACATGCCTATGGTTATCCATGTCCAAGCATGACCCACACAAAATTACGCAGGGCAAGGCATAACCCATTAAGCCACACTCAAGTACACCAATAATTTAAATTTCAGCGACAGATCTAATTTCCACTCTAATTTGTACTTTTTTCATTTTTTTTGACTTTTTCATATATTTTTTTAACTTCTTTCCACACGACATATATCGATTCTTCATTTACAATTTCTTCATAATTTTCCTAGGTATAAGTCAATCAATCTTCAGTTATATAATAATTCATTATGAAATGGGGCTAAAGCCTAAGTTTATTGAGTGTTTAAAAGGCTTAGAACCAAGATGAACCAAAAGAGAAATTTCCTGCTTGAATCATGACAGTAAATGTATTTCATACAATTTTCCTATTTCCTACAGGACCAATTATTCTTGTACCACATGCTTAGCAACTCAATTAGATGCAAGACTCAATCTTGACACATGCGGACATGTTAGGATCCTTTTCAACAAGTAATAATATTTTTGTATCAACACCAAAAACTTTGTTTGGACCGTCTACCTTACAATACTAACAACAAACACTCGAGAGGGGGTGTGAATAAAGTAATGGCACAAATTGTGTAATTAAAAATTAAACTTGCAAATGCGGAATTATAAGTGCAAGAGGAATTTAAACAACACAATCAAACAACCGCCAACACAAAGATTTTACCCTGATTCCCCAACTTGGGTACATCCAACCACACCAAATATCCACTATAATCCTACACAAGGTAGTGAATACAATCTTACAAAGAGATAGCTCACAAAGAGGATTTATCTCTCACAAAGAAAAAACCTAACTCTCACAAAGAGAGAATCTAACTCTCACAAAGAGAGTAGACAACCAACCTTCACAAGGGTTAAACTCTCACAAAGAGAGTAACTAGCTCTCACAAAGAAAGTTAGGGTTTCAATACACAAAATGATACAAATTACTATTACATATGCCTTGAGATGAACTTACTCAATATGAAGATGAAGACATAGAATAGGATTTTCAAGTGATGAGATGAGCTTTGATGCACTTGGATGATTTCCCTTGAGCTAGCTTCAATGCATGAAGAGGATTAGAGCTCTAAGAGGGAAATGAGAGATTAGGAGTGTGGCTTAATGATCCCTAATGATCTTTAATAGTTCCAAGAAGTACTAAATGAACTAAGCTCATTCTTATATATAGGAAGCCACAAAACCCCATAAAACCCAAAGAAAAAAGCCAACAGAGAAAAGCTGCAACGGCTAGAATCTGGGATTTTTCGGCATCGACAGGCGAATGTAAAAGGATCGACAGTCGACTGATCAACGACTAGATTTTTTCCAACGGCTATAATCTGAGTCAGGACATGCGACTGTATAAGACTACACAGGCACATGTACTATGTGCATGCACCTGTAAAGACTTCGTCAGGCGACTATCACATGGGATGGACATGAGCTGAGAAAATACAACTTACGCACGTGTGCTTTCAGACGACTGACGAGCAAAGTCCAGGTGCCTGAATAATGACAGCCGACTGTAAACTCTACATCGGTCGACTGACACACAAACTGGAGAGATGCCCAGAAATGACAAGTTACACACTTTGGTACACAGACGACTGAAGAACAATATCCAGGCGCTTGATAAACAGGCATCTGTCAAATGAACTTCGGTCGCCTGCTCCAAAAGCTCAAGAAAGAGTCGAGAATAATTTGACTTGAGCAGTACACAACAGTCGCCTGTATAAGGCTGGCCAGGCGTCTGGTGATCACCAGTTGCTTGTCCTGCCTTCAGCAGTCGGCTGTTGGAGAGCCAGAGACTCCAATTGGAGTTCATGGCATGAGGAACCTATTGGATTGGATTCTATGATAAGCCTAAGACTCACTAAGATGGTTATATGCATATGCATGAGAGTATGACCATCTATCAAGGCATTACAAAATCCTAGACTCAAAAAGAGAAAAGCAAGTAAATGAAATATTACATGAATTACAGTTGCTTCTCTTAGAGTCTTATCTTCAAGTTATTGATGCTTTGATGCTGCTCATCATCTTCCAAGTTTTGGCACCTCTTGATGAGCTTCCATTCATCAAGATCCAAGCTTTGGCAATGCTCCCCTTGATGTCCATCCTTGCACCAAGCTATTAGTCTCCAGAAATGATATTCTTCAATTGATTAATCATGAGACTAAAACATAAGAGTCATTAGCAACAACATAGTGTTGTAATCATCATCAAAACAATATTAGTCTAAAACACTAATACCTAACAATCTCACCCGTTTTGATGAGGAGACACATTATGTAAAACATAAAGCATAAAGCATAATGCTAATGAGCTCCACCTACTTATATGCACCAATTGAAAAATAGATAACCAATTGTAACTATACTTAGACTACCAATTGTAAGTAAACTACGATTATGTAAATAATCTAAGTATGATCAATAGTGACATAATAGGCATGGATTACATAAATATCTCCTCATAAATGATATGATATATATCTCTCACATAGAAGATGTGATTTACATAATCCATACCTCTCTCCCCCTTGTCATTGTCAAAAAGGTGGACATCAAACATACAAGAAGTGACTCTTATCATTGACTCCTTTTTAAAAAATGTGACAAATAATCAAGAGATTAAGAGATGTATGATACCAAATGTAAAAATTTAATGAGTATCAATCACTATCTCATGCTCCCCCTAGACATAAAAATGGTCAAATTGTTGACTTCTATGGATTTATACTAATTGTAAAGAAAAAGAAGGAATCTTTACCAACTGAAAACGATAATAAGATATAGAGAAATCAAGCATCATTGATACAAATGATATTGCCAATAGAGAATATAACATGAAACATGTTGGCAACATCAATGGGTTAAGTTCGAGACCATAATAACCAATTGTAAAGAATGATCTCACGCATAACCCAAAATCAGAGTTATAATATGTTTTAAAATTAGTTTTGAACATACTTAACATATTAACTCCCCCATTGTCATTCATATAAATCAATAAATGCATGTATGACAATGAAATCCCCAAAGTCCCATTTTCATGAAATATAATTTGAAAATATTTTCAAAATCATGAAACATCGCACACAATCAATAGGTTTGCTTAAGAATAAACATTAAGGCAAAATACATGCAATATGCACATGTGTGAGAGACCTGGACATTAGGGAACCAAACCCAAGAGGAGTTTGATTTCCTAATGTAATCACAGGAGGTGATCACATCCTTAATTAAAGAGTTGATGTATTTATTCCTCTCTTGCACACTACACTTAGCGGAAATCCAAAGACTTAAGGATTTCCTAGGCAATAGTTTTGTCTTTGCAAGAGGGGTCGATGTGGCATGCATAGGTGTAGAAATAAATTTCTTGGCATGCATAGAATGAGGACTTTGCTTCTTAGCAAAAAATGAAGAAATTTCATTTTCCCTCAGCACCTTGTGATTTACATGCTTTTTGTTGGTATTATTGTTATACAAGAAAGCATGGTGATTCTTCTTAGACGCTTTACCAATATGTCTTGAATTTGTACCAAAAGAAGAATTAGAGGTGGGTTTGGATACCACATTTTGAATATAACCCAAACCTCATCTATGATTTGCCGGATGTTGTTTTTCCAACATATCGTGGAGTGAATCCCTAGAATGAACAAAGCTTTTGAGCTTTTGGGATTCCTTTTCGCATGTTAACGTAAGTTATTGAATGCGAGACTCTAACCTAAGGTTTTGAGCTACTAATTTATCATTTGCAATGCTCAAATCCTTAACTTGAGAGAGAAGTGTGTCTCTCTCACTAGTGTCACTAACATGATTCACATTTACACTAGTAGATTCTAGTAAATGCAACCTACTCATAGCATCTTTACTTTTTGCTTTCAATTTAGCATAAGAGTCGATGCACTTACTTGCCCCGTTGGAGACCACATTGAAGCGGTATTCGAGCTCCTCATATGGTAACTTTGGCTCATCCTCGTCTTCATCATCGCTTTCCTCCTCGCTAGAGCTTGACGAAGACTCTTCCCCTTTTGCCATGAAGCACACTTCTTCATTGGGGTTGAGCCAAGCCTCCACCTCTTCATTACTTGATCTTGAAGAGAGATCTTCCAACGTCGTGAAGCACATATGGGCTTGCTCCTTGTCATCTTCTTCTTCGTCACTTGATGAGTCCTTATCCGAGTTATCAAATGTCCCGACAAGACCCTTCTTTTGGTTCTTGTATTTAGACTTCCTTTTCCAATGTTTCTTCCCTTTCCCTTTGTAAGAATCTTTGGAAGGTTTGGAAGGGCACTCGGTAGAAAAATGACCTTTGCCACTGCATGCATAACAGACCTTGTTAGATTTGAGGCAAACTTTAACAAAGTCTTACCTTGCTTGCCCTTTAGGAATGCTTTAAATTGCTTGACAAGCTCCATGAAATCATCACTACCCTGATCTTCTCCATTTTCTTCACTAGAAGCTTCTCGATGGAATTTCTTCCTTCATTTAATTGGCTCCTTCTCGGCATGGAATGCAATCTCCTTTTGCTTTTCCGGCTTCTCGGGCTTGGTTGGTTGAATCTCCTTCTTGTGTTGAATCTTCACTTCATACGCCATGAGATTCCCAACGCACTCCTCAACGGTGTATCTGGACATGTCATTTGACTCAGAAATCATGTTGGTCTTTGACTCCCATGTGGGTGTAAGAGTCAAGGATCTTCTCCACTCGATCCTCTTGGGAAATCACCTTCCCATGTCCTTCCAAAGCGTTCACAATGTCTGTAAACCTTGTGAACATTTCTGAGATGCTTTCTTCTTCCTGCATCTTGAACATTTCATATTTAGATCTAAACACACTTTGTTTAGATTTCTTTACCTTGGACGTCCCTTCATAAGTAATCTCCAAGATATGCCAAATTTCGTTGGCCGATTTGCACATGGAGATGCGGTTGAACTCATTTGGAGTGAGGGCGCAATGAAATGCATTCATAGCCCTCGCATTATATTTGATTGAGTCCTTCTACGTCTTTGTCCTTGAGGCCACGGGTGTAGTATGCTTCTCAAAGGGCGACTCCATGATGTCTCACATGTCTTGACCCTTCAATTAGATCATCATCCTGATCTTCCAACTTGGATAGTTGGTTCTGTTGAAGAGCGGGGGTCGAACGGTTGATAGACCTTTCTTATGAGACGTAGATGAAGCGTTGAATATCATCGTTGTTGTATACTTCAACCTCGCTCTGATACCAATTGTTACGACCTAGCGGGGTTATACAATACACTAAAGGGATGGTGAATAGTGTAAAGGCAAGGAAAGTGCTTAATTAAAAAGTTACTGAAATTAAAAGATAATAAGCAGCGGAAATTAAAGAGCATGCTCAACAACAACGATCGCAAACACAAAGGATTTTATCATGGTTCTCCAACTTGAGTAATTCCAGCCACACCAATATTCATTATGATCCTACACAAGGTAGTGAACAATCTCACAAAGAGATACCTCACAGAGAGGATTTGTTCTTTCACAAAGAAAGAACATAACTCTCACAAAGAGAGTACACAACCAACCCTCACAAGGGTTAAACTCTCACTAGGAATGGCAATATTGCGAGTCGGGGCAGGTACTTAACTACCCAAGCATGTCCCGACTCGTCTACAGACCGGGGCGGGGCAGGTCCGGGCCGAGGCGTGTAATTTCTTACCAAAACCGGGTCGGGCCGGTCGGGTCAAGTCATTACTGACATCCCTATGAGTCCCAAACAAAAGTTTTATTTGGGAATTGGGAGAGTTGTGATTTATTTGATAATTTAGAATTGGGAATTGGCCCACCTGGGAGAACTATGGAACATAGAATGAGTTATGTGTTATGTGTTGACCGCATGGTCCGCATCAAAATAGTAAGGTTTTTTAGAACTCTATAGTTTACCGGGTCGGGTCGGGCCGGGTTGCATACAAAGCACAAGCTTGCACCGACCCGTCTGCAGACCGGGCCGGGTCGGGTCAAAACCGGGTCGGGCCGGGTCGGGCCGGGTCATTATTGTCATCCCTACCTCTCACAAAGAGAGTAACTAGCTCTCACAAAGAAAGCTAGGGTGTCAATACACAAAATGAAACAAATTACTCTTACATATGCCTTGAGATGAACTTACTCAATATGAAGATGAAGACATGAAAGAGGATCTCTAAGTGATGAGATGAGCTTTGATGCACTTAGATGATTTCCCTTGAGCTAGATTCAATGCATGAAGACAATTAGAGCTCTAAGAAGGAAATGAGAGATAGGAGTGTGTCTTAATGATCCTTAATGATCTTTAATAGTTCCAAGAAGATCTAAATGAACTAAGCCCATTCCAATATATGGGAAGCCCCAAACCCCAAAAAAACCCAAGGAAAAAGCCAAGAGAGAAAAGCTGTAACTGCTAGAATCTGGGATTTTTCGGCATCGACAGGCGATTGTAAAAGAATCGACAGTCGACTGATCAACGGCTAAATTTTTTCCAACGGCTATAATCTGAGCTAAGACAGGCGACGGTAGAAAACTATGCGAATATTCGCATGTATTATGTGCAGGCACCTGTAAAGACTTCGTTAGGCGACTATCACATGGGATGGACATGAGCTGAGAAAATACAACTTTCGCACTTGTGCATTCAGACAACTGACGAGCAAAGTCCAGGCACCTGAATAATGACAGGCAACTATAAACTCTACATCAGTCGACTGACTCACAAGCTGAAGAGATGCCCAGAAATGACAAGTTACGCACTTTGGTACACAGACGACTGAAGAACAATATCCAGGCGCCTGATGATAGACATGCGCCTGTCATATGAACTTCGATCGCTTGCTCCAAAAGCTCAAGAAAGAGTCAAGAATAATTTGACTTGAGCTATGCACAACAGTCGCTTGTAGAAGGCTGGCCAGGCGCCTGGTGATCACCAGTCGCCTGTCATGCCTTCAGCAATCGGCTGTTGAAGAGCCAGAGACTCCAATTGGAGTTCATGACATGAGGAACCTATTGGGTTGGATTCTACAGGCTCACTAAGATGGTTATATACATATGCATGAGAATAAGACCATCTATCAAGGCATTACAAAATCCTAGACTCAAAAAGAGACGAGCAAGTAAATGAAATATTACATGGATTACAATTGCTTCTCTTAGAGTCTTATCTTCAAGCTCTTGATGCCTTGATGATCCTCATCGTCTTACAAGCTTTGACACCTCTTGATGAGCTTCCCTTCATCAAGATCCAAGCTTTGACAATGCTCCTCTTGATGTCCATCCTTACACCAAGCTATTAGTCTCCAGAAACGATATTCTTCAATTGATTAATCATGAGACTAAAACATGAGAGTTATTAACAACATAATGTTGTGATCATCATCAGAACAATATTGGTCTAAAACACCAATACCTAACAAACTTCTCTAACTCTATATTCACCCATCAAATCTTCGTATTTCCATAATTCCACCTCATATTGTACAACTTAGGTCAAGTAACCTCATCCATTGTCACATCATTAGTCAAAAAGAACAAATTGGGTATATTCTTTATCTAAGAGAACGATATGATCTAATTACCATCTCTTTCATCTTCTCCAAAAAAAATCCTAGTAGGATCCACTAGGGTTTTGATTTAGAAAGTTAAGGTGTTGGGTGGAATGGTGTGACTTTTAATGGAAAAGATGGATTTTTAGGGTTAAAGACAGTGATAGTGGGGGAAGATGGAATTTTTATAAATAATATGCTGAAAATAAAGAGATACAAAAGATAGTTACGTTCTTTTGAGAGGAACTCGCTCACCTTGACCACATCCGAGAGGTGTACTGCTCTCCCAAGCTCCATTCGATACAAGCAACGATATCCCACAAATAGGTTCTTTTCTTTTCTCAAAATTCAACATGATAAATCCCTAATCCCCCTAGCCCTCAAATAAATAATAAACTAAAGATACAAGATTACAAAAATAACACTAAAACTGAACATTGCGAAAACTCCCTAAAAACTGAAAATTATTAAAATACCTCCTAAGACTCCAAAATTTCAAGTTCTGTCCTTTTCTTTATTAGAACGTGATCTCATCGTTACTCCGTCCCTAGAAATCTATCTTGTCCTTAAGGTGGTGCGTGAAAGCAATAGGCGGGCTACTCCAAGTGAAGATGTGTGTCTCCTCTTGCCTATACTCCCTCCACCTCATCGTCTTCGCCTGTTCAACGGCTGGAGAGCGCAGTTGCGACAACGATGCCCTAGGATAAACTTTTCATCGCAATTGAAACGCAAACTCTTTCCCTACTTTTCTCTATCTCAGCATTTGTCATAAGCATGTACTACCTTTTCTGTCATGGCTCATTGTTCTTCTCCTTACCGGCCTGATCTCTCCCTGTTGGTGTCTTTTCTGTCCTCACCGGTTCCTTGCTGCAAAGATTGGAGCCACTCCAAGCCCCCGTAGACCACCGTTTCTCTACGAACCGGCCATCTACCATCTAAGCCAAGTCCAGCCTTTTCATCAGTCACACGGGCCAATGGATGTGGAGCTCTGCACGGATGTTCACCTTGAGTCCCTTAATGAAACTCCCCTCCAATGCCTCCTCCAGAATGACCCTCACTCGCCCCGAAAATGCTTCAAATTTCCTTCTATACTCTCTGACAGATACATCATGTCTGAATGCCAACTGCTCATGTAGGTTCCTCCTTTAGTATCGCAAAACATGTCCACCAAACAATCCTTGAGCTCCTCTCATTAGTGTTTAAGTCGCCTCTGCTCTGTCCACAGAAACCAAGAGAGCGCCTCCCCTTCGAAACAGACGCCGACGGTCTCCAGTTTTTGCCTTTTCGTCAGGCGTGTCACCGTAAAAAATCTCTCAGCTCAATAGATCTAGCCATAAGGATCATCCCCCTCGAATAGCAGCAACTTCAGTTTTCTCACTCTGACATCAACCTAAGCCGCTCGTGGTCCACTCGCCCTCTTGCATGTTGATAGTAAGGGTGATGGTAATAATTACCGTGACAAACCTCTCTGCATCGTCCATAACCCCTCAAAAGGTCGTCACCTTTATTGCCATTAGCGCACCAATCATCCTTCTCCCAAGCATAATCATCAACATTCTCCTCAAAGACCGGATCCTCATTGTAATTACCTTGAAACTCTTCGTATGCTTGAAGTACTTGTTGTTTTCACCTCTCTGCCCGTAGCGAGGCGCACAAAGCCCCTGAAACTCCGTGAAGTCATCCTCGGGTCCTAAATGCAGCTAACAGTCATCGTTGGGATCTTGACGGGCCGTGCAGATGCCGCGAGGCCCTAATAGGCATGCCGAATGTAGATGTGCCTCTAGCAGGCCTGCCAAGGCTCATCGAGGCCCTAGTGGGCCTGTCAAGGCCCTGCAGAAGCCTGCGGGTCCTGCAAGTGACATACATATTGATATCGATGCTGCAAGTGCACCGCAAGGGCTGATCGCCTGCAGACGCCCATGGCAGGGTTTGTCGCCCTCCACCTTACCTTTCTCATCCTCCTTGAAGTAGTTGTCGGCATCAGAGAGCAAAACCTTGATGTATTCCTCCGCCTTCCATTTTCCTTTTTCCAAAGCTTTCGACTTTTGATCTTGAGATCCTAAGACAAGTTGTTAAGCTAGTTTTTACGCAAAAGCTTCCAACGTTGCATCCAATTTCACATCCATTCGCACCTCAAGCCCTTCCATCGCCGCTTTCATCGAAGACGTCATGGATTCCACCAACGTGAAACGCTCTTTCATGGTTTTCTTCAAATCTTTGATTTCGTCTTCGTACTTTTCCTCGAAAGCTTCAAAATTTTCATTCGCTCTCGTGCCCGCCATGAGGATCGTAGCACTCTGATACCAAATTGATAGGATCCGCTAGAGTTTTGATATAAAAAGTTAGGGTGTTTGATGGAAAGGTGTGACTTTTAGTAAAAAAGGATTTTTAGGGTTAAAGCGAAATTTTGGGGAAAGATGAAATTCTTATTAATAATATGCTATAAATAAAGAGATATAAAATATGGTAGAGTTCTTTCGAGAGGAGCTCACTCTTCCTTGGCCACATTCAAGATGTGGACCGCTCTCCCAAGCTCTATTCGAGACGAGCCGCGATCTCCCACAAATAGTTTCTTTTCTTAAGATTCAACATGATAAATCCCTAATCCCCCTAACCCCATATAAATAATAAATTGAAAATACAAAATTACAAAAATAACCCTAAAACTGAAAATTACAAAAACCCCTAGAAAACTGAAAATTACTAAAATACACCATAGATTCCAAAATTTCCAGATCTATCCTTTTCTTTATTAAAACGCAGTCTCATCAAATCCACTCAAAAACTGTTACAAAAATCTACAATTCCATGTTCTCCAAATCATGCAAAATGATAAGAATTTATCACTGACATCAATTTACAAAAAAAAGTAAATCTTTATATCAAAATTTCCTCTTAATTTGAAACCCATGACTATGGAACATAAATTTCATTTACGCACATCCTTTCAATCCTCAATATTAAGAAAAAATCGTTGTCCAACGTCAAACTGATCAAAAGTATGAAATCTTTATAAGCAATAAGATCTTTACTTCTCTCTCTATGCTCTTTTCTTCTCCATCCTTGAGAGAGAGAGGGTAGATAGAGAGAGTGCTCCATTTAGGAAAATATGAGATAGAGATAGAGATAGAGAAAGGAATGGCTCTCACCCAGAAAATGAGGGTAATATGGCCTATTTATTCCCCTCTTACATGACTGACAGATGGTGTGTTTTTTCCTTAACTTTAAAGATTTAAGGTGGTTTTACATATGGAAATACAAAAAAATTTGAGGCACGTATGTAATTTGAAAAGATTTTCGGTATCAATGTAGAAAAAACATTAATAATATTGGAAGGAGAATTCCTCACTAAAAGAGAAAAACAACACATTCAGAACTAATATAAGAAGATAAATGTACATTCTGCAATTCTAAGACACTTCAGAAACTGAGAAAAGGGACAAAGATTATTGAGGTCTTCGGAAGTGTGGAGAACATGATAAAGTTGGTTAATATGATAAATTTCTTAAAAAAACATGAAATCAATAAAACTGTGTAATAAGCCTTACCGATGTTACTTTCTTATATATTTGTGCTGCATTAGTACATTCCACGTAAGGATACTCAAAGGTCACCAGCTCTAACAAGCACATGCCAAAGGCATAAATATCAACCAACTCGTTGTATTCTTCCTCATACAGTTCAGGAGCCATGAACTCAGGTGTCCCTGCGATATAACCCCGCAGGAAAAAGAACGAAAAGAAGGTTGTCAATACAATAAAGTTCCCCCCTAACCATCTTTAAGTACATCTTGATTCCAAAAACAAGAAAGTAGTTTACCTATCACACTGTGAGCCGAATGAGCATGGCGAAGAATGGCAGCCAATCCAAGGTCGCCAATCTTCACCTCCCCCTGGTTTCCATTGACAAATATGTTATCACATTTCAAGTCCCTATGAATAACAGGAGGGTCATGACTATGCAGGTACAGGAGACCGCTCAAAATCTGTCTCGACCAATTCTTCAGAGCCCTTATATCGACATGTTTATGCTTCCTTCGATACCTAGAATTCAAACAATTCGAGCATCGATTATCAACATCTAACAACAGAACACACGGTAATTTGATAATGTTTGGGTACCCACTGGCGCAAATTGCCGGAAGTGAAGACCTCGGTGATGAAGTTGATGTTATTGCACTTGGTGTCAACCCAAGAGTTGTAGAATTTGATGATGTTCTTGTGCTTTAGAGTCTTGAGCAAGTGGACTTCGGAGTAGAGGCGTTCAAGGTCCTCGCAGTGCCTCATCACATCGATCACCTTTACCTGATTCCAGGCAACCTCTATCCCCTCCCACTCATCAAATGCCTTGTAACTGATAATCCCATCATCCCCAAATCAAGGATCCCAACTAAACTAGGGCAAATCAAAGCAATAATTTATATGTAAAGAATTGTGCGAAGGATACACTGTTTTGAAAGCACCCTTTCCTAACACCTCGTTATACTGCAAAATTTTCATGAGACTCCAACATAGGGTTCAAATTGTACAGAAAACATAAACAGAATCAAAAATCACTTTTTTATCAGAGATTAAGAGACTGACCCGACCGTAGCGACCGGTGGGATCGACCTCCACGAATCCGGAGTGCTTCTCGTCTTCGTGGTCCTGATCGGACGAGGAGCAATCCCCTCCCTCTCGCATTTCTTGATTCGAGAACCCCAAAAACTAAAACCTCGAATCCCAATCGAAGGGGATCTGAGAGTATCTCTGTTGTATTGAAAAAAACGCTCGAGCTCTCGTGTCCCAAATTTAAACAGGGTCCTGTTTTATTTTTTTCGACGGTTCCGATCAGAGATCGGTGGCTGATCTTGATGTGATTTAAGTCTCACACACAAAGTTTGTTTTTTTATAAATAGGTTTCAAGTGATTTAGGATCGAGAAGAGTTGAGATGGGATACGAACGCTGACTGGCCTACTTTGATAATCTAACATTAAAGGTGTCCTGTGACGGACCCAACTCGCCTCCTGTTTTAGGGCGTGTTCTTTTGCACAGAGTAGGCGTTGGAATGGGCTTCTGGGCACTGTTCGTGTACAGGTCCGGGGATTCCAAGCTCCCATTCCTTCAAGCCGTTCTTTTGGGTTAAAAAGAGAATTGGGAATTGGCGTGCGTGGCCGCGTTTTTTTTGGAATCCAGGGCATTGTCAGAAGTTTTTTGTTTTGGGTTGGAATACAAATGAATAGGCTGGTTTTGTGGGGCCCGTTGTCACTATCAAGCTCATCTCTCTCTCTATCCCTCCTCCAACTCACCTCCTTTCCACTTTCTCCTTCCAATTCTTCAATCCCAAAAGAACACAAGAATAGAATGTGGACCTCACTTTCTATTCCAAAGCATACTTTCTATACTCCATTCCACCCAAAAGAACACAAAACTCCATTTTCTCTCTCCTAGGAATACAAACTTTCCCCAATTCCATTTTTCCTATTCCAGCAAAAGAACAGGCCCTTATGGAATCGGCCCAGTTTCGGGAGATTTTGGAAACTCCAACGCTTTTTGTGATGATCACTTTAAGCACCTCGTGCAAGGGACGAAAATGGGTCGGGTCGGGTCACGTTCGTGCTTGGCATCAACTCCTGCCACAATTTATTCCAGTCCTAATAACTGGTCCAGGTCCAGGTCCATGCTTTTTTATTTGAAGCACTAACCCTACTGTTACGGCCTGATGGCCGGCCCAGAAATTGAAGGCCCAAATAGTTGAAGCCCAAACAAATAACTCACCGGCCAGCCGGAACAAGAACGAGCCCAAATGAGTAGCTCGCCCCACTAGCAAGAAGATCGCCCAGCCGAGCAGGAAGCTCGTCTAACAAATCGAGAGAGAGGCTCACCCAACTAGTCAAGAGGGAAGCTCGCCAGCCAAGTGTAAAGATCGTTCAGCAACGGCGAAGCTCGCTCTGCCGATTGAAACAAGAAAGTTGGTCGGAGGAAGCTTAGGACGCCGAGCTCAAACGCCAAGCTCGACTCTCTCCAAGGGCGATCCTCGGCGACCTGGCAGCCCATAAATATCTCTGACCGAATGACATAGGGCCACCTACATCTCCAATTAATGCCGAAGGTCCCATAAATATCTCTGGCCGAATGACGTAGGGCCACCTACATCTCCAATTAATGCCGGAGGTTAAAGACGAGAACTGACGGTCGCCCGTCGCATCCCTATTAATGCCCCAGCTAAGCGCCAGCCGGGCTCCAGCTAAGCAGAAGCCACAGCTGATTGGACGGCAATCAACCGACTCTCCCCACTATAAATACCCCCTTCCAGCCATCAATGGAGGGGGATGGGTTGGTAGAAATCTTAACTCTCATTCATATATGAGGTCGGATATCGTCCATATATCTGTGCCTTCCACATAAGATCGTTGTGTTAGGTCGCTCTACACTAAGATCGGCCAGCGTGTCCGGCCTTCTTCTAAAAAGTCACCTATTGACTTTACCATCGGAGAGGCCACGTGTTGACAGCCAACACTACCTTTCTGATGAGCTGTTCGTTGTGCAGGAAGCTCGACCCTTCTTCCAATCGGTCGGCGACCTTTGAGCGACCTTGGATCATTCGTCTACAGATCGAGTTCCAAGGCGTTTTAGCCTCTACTAAAACCCAATTAACCTGTAATCAACATACCCTTGATTCCCCATTATATAAATCTCATTATTTGTAGGATTTGACCTGCAACAATTGACGCCGTTTGTGGGAATGAAGGGTTACTCCCATGTCAGGCTCCGCATATACTCAACGCAATTTCCATCATGGCAAGTCGCCCGACGTCACCCCATCGCCACCTCTAAGAAAGCAGGGACGACTCTAGGCACAAATCAATGACACCCTGAGGTTGCCCTTGGCCGAGGAGCCCCGTTCTCCCGGGAGGACTCTCCCGCTGGATCTTCCCCTTGAGGGGTCAGCGGCTGTCGTCCATGCGAACTTCGCGGCCTTCACCAAGCTGATGGAAAACTGGGTCGTCGCCAGACCCGTGGGGCCCCCTCCGCTCAAAGGCCCCCTAGGGCCCTGAATGTGAGGTGAGACCTCCTCCCCCAGTTCAAAGAGGAAGCGCCGCTCGACAAAGGCAGCTTGACGAGGAAGCGACCGTTCGACAACGGAGGCTAATCATCGCCACGAGGGAGAGGCTCCGAAAGGGGAGCCGATAAGTCCCCCATGAGGTGGCCCAAATAGTACGAAATTCTCATAGGCCGAATCTCACTGCTTGAAGTCATCAGCGCAGGAGGCCACGGAGCCCGAAACAAGAAGAGCGCCCACATCAGATCAGAAGCCCCCGTCAAACAGGATGCCATTCTCCTAGGCGTAATGATCGGCGGCGACGAAGCCACGACCAGAGTATGACCCCCAAAGAGCAAGAGATGGACACCCCTGAGCGCCGAGGTGGCTCATCCGGTGGTTTCAATCGGTGGTGGTGAGGCCAGGGCGACCGAAACATCCCCCGGAGGTCGTATACGCCTCCCCTACCCCGAAGAGGCCGACCCGCTGACCAAGAGGGTGGTCTCAACCCCGGTACCTCATAAGTTCAGACTCTCTTAGTTCGAACTGTATGATGGTTCGGGCGATCCCCTAGAGCATGTGCAGTGGTACCGGGGAGTCATGGAGATTCAAGGAGCGATGACATGCTCCTTTGCCGATTTTTCCTGACAACATTGAAGAATTTGGCTGTGGAGTGGTACAACGGCTTGCCCGACCGATCCGTCGACTCGTTCGGCGATCTTTCCCACAAGTTCTGTCAGCAGTTATTGGCCGAACGAAGGAGGAGGAAAGCCTCAGACTATCTATTCACGGTAGTCAAGAAGGAGGGGAAACTATCTGAAAGTTCTTGAAGCTCTTCAATGAAGAAAGTTTCAGCGTGACGATCTGCGGAGATGAGCTCATCATAGAGGCCTTCAAGAAGGGGCTGGCCAATCGGAGTCTACTCAAATCTCTGCTCCACGATCCGTCGGTCGACCTTGATGCTCTCTTCTCCCAGGCGGAGAAGTTCATGCTTGGTGGGGAGGCTTTGGGGCTATGAAGGAGGTTGTACCGACCGAAGTACCCCGTGTTGAAGCGCGACTGAAGGACCGACCGAGGCAGGAGGGCAGCCTCCGAGTGCGTGATCAAGACTGCCCCCGAGTGCGTGATCAAGACTGCCCCCGAGTGCGTGATCAAGACTACCCCCGAGGGCGCGACCAAGGAAGGTCGGCAGCACCCACGGATCTTGGCCAGACGAGCTGCCCGGCATCCTTTGGTCCTACCGCACGACCTACAATGCATCAACCGGTGAGAGCCCCTTCATGCTCGCATATGGAGCAGAGGCCTCGTTCCGGTGGAGGTCGGCGAGAAATCCCTCTGGCTCAGGTACTTTAACGAAGAGGCCAATCTAGAAGGCATTGACCTCAACATCGAGCTCATCAACGAGGTATAGGACCGGGCTCTGACAAGCCTCATCAAGCACAGCCAGAGGATGGCCCTGCACTATAACTCCTGCATAAAGAATCGGAGCTTCAGGGTTGGCGACCTCGTCCTCAGATATGCGACCATCAAACCAGAGATCACCCGCCGAAGAAATCTCGCAGCAAAGTGAGAAGGCCCCTATAAAATAACCGACATTGTAAGGTCGACGACCTACATATTGGCGACAATAGAAGGCGAGGAGTTAACTTACCCATAGAATGCCGAGCACTTGCTCAAATGTTATCAATAAACTGTGGCCTAAATGATTTTGTGTTGTCTCAATTTGAATTTCAGCTCCTCCCCAAAATCGAAACACCTCCACGTAGGTCGGCTTGATCATTGGGAGCAAGCTACCTCGCCACAAATAAAGATCCGGGGCAGGCTACGGGATGTGCCCCCGATAGGTCACCCAAAGGATTGGGGAAGGTTGGCTTCCGAGCTGCACCTCCGATAGGTCGGTCAAGGCTCTGGGGAAGGACTCCGAACTGTGCCACCCAAAACTCAGGCTAGGGACGGCCGCAGCTCTCTAGGGCAGCCAAAGTAGTCATGGCATGTTCTGATCTCAATCCCAACACTTCCCTCCTCGGTAAAATCATCCACGCGTCGCGCTCAGAACAAACCGACGCCTCAATTCTCCCCCGTCCCAAAATCGTCATGATGACCGAAGGAGATTTGGCGGTCAATTCAAATTAATACCGCCGATCGGCCCTCGGCCAATGAGGATGTGACGCGTCATTCGAGCTGAGCCGGGCTTCCTGGTTCGAGCTTCTTTCTGTGCTTTGGCCAGGGTTTTGGAGGTGCCCCATCGTGGGTGGCCAGTACCTCCTCTGCCATCATATACCACTCCGTTATAGTAAGGAGCTGATACAGGCTACAAGGTGGGTTATAATGCAGTGATTTCATTAGGTCTTCCTAGTAGACCCCCTTCTTGAGTACAACAATGGTCACGTCGTCACTGCATCTCTCGATGTTCAGCCCCTCTGAATTAAAGCGCTTCAGAAAGCTCCTTAACGTCTCCCCCTTTCTTTGCACCAGGGTAAAGATATGGTCCGAGCTCTGCTTCCTCCTTCCTCAAGTCATGGATTATTGGTAAAATGCTTGGGCTATGCTTTTGAACAACCTAATAGATCAGTTGGAAAGTCCATTATACCACTCCTTTGTGGCCTTTCATAGGGTGGTCTAGAAAGCTCAATAAAGGAGGGTGTCATCGACCACTTGTATCTCTATAACCCCTTTAATTTGTAGTCTTGGATGTTCTCGTGTGGGTCGTCCAATCTATCATACTTGTCCAAATCAAGCATTTTGAATCTGTACGGCAGCGTGGCCAAGGTGATTCTCCTCTTTAATGGGTTCTGCTCCTCATCCGAGCTTGACGAAGAGGAATAATTTCATCGTACATCACCTCGGCACCTGGATCTCATCGGTCGGTTGTTGGAAGCACTTGAGGAGTTACCTTGGTCCTCATCTAAGCTGTCGAAGTAGTTCAGACAGTGGACATTCCTCTTTAGGCATGCAAGAAACCTACGATGATGGATCTGAATTCTCCCACGGTAGATCTCGTGACCTCGATCACCATCCAGAGCAAGGCGGCTGTCTTCTACTCCACTAAATGAGGGTCGCAGGCCCTTGAGACCGGCTGTATTTGAGACGTGGTCCCCAATCTCACTGCATGAGCTCCTTCAATACTAGGAGAGTGGGTTCTGCTTCCGTTGCGATGAGAAGGAGGGCATGATGAACCATTGCTCTGGGTTAGGATGCACGGTTCATTGGCCCATTGGCATGGTGGTAGCATCACTGGAGCTACTGATGAAGAATTAGGGTGACTGATGGGTTCATGGTCAACTGAGATTGTGCACCAGTCAATCATTCGATCACAGTAGTCAATGCTTGGATGTTGACTCTCACCTTTTGTGAGAATGCATGGAAATAGCCCAAAGTCACTAATTGTGACTCAAGCATCCAATGAGTAGAAGAACTAGAATCTACCGGGGGCTGTGTAAAGTCTACAGTCCTCGTGACGGTGACTGGCTGGCCCTTGATTGGTGAGTCAAGTCATTGTTTACATGGTTGAGATGTGGATGCCAACTCAATTCCCATAGACGACACCAGATGTTTACAGGTGTTTTCTCACCACTGAAGTTGTCAAAAGATGGTTCATTTGTTGCTGTTAATGTGGGATGACGTGGGCAGCTGAATGTGCATTGAGCAAGCTAACCATGGGCTAAATAGGCACCGATCAAACTATTGGAGTCAAGTCTGAGCTATCTCTGGGGTGCCTGTTACATAAGAAGCTCGTTAGGGGGTCAGATCTGTGGTCCAACCTAACCCCCTCCGATGCTTAAGTCAGTAGATGACTCAATGTGGCTTGGGATAATTATGTCCGATCTCTTGGAAGATCGTCCACTATTTATCGTGCCAAGCAATGGAGGAAATATATAAGGTGGAGAAGATACTTAGTGTAAGAGTACCTGACTGTTAGTTCCCCGAGAATTGTCCCGTATCTCTTTGTTTCGGAGTCATTTATATGTGATGGTATATTGAAAGTCGTCTGAGAGTAATGCCCGAGCGTTTAAGACACTTATTGCATTTGGCATGAGCCGTCACCATTGCTGGCGATCTTAACAGCCAATCATTGATTTCTCTTATTTGTGAGTTGACGTGTTAAATGAGAGAGTCCAACGGCCTGCCGAATTATCGTCTTGATTGAGGGGAAAGAGAGAAAGACAGACAGTTGCCCTCCCATGAGGGCCTCTAGATTATTGGGCCAGAGCCATTAACTTTACTGGGCTTTTGGTCTTTGTCAGTTCAAATAAATGTTTAAATTACCAGTGGGCCGGCCCAATGCTGTAACAAATGCACAATTCGAATCAGATTTGGCTCTCTCCTACCACCATATAAAAGGGGCTACCCCAACACTCTTGAGACACATGATTTGATTAATCTCTCTAGAGACAAAGTAAGAGTTTTTCCTTCTCCTTTTCTTCGCTCCAACAAAGCAAGGAAGGTGGTTCAAGTTTGTTACGAGGTGGAACTCGCGTACAATGAATTTGTATTATGGGGAACCAAGGGCACGGTGGTTATATGGAAATGAGGGGTTTGGTAGGCTGTTTTACAAGTGATTGGTGGGGTGAAGAGGTTGGATCCGTTGCCGGCGATGCTCACGCGGTCGTATCTCACCGGACGCAGCTGAGGAAGGTTGGACGGCAGGGGGGCTGACGCTGACTTTGGTCAAGGGGCGAGCTCTCCTGCAGCACGAACAACTCATCAGAAGGGCGGGGTTGGGGTTCAACCCTTAGCCCCTCCGATGCCTAAGTCAGTAAAAGGGCTTAAAAGGGGGGCTAGACACGCCGGCCGGACTAACGGTGTGTCCGCCTCGCGTGACGAGCTATAGGTGGGAGAACAAAGATATGGAGGACCTTTGCTCTCGTGTGTGAATAATTGAAGATGAGAGAATTTTCCAACCCCCTCTCCGTAAGAGGAGAGGGGGTATTTATACCTGACGGGTGATGACTAGGCGTGCTGAGCTGGCGCGTGTGTCAGCGGAAGCTCCAAACAAGGGCGTCGGGACTCGGGTTACCAGACCTGCTTTCGTCAGGCGGCGCGACGGCCGGGGGGGAGCTTTTGTCGGGGTGTCAGAGCCGAAAGCATTAACTGTCAGATGGCTCAGCCGCCAGGGGGTGCTTTGTCAGACGGTCGGGTGACGTATGTGTCAGTCGTGTCCTTATCCTAGGCTGTTTGTCGTAAGCGGCGAACTAAAGGCCGGGCTGTGTCACCCTAGGTGCCGCGGTTCGCGGGGGTCGGGCGGGCCGTCCCGATCGGGGGTTGTCCGCCCCGGTCGCGCCCCTCGGTCGGTCACGGGGTATGGCCCGCTGGTACGGAAGGGTACGTCCGCGCCCGTCAATAGGCCTGGCCTAGCTACCCGAGCGTCCCCAAGTGCCCTTCCCCGGTGGGTCGGGCGGCTGCGGTTGTCCGCCTCGACCGGTTTGGGAAACGCTGCAAGGCGCGCTTGACTCCGTGATGCCCCGGACTTTCGGGGCGGCGGTCCTTTTGTGATATGGTGAGTTAATGGGGTATGATAGTGGATCCGGGCGGGAGTCTGACTCCTACGACCCTTAGGTCATAACAATTGCCCCCGGCATTCGAGTGCGAAGCGGAAGCCTGGTTCGGCTCGGATGGCGTAACGTTACCGTGATACTACCTTTTGCTTGTGACTCGGACCTGGATCTCAGCTCCGGGGGGTGATGCCGGCGCCGCGGGGTGTGTCCCGCTATAGCGGGATCACGAGGTCTCTCCCTGACTCTGAGCTAAGCGGGGCGTTGTTCGAAAAAAAGAAAAGGGGGAGTATTATACACCAATCTTTATCGGAAATCTAGGCAATATTTACAATACTTAGGAGAAGATGTGTGGGACGGAGGGTGGTCCACATTTGTTGTTCGCTTTGCCGGGAGGAGCAGATCCCCGCGTCGGGGCGGTCTTCCCTTATGTCGTGAGGGTTTAGCCTTCAGGGGGGGCGACCCTCGGTCGTAGGAGGGGACCCTCTTCCTTCCCCTTTCATTGCTTCCTCGCGCTCTGCCTTGCTGTCGTCGTGCTAGAGGGTCGTTCGGCCTTGCCGGGGACCCCGCGCACCGTGGGGGAACCCCAGGGAGGCCGAGGACGAGGTGGCGGTGGCAGCGCCACTGGGAGAGCCGTTGGGGGGCTTCCCCCCGACACCCCGTGGGAGTCGCAGAAGGTGACGACGTTAATTGGGGTGTTGCGGCACGCGGCCGGCCATCTGGACCTGCCTTTTGATACAGTAACAAGCAGGAGGCCAGCTGGCGGGCGGGGCCTTCCGCGTGTAAGGGGAATATCCAGTCGGAGGTGGCGGGGCTGTGGCGCCCATCGTCGGGGGAAGTGAGGTCCGTCGGGGGCTGTCGGCTTTTCTTAGCTCGGTGGGGCGTTTAGAGCCGTTTTATGCCCGGAGTGAGGGGAGGGGAATCCTCAACGTCTCTTCCGCCTTTACCCTGACCTCTGGGGGGTATTTATAGCGAGATTCTGTGGGAAGGGTTTTTCTTGGGTAATGCGGGGGATTAGTGCCGTTAATGGGCTTCGCGGAAATCCGCTCTTTGGGAATCGTTTTTCACTGGCGGTATCTGGCACTCTGGCCTCTCGGGGGGCGTGTTGTTGCTGATGGCGTGTAGTCCAATCGTCCTTTCGCCGCATCGTGGCGCTGCTTTGACGGGACAGGGCTGCTGCTCTGTCTGGACTGGGCGCCTATATCGCGGCCTCTGCCTTGTGACCGGTCCGTGCCGGGTCACGTGACTAGGCTTCTTGATGGAGTTACACAATTCCTAAATATGCCCCCAACATTCCCGTGTCCGAGATCGCTAGGTCTCGGGGAAGGGGATGTTGTCGGCTTGTTGCCCGGAGTGGCTAGGGGCTAGGGGTGGCTAGGGGTGATTCACGCTATCCTATCGTTATTTAATCTCGGGTCGACCCTGTTACGCGGGGCGGGTTCCAGTGTATCTCTTTCCCCCTTGAGGGAAAGGTGTCGGTGACTTTTAGTGAGCGGGGCTCGCGCTGCAGGCGTAGATTTCCCGAAAGTTCTATGCCAATTAACCCGGCGCTTGGCGGGGGGATAGCTACCCGCTATGGTGTTCTCCGAAAAATCTGAGCGTATAAAGAAGAACATTTTTATTTAGATTTGTAAAGGCTGGTCTTCAGCTTGTACATGAGTTCTTAGTTTATCGCCCGTTGTGGGGTCAGATCCGGCTGGGGGGGAGCCATAGAGTTGTCCTCGCCCGTGGTTTAATGACCTCCGGATCGGGTTGTCGCTGTAGGCCGAGTGGGCCCTTCGTAACTTGAATTGAGCTCGGCGCGGAGGAGAATGGCCGCCTTCCGTGCTGAAGTGTTGCAAGGTCTCTTTGGCGATCGTGCCGCCTTCCCTCCGTTGCTTCGTCATCTCTTTCCGCGGAAAGGGGTTTCCTCGGTCCGGAAGAGGCGCCGAGGAGGGAAGCCGTCTTGCTGCGGCTTGCTCCTTGGGGAGGTTCCTGAGCATAGGGCCGTCCCCCGCCGCCCTGTGCCTCGCTGCTTCGGTTTGAGAGTGGGGTTCGGTGCCCGATGGTGCATGGGCGAGCTGACACGCCAGGACTCGCCGTTTGGGCTTGTCGAGGATGCAGCCTTTCCGAGGTCCTCGGTCGGAGGTCGAGGGCGGGGAGGTACCGGCCGGCTGGCGCTGGGGGCTCTCGCCCGCCCAGTCGGCTTTGAACGGATGCCATTCTTTCTCCGACTCGTCCTTGCTCAGGGGACGGAGGCGTGAAAGGTGGATTTCCCTTGTGTAAGTGGAATATCCAGTTGACGATCCGTTTGTAAGTGGAATATCCTGTTGGCAGTGTTGGAGATGCAGGCATCGCTGCCCTGGGCGGCGGGAACCATTGATGGCCGGTGACCTCTCTTTTGTTAGGGCGTTGTATCTCGGCCCGTTTCTCGGTGGGTGGGGGGATCAGGTGGCGGTTTCTCATGTCTGCCGGTTCCCCTATTTTCAGGAGGAGGAGTGGCGTCTTTATAAGGAGATCTCGCTGACGGTTTCTCCTCTAGTTATTGCGCTGAGTTGGCTCCATTAATGGGCTCCTCGAATTCATGCCCGTAGGAAACCGTCTTTGCCAGGTGGCTCTCACGTGTCCTCTTTTGGAGCAAATCATTAATGGTGGCGTGTTTCTCGAGCGGCCTTTCGTTTTGTCGAGTCACATCGGGGCCGCCTACTCGGGAACAGGCGTCGTTTCGTCCCGGTTTGTGTGCCCCTGTTTTTAATTTTTCGAGGTCCACGGGCCCGGGCCCCTCTCGGGTTTGGGTGGCTAGGGTTGGTCCTGCCCCAGAGGGCTTGAGGGGGGGGAGCGGGCGCGCAGCCCGGCCCGTGCCCTTCTCTGGTTTGGATGGCTAGGGTTGGCCCTGCCCCAGAGGTCTGGAGGGGGGGAGCGGGCGCGTAGCCCGGCCCGTGCCCACCTCTGGTTTGGGTGGCTAGGGTTGGCCCTGCCCCAGAGGTCTGGAGGGGGGGAGCGGGCGCGTAGCCCGGCCCGTGCCCTTCTCTGGTTTGGGTGGCTAGGGTTGGCCCTGCCCCAGAGGTCTGGAGGGGGGGAGCGGGCGCGTAGCCCGGCCCGTGCCCTTCTCTGGTTTGGGTGGCTAGGGTTGGCCCTGCCCCAGAGGTCTTGAGGGGGGGAGCGGGCACGCAGCCCGGCCCGTGCCCTTCTCTGGTTTGGGTGGCTAGGGTTGGCCCTGCTCCAGAGGTCTTGAGGGGGGGAGCGGGCGCGTAGCCCGGCCCGTGCCCACCTCTGGTTTGGGTGGCTAGGGTTGGCCCTGCCCCAGAGGTCTGGAGGGGGGAGCGGGCGCGTAGCCCGGCCCGTGCCCTTCTCTGGTTTGGGTGGCTAGGGTTGGCCCTGCCCCAGAGGTCTGGAGGGGGGAGCGGGCGCGTAGCCCGGCCCGTGCCCTTCTCTGGTTTGGGTGGCTAGGGTTGGCCCTGCCCCAGAGGTCTGGAGGGGGGAGCGGGCGCGTAGCCCGGCCCGTGCCCTTCTCTGGTTTGGGTGGCTAGGGTTGGCCCTGCCCCAGAGGTCTGGAGGGGGGGAGCGGGCGCGTAGCCCGGCCCGTGCCCACTTCTGGTTTGGGTGGCTAGGGTTGGCCCTGCCCCAGAGGTCTGGAGGGGGGAGCGGGCGCGTAGCCCGGCCCGTGCCCTTCTCTGGTTTGGGTGGCTAGGGTTGGCCCTGCCCCAGAGGTCTGGAGGGGGGGAGCGGGCGCGTAGCCCGGCCCGTGCCCACTTCTGGTTTGGGTGGCTAGGGTTGGCCCTGCCCCAGAGGTCTGGAGGGGGGAGCGGGCGCGTAGCCCGGCCCGTGCCCTTCTCTGGTTTGGGTGGCTAGGGTTGGCCCTGCCCCAGAGGTCTGGAGGGGGGGAGCGGGCGCGTAGCCCGGCCCGTGCCCTTCTCTGGTTTGGGTGGCTAGGGTTGGCCCTGCCCCAGAGCTCTGGAGGGGGGGAGCGGGCGCGTAGCCCGGCCCGTGCCCTTCTCTGGTTTGGGTGGCTAGGGTTGGCCCTGCCCCAGAGGTCTGGAGGGGGGGAGCGGGCACGTAGCCCGGCCCGTGCCCTTCTCTGGTTTGGGTGGCTAGGGTTGGCCCTGCCCCAGAGGTCTGGAGGGGGGGAGCGGGCGCGTAGCCCGGCCCGTGCCCTTCTCTGGTTTGGGTGGCTAGGGTTGGCCCTGCCCCAGAGGTCTTGAGGGGGGGAGCGGGCGCGTAGCCCGGCCCGTGCCCTTCTCTGGTTTGGGTGGCTAGGGTTGGCCCTGCCCCAGAGGTCTGGAGGGGGGGAGCGGGCGCGTAGCCCGGCCCGTGCCCTTCTCTGGTTTGGGTGGCTAGGGTTGGCCCTGCCCCAGAGGTCTGGAGGGGGGGAGCGGGCGCGTAGCCCGGCCCGTGCCCTTCTCTGGTTTGGGTGGCTAGGGTTGGCCCTGACCCAGAGGTCTGGAGGGGGGGAGCGGGCGCGTAGCCCGGTCCGTGCCCACCTCTGGTTTGGGTGGCTAGGGTTGGCCCTGCCCCAGAGGTCTGGAGGGGGGGGAGCGGGCGCGTAGCCCGGCCCGTGCCCTTCTCTGGTTTGGGTGGCTAGGGTTGGCCCTGCCCCAGAGGTCTGGAGGGGGGGAGCGGGCGCGTAGCCCGGCCCGTGCCCTTCTCTGGTTTGGGTGGCTAGGGTTGGCCCTGCCCCAGAGGTCTGGAGGGGGGGAGCGGGCGCGTAGCCCAGCCCGTGCCCTTCTCTGGTTTGGGTGGCTAGGGTTGGCCCTGCCCCAGAGGTCTGGAGGGGGGGAGCGGGCGCGTAGCCCGGCCCGTGCCCTTCTCTGGTTTGGGTGGCTAGGGTTGGCCCTGCCCCAGAGGTCTGGAGGGGGGGAGCGGGCGCGTAGCCCGGCCCGTGCCCTTCTCTGGTTTGGGTGGCTAGGGTTGGCCCTGCCCCAGAGGTCTGGAGGGGGGGAGCGGGCGCGTAGCCCGGCCCGTGCCCACCTCTGGTTTGGGTGGCTAGGGTTGGCCCTGCCCCAGAGGTCTTGAGGGGGGGAGCGGGCGCGTAGCCCGGCCCGTGTCCTTCTCTGGTTTGGGTGGCTAGGATTGGCCCTGCCCCAGAGGTCTTGAGGGGGGAGCGGGCGCGTAGCCCGGCCCGTGCCCTTCTCTGGTTTGGGTGGCTAGGGTTGGCCCTGCCCCAGAGGTTCGGAGTTTTATCGAACTGCAAAACTTGTGCAGGAATAACCATATTGGGAAGAACGGATGGATATGTACACTGCATATAAGAAAAGAAAAACTCACAACTATTGGTAGAATTTCAGCAGATGTTTTGCGTTCCAAGGGTGGGCCAGTTCGCTCCCTTCGGGGGTAGCCAGGATGTACGTGGCCGGCCCGACAATGTCGATGACCATGTAGGGTCCTTCCCATTTAGCGGCCAGCTTTCCCCGCTTTGCAGTCTCGGGGCGGAAGGTGGCATCTCGGAGGACCAAATCGCCGATCCTGAAGGTCCGCGGTTTCACCCGGGAATCGTAATACCGTGCCATCCTTTGGCTGTGCTTGACGAGGCTAGTCAAGGCCCGGTCTCGCACCTCTTCTATCAACTCCAAACTGAGACCGAGTCCTTCTCCGTTGGTTTCTTCGTCGAAGAGCTTTAGCCGGAGTGTCTCCTCGCCGATTTCCACGGGAACGACCGCCTCCGATCCGTATGCTAGCACGAAGGGGCTTTCCCCAGTCGAGGCCTTGTGGGTGGTACGATAAGACCACAGGATCCCCGGCAGCTCGTCGACCCAAGCCCCCAGAGCGGCGTCCACCTTCTTCTTCATCGGGTTCAGGATACATTTATTCGCGGCCTCTGCCATTCCGTTGCACTGTGGGTGGGCGACTGACGCGAATTGGAGTTTGATTCCCCAGCCCGAGCAAAAGTCGCAGAAGCCCTCGCAATCGAACTGCTTTCCGTTATCCGTGACAATGGAGCGGGGAATCCCAAAGCGACATATGATGGATTGCCAGATGAAGCCCTTCATATCCGTCCACGCGATTCGCGCCAGCGGCTCTGATTCGATCCATTTTGTGAAGTAATCCACGGCGACGACTAGGTATTTCCTTCCCCCGGAGGCCTTTGGGAATGGCCCCAGGATGTCGAGCCCCCACTTGGCGAAGGGGATCGGGCTCAAGATGGGCATTAGGTTGGCCGGGGGTGCAGTCGTCCGCCGGCAGAACTTCTGGCATGCCTCGCACTTCTTGACGTACTGTACCGCATCCCGGATCATCGTCGGCCAGTAGTATCCTTGGCGCATTACTTTGTGGGCGATGGTGCGCCCGCCATGGTGGTTTCCGCAGAAGCCTTCATGCACCTCGCGGATGACTTGCTCAGCCTGCTCCGGGCCCAAGCATTTCAGGTAGGGCAGGACGTCGAAATTGGCTTGGCGGCGGCGGTACAGCACTCCGTCGAGAAGTACGAATGAAAGGGCCCGCCTTTCCACCTGTTTTGCCAGCATCCGTTCCTCGGGTAGCTCGCCCGTCTCTAGGTACTTCATTATGGGGGTCATCCACGACGTCCTCGTGTCCGCGCACATCAGTTCTCCCTCGTCGATGGTTGGCGTCGCCAGGCTTTCCACGTAGATTGCCTTCCCGATCTCGGCCGCCGAAGAGGAAGCCAGCTTAGACAGGGCATCCGCCCGGAGGTTGCTGGAGCGGGGTAGGTGTTGGACGTCCGCTTTCTTGAACTTTCGGAGTTCGATCTGGATGCGATTTAGGTATCGCTTCATTGTTTCCTCTCGGGCTTCGAAGCCCCCCAGGATCTGTTGGATGACGAGGCGGGAGTCACTCAGGAGCAACACGTTCGTCGCCCCCACCGCCCTAGCGAGCTTCAACCCGTTAACCGCGGCTTCATATTCCGCGACATTGTTGGTGGCCGGGAAGCTGAAGCGCAGGGCGTACTCCAGCGAACATCCATCCGGGGTTTGAATGACTATACCTGCTCCTGTCCCAGAGCCTGTTGCGGAGCCGTCGACGTGGATGGTCCATAATTCGCCCATTGTCGTCGGGGAGGGTGCTGAGGGTTCACCCACCTCGATCCTCCGCGGGGACGTGGTCACCGATGGGAGCTCCGTCCGGTCCCCCGGTGGGACTTCCGTTGTGCATTCCACCACGAAGTCGGCCAGCGCTTGGGCCTTGATTGCCGTCCGGGCTTTGTACGTTATGTCGAACTCGCTGAGCTCGACACTCCAATTGAGCATCCTCCCCGACCGCTCCAGCCTTTTCAGGTTCTTTTCGAGGGGCATGTCGGTGTGGACGATTATGGGGTGGGCCTGGAAGTAGGGTCGGAGCTTCCGGGCCGTGGTGACTAGGCAGTAGGCGGCTTTCTCGATAGGGCTGTAACGAGTCTCCGCCTCCCGGAGGATCCGGCTGGCATAGTAAACGGGGCGTTGCACTCCTCCTTCCTCCTTGATCAGGACGGAGCTAACGGCCCCCTCGGTGGTCGCCAGGTACAACCCCAGGGGTTCGCCCTCCTCCGGCCGCGCGAGGAGCGGTGGGCTCTGTAGGTATGCTCTCAGCTCCGCGAATGCCCGGGCACAGTCGTCATCCCACGGGATCACCTTCCCTTGATCTTTAGCTTCGCCCAAGGCTGTGCGCAAGACCCTGAAGAAAGGGAGCGATTTCTCCGCCAATTTCGACAGGAATCGCCCCAAAGCAGCGATCCGGCCGTTCAGTCGCTGCAAGTCCCGGATCGTCTGGGGCTCCGTCATACCTATGAGGGCCGTCACCTTGTCGGGGTTCACCTCGATTCCCCGCTTCGTTATCATGAAGCCCAGGAATTTTCCCGATTGCACGCCAAAGATACACTTCGCGGGGTTTAGCCTCAGGTTGTACCGGCGGACCCTCTGGAAGGTTTCCTGCAGGTCTGTGAGGTGGTCGGGGGCCCTTCCGCTCTTTACCAGCATGTCGTCGATGTAGACCTCCAGGTTTCGCCCCACCTGAGGGCCGAATATTCGGTCAACCATTCGTTGATAGGTCGCCCCGGCGTTCTTCAGCCCGAAGGGCATCTTGGTGTAACAGAAGGTGCCTTTATCAGTGACAAACGATGTCTTCTCCTCATCTTCCTCCGCCATCGGTATCTGGTTGTACCCCGAGAAGGCGTCCATGAAGCTCAACAACTCATAGCCGGACGCCTGGTCCACCAAGTGGTCGATTCTGGGTAGAGGGAAGCTGTCCTTCGGGCATACCTTGTTGAGGTCAGTGAAGTCGACGCACATGCGCCACTTCCCACTAGGCTTCTTCACCAGAATGACGTTGGCGAGCCAGTCGGGGTAGTCCACCGGCCGAACAAATTTGGCCTCGAGGAGTCGCTCTACTTCTTCCTCGGCCGCCCTCTTCTTTTCGCCCTCTGCACTTCTCTTCTTCTGTCGAACAGGTCGGGCTTCCGGGTCCGCATTCAACCTGTGGGAGATTACTCTCGGGTCCACCCCGGGCATGTCTGCGGGTGACCACGCGAATATGTCCGCGTTTTCTCGGAGCAAGGCAACGAGGGCCGTCCTCAATGCGGACGGGAGTTTCGTCCCGACGGAGACGGTTTTTTCCTCGTCCGAGGCCACTGGGACCTCCTCCACTTCCTCTGCCGGGGTCGGCCGCTGGTCGCAGAAGTCCTCCCTCTCGTCAGGGATGAGAGCCGTCAGGGGCCGCCTCGGGCTCCTGGGCAGGGATGGCGCCTGGTTGTGGTCTCCGGGCACCTCCCGTCCTCCCCGCACCTGTCCCACCCCCCGCGGAGTCCGGAACTTCATCGTCTGATGTTGCAGGCTGGGGAGCGCCTCGATGGCCGTCATATATGGACGCCCTATGATTCCGTTATACGCCGAGGCGACGTTGACGACGACAAATTGCGCTTCCCTGGTGACGACCATCGGTTCCTCCCCCAGGGTCATGGGCAGGGTGATCGTTCCCTCGGTGGGGATCGCATGGCCGGTGAAGCCAGCGACAGGGCCCACACAGGGCTCTAAGTCTGCGCGCCCCCACCCCATCTTCTCGACCGTTGTCAGAAACAGGATGTCACAGGAGCTACCGGTGTCAATCAGGAGCCGGCCGACGTCAATCGCCCCAATCCGAGCCTCGATGACGAGGGCGTCATTGTTCTGGCTCCATGCCTCCTGACCGTCCTCCTCGGTAAAGGTGATCGGGGGTCGGGGTATCTTCCTTCGCTTCGGTCGGCGGCCGGCGCCCGCCATCATCACCTGTCGGGCCTCGGCCTCCAGGATTGCGGGCGCCTGTCCCACCGAGGTTGGGCCTCCAGTTACCATCTCAATTAGCATGACTGCCTTCGGGGGGCGGGGCTCCTCCTTATCGCGGTTTGCCAGCAGACCCCGTCCCCCCTCCTCCGGGGGGTCTCTCTCTCCTGTCGCCACCCACCTTCCCGCGACAAAGTTCCCCAGGTGACCCGCCTGGATCAGTCGTTCGATCTCTCTTTTAAGGGAGTAACAACGGTCGGTGTCGTGATCGTGGTCCCGGTGATAACGGCAGTATCTCCGGGGGTCCCGCCTCGCTAGGTCTGTCCTCATCTCCCGGGGAGGCTCCAGCAGTAGCCCGGCCCTTGTCGCCGCGGCCAGCACCTCCATCATGGGGGCATTGAGTCGCGTGTAATGCGCCAGTGGGGGGTCTTCTCGTCTTGGGATGACTCCGGGGGGCCTCCGCGCCGGGGCGAACTCGCGCGCCGGGCCAAGGCGATCTCGTGGGCGAGGCTCGGGCGGCTCCCGCCGCGGTAGGGCCATCTGATCGCGGCCTCGGCCCCTCTCTTCCTGCCTCGGCCGAGGGTGCGGCCGGGGTCCGTCCTGGGATGGTTTCGCCGGGGGGAATACGACCTTTGCACCGAGGGTCTCTTCGGCCAATGCGTGCCTCTCCGCCATTGCAACCAGCGCTTCGTAGTCGGTCGGCGGGTCCCGGAGCAGGGATTTGTGGAGGCTCCGAGTCCGCAACCCCGTCTTGAAGGCCAGCATTAGCACCTCATCGCCGCATGTCACCACCGCCCGCCTTTCTTCCTGAAAGCGGCGGAGATATCTTCCCGCTCTCTCCCCCTCTCCTTGGACTATTGTGCAGAGATAGTCCAAAGGCTTCTTCTTCGTCCGCCCGGCCCGGAACTCTTGGCAGAACTTGTGTGACAGCTCGCCAAAGCTCCCGACGGACCTCGCGGGCAAGCCGAAGTACCAGTCCAGCGCGGTGTCCCTCAGGCTTTGGGAGAAATGTCGGCATAGGAACGCCTCGTCCACATCCTGCGTGAGGGGGTCGCCTCTTCCATTGTACGTGGCCAAGTGAGGGGGTTTGAACCTTTTGGGCCTTGGGGCGGACGTGATCCACCGTGCGAGCGGCGTGGCCTCCTCCGGATAGGTAGGGCGATCCGGGGCCTCCCCTCTCCGCCATTCGGGGGTCCGGCTTCGATCGCGCCACGGCCGACGACGGTCCTCCGCCCCCGAGGAGTAGCCCGACGGTCGTCTGGCGGGGCTCCTTTCCTGGGCCGAGGACTCGACGGGTTGTGGGCTACGGCTCTCCCAGCGCCAGCGCCTCCCGGCCAACTCTCCTCGGGCCTCCATCCGTTCCTGATTCTCACGGAGGAGCCTTTCGCGCTCGGCGGTGAGGAAGCGTAGCTGTCGACAAACGGCTTCCTCGTGCAGGGTATCGGAGGGGTGGTGCTGGTGATGCGGGCCGCCTCCTCCAGGCGGGGACCTGTTCAGCAACGGGTCCCGTCCGTCCCCGGGCCGCCGGCCCGTCGCCGTCTCTTCAAGAACCTCTTGGTTACTCCTGTTTCCTCTCCTTAGCCTCTCGCGTTCCGCGACAATGAAGCGGAGTTGGCGGCGGGCAGCCTCTTCTTCCTGGTAGGCCCTCCGGGCGGTCTCGGCCGCCTCGTCCAAGCGCCTTTGCGCCGCGGCCGCCTCCCCCAGGCCCTTCCACCGCCGCGCAACTTCCACCTCCTCTTCCAGGAGCCTTTGCTGGGCCGCAATCTCCTCCGCGAGCCCCCTGTTTTCTCCCTCCTCCTCGAACTGAAGGCGGAGGTTCCGCCTCACGTTCTGGGGCTCCGAGGGGCCGGGCGGCGGCCCCGTTCCGGTTGTCTGATAGCCTCCCCCGGCCTGAGTGATGGCCTCGAAGCTTTTCAAGACGACGTAGGATGAAGTAGGTTCAGTTTCGGTGCCCACGCCCGGGAGGGCGTCGGACGCCGAAGTGATTTGCAGAGAGAGCGGTTCCTGTCCCACGGGATCTTTGCCGTGGTCAGGGTTCCGCGAGATTGGCATGGAGTCTAACATGGGTGTGACCCTTCGTTCCCACAGACGGCGCCAATTGTTACGAGGTGGAACTCGCGTACAATGAATTTGTATTATGGGGAACCAAGGGCACGGTGGTTATATGGAAATGAGGGGTTTGGTAGGCTGTTTTACAAGTGATTGGTGGGGTGAAGAGGTTGGATCCGTTGCCGGCGATGCTCACGGGGTCGTATCTCGCCGGCCGCAGCTGAGGAAGGTTGGACGGCAGGGGGGCTGACGCTGACTTTGGTCAAGGGGCGAGCTCTCCTGCAGCACGAACAACTCATCAGAAGGGCGGGGTTGGGGTTCAACCCTTAGCCCCTCCGATGCCTAAGTCAGTAAAAGGGCTTAAAAGGGGGGCTAGACACGCCGGCCGGACTAACGGTGTGTCCGCCTCGCGTGACGAGCTATAGGTGGGAGAACAAAGATATGGAGGACCTTTGCTCTCGTGTGTGAATAATTGAAGATGAGAGAATTTTCCAACCCCCTCTCCGTAAGAGGAGAGGGGGTATTTATACCTGACGGGTGATGACTAGGCGTGCTGAGCTGGCGCGTGTGTCAGCGGAAGCTCCAAACAAGGGCGTCGGGACTCGGGTTACCAGACCTGCTTTCGTCAGGCGGCGCGACGGCCGGGGGGGGGGGAGTTTTTGTCAGGGTGTCAGAGCCGAAAGCATTAACTGTCAGATGGCTCAGCCGCCAGGGGGTGCTTTGTCAGACGGTCGGGTGACGTATGTGTTAGTCGTGTCCTTATCCTAGGCTGTTTGTCGTAAGCGGCGAACTAAAGGCCGGGCTGTGTCACCCTAGGTGCCGCGGTTCGCGGGGGTCGGGCGGGCCGTCCCGATCGGGGGTTGTCCGCCCCGGCCGCGCCCCTCAGTCGGTCACGGGGTATGGCCCGCTGGTACGGAAGGGTACGTCCGCGCCCGTCAATAGGCCTGGCCTAGCTACCCGAGCGTCCCCAAGTGCCCTTCCCCGGTGGGTCGGGCGGCTGCGGTTGTCCGCCTCGACCGGTTCGGGAAACGCTGCAAGGCGCGCCTGACTCCGTGATGCCCCGGACTTTCGGGGCGGCGGTCCTTTTGTGATATGGTGAGTTAATGGGGTATGATAGTGGATCCGGGTGGGAGTCTGACTCCTACGACCCTTAGGTCGTAACAAAGTGCTTGGGGGCTCATGAATTGTAAAGGTATTCTTCATCCAATGATTCATCTAAGGCGCTGGTTGGATAAAGGAGATCTAAGTCGTTGCTTGGAGGAGGTGAATGTGGTGCTTCTGGTTTTTACCGAAAGACATTAAGGATCCGCGAGTATCACTTGAGTATACTCATGCAAATGTACGACTTTCATAGTTTTATTATTCAGCAATATAATTCCTAGATTAGCAGTGATCATTGGTTTGATTTCTAGATAAAAATTTTGAATTTTCTGTCTTTTGCTACATCATCTGTATTGTTTAGCTTACTAGCATCATAACCTTACAAGAAGATTAGCTAGCATCTTTTATTCACTATTAGGTGATATCTATGGATGACATGGGATTCAACATGCTAAAATTTTCTCTTTTGCTTCATCTGGATAGTGATTAGCCTTCTTTCCTCCCACCTATGCTTTCAACTACAAATTAAGGGTTGTATTGCATATGCCTTGGAAGGCCCACAAATATATTCCATGTAACATAGGATGACTTCCATATGCCTTTAAAGATCAACAAACATCCAGTGTCTATGTAAGGGTTAATCACCTTATCAACCAAAATGATCTACTTCTAAGTTGGAATTTGAGGTAGACATTGCAAGTCTTGCCTCCAATTGAAGATGTGACCCTTATCCTCTGATAGCCCATGCAGTTGCCAACGAAACAAACAATCATTCGTTGCATAAACTCCTCGTATGCATAGACTGGATGAGGAATATGCACTTCACCACCTAGTTCTCCTACATCTATAAAAGAAACACCATTTCTTATTGCATGACCTTCTTGTATAATCTTTTCTCTCTTTTGTTCAACGAAGGCATAAATTCTTTTATGTTCTTAGATATTCTTTGGCTTGCTGAGTTCAAATGTGCACTGTATATAAAAACTTCTATTCATCATTCTATATGCTTCTAGATGTAACTCGGCATATCTTCACTAGGACATATTCCCCCATGCTAGCTTCGACCAATTGTCAGGGTGGGATGAAGATCTGGTTACATCAAAGTTTTAACTTACTCTCTCCAAAAGCATGGCAGTTGTCTCAAGTTAGGACTTTGATCATCATAGCTTTTCTTGCACTCAAACTGTTAAGCAAGTGTCTAAGGGTAAAATCAGGGGAAGTCATCAAGAATCAAACATTACAGTGAACCCCCTAAGGGAAAAACTAATAAGAGTACCTCAAGGCAAAAACTGAAGCAAATCAAATAATATCTGATAAGTACTATAAGGGGAAAATTAAATTAGGGTAAAGACCGAAACAGATAAAAATAAAGAATCCAATGGGTGCCCATATGGATAGAATCAGATCATGCCCATAAGGGTGAAACAATCAAATGCTTTTAAAGGCCATATTAAAACATGTTTTAAAGCTAGGATGCGCCCTAGTATGGCTAAATTAGAGTGTGCCCTTACTATGCCAAGACATCTAACCAAAGCATGTTGACTCAAAGAATAATTTTAAATGTGTCATGCTATCATAGATTCTAGGTAAACTAAAATTAATTGTTATTTGAGAGCTGCTTTGTAAATATTTGAGGTGTTCAGCAATGGATCCTTACAACTACCTACAACCAGACCTGGGGATAGCCAGATCTAGCTACGGATGATATTATTATCATTATTGGATCCATGTGGATGGATTCTTGTATATTCAACAATTACAATTAGTGCAAAGATAAATAACAAATATGACTTGTGGTAATAGGCAGCAGAAAATGATAACAAATTACTGTAATTGTGAAAAAAGTAGAGACAATCCAAACCAATTAAGATTAATCGTAAACAAAAGAGGATTTATCTTGGTTCAGTCATCTAGACCTACTCTAGTCCCCAAGCCCCCCACTTGAGATTTCCAATATCTCTCTTTTGTACACCCACACAAGTAAAACCAGACAACTTGACAAACATCCTTTGCTAACTACACAACCAGTCTCAACAACCTATGACCGAACCACTCTCAAACCAAAGATCAAACCTTTCCTCTCTCAGCACTCAAAGGAAAACCTGTAAGTAAAAGTAGTACAAACTCTCCAAAGATTTAAATTCGCGTGCATGTACATCTAATAATGGATGTAGAGTGGGATTCTATTTTGAAGGATCGAAACTTTGAAGAACGGAAAGACTGGACAAAGTTTTATCTATGCTTGGCACAAGAGATAATAGAAAAAAAATTTTTAACACAAGATCAAGTGTTGTGAACGAATAAGAGTTGAACACTTATTTATAGATATGAAATCTAATGTTCATAAATGATCACAAACAAATAAAAAAAATAGGTATATTATAAAGGATTAAAACAAAAATATTATGAATATGCAAAAATAGAAAATGAGGCTATTAGTTAACTAGCATGAATATTACTCGACTAATGGTTCAAGCAAAATCTATGTTTGGCATTAGTTGATAAGAAGACTCATTAGCCGACTAATGGCAAAACATTAACATTACATAGATATGTATTAGGAGACTAATGGATTGATTAGCTGACTAATGCACTATATCAGTAGTTGACCAAAAGATGGGTTGGTCATCTAATACATTGTAGTAGGATGCAGACCACTGTGTTTAGTCGACTAATAATGTCTGCCTAATCGAACCCAAAATACAAAGATAAAATTCTGTATTAATCGACCAATGAATGCGTTAGTTAACTAACAAAGGTATGATTTGAAAAATAAAAAATGGATACATGTCAATCAACTATAAGGATTTATTGGTCGACTAATGCCACTAGAAATCAAATGTTAAGCTTAGAATCAATATGATTTGATCAAAAAAGATGTCATGGATGTTCTAAGTATTAAACCTATTAGATGAAGTGTGTGAGAGTGTGTTCTTCAAGGCTTTTACATCAAATCTAAGAAAACGATAAAATATATATCATTAATACAAAAATACAATGATACGAGCTTAATGGAACTGATAACAATCATGTCTTTGTCACAAAAGATACTAAGTCCATCTTAAGCCTTAACACCTCATCAAATGCTTTGATATAGCTGTACTATATGTTGGGGGATATGCCCTCAGATCATTTGTATTTGATGCAAATGAAAATTTAAGCTTAGATAGGGACTATTTTGCATATGATGCAAACTGAGTTAAATGTGTCGTAAATTGTTTACGATAATATTTAATAAAATAAACATGTTGAAAAGGTTACCTAGATGACGGAATCATCCCGCTCTAAACGTAGGTTCAAACCGCATCAAAAACAGAGTCCAAATGCACAAGTTATAGCTAAAACAAGTCAGCCCAAACTGTTGGGCTGAACCCAGCGAAAATGGAGGCCCACCAAGCCTGAATTTTCTGGTTAGGGTTTTTTAAAACCCGAGATTTTTTTGACGGCTGGATTTTCCATCTTTGAATGGTTTTGGCTAACTTTGGATGATCAATTGGAGGGTCAAACGGACTCCGATTGACTCGCCGTTTTTTCCTATGCGTTCACCGTTGAACGCCCTTTGATTTGGTATGTTGTATCAAGGTTGAAGCTCAACGGTGAGGGAGTTAAAATTCACAAAAGTTTAGCCTTTGTGAAAGGTAAACTAAATTGAATTAATTAACTCCAAATTTAGTCCCACATCGGATTTTGAGTAAAGGGGAGTAGTCAGCCGCCTATATAAATAGGGGTCTGCTCCCCTCCTCAAAACTCGTCCAAAGCTCCAGATCTGAGTAGCTCCCGTAAATGTTGGAGCACGCTCGGATCTAGGCTTAAATTAATATTCTCTATCTCCCTATATTTCTGCCTTACTCCTGAGGGCTCTAGCAAAGCCATGAAGAAGTTCGGATTCGGATCCGAAATCTTAGCGAAGGCTTTTCACTCACGTGAAACTTTCTTCGGCGCATGGTTGGCTCGGCGATACGAGGATTGCTCGCCTCAGGAGGTGGAGCGGTTCGAGGAGCAGCTCAGCGTGGGACGGGAAGCGGTTCGGAAGACGGTGCGGACCATCTTGCCCGCCCCAGGGTCAAGATTCTGTGTATGTTTTTAGAAGCTTTCGTTTTAATTATTCTCAGTAGTTTAGATCCCTCTTGGGGTGGTCAGATCCACCCCAAGTTGGCAGAGATCTTGGCTAAGAGGGTCTGGTTCCTTAGGGCTGCATGTTAATTAGATTAACATTGATTTTTCGCTGCGCATTTTATGTCTATGTTCCGTCCGACTTAGGCCGGGAATAGAGTTTTTGTGCCATAAGGGTCCTAGAAATCCCTTGAGTGGTATCAGAGCCATCTCTGTATGCTGATCTAGGACTGCAATTAGTTAATTGAAATGCTTTTAAAATGCTTTTAAAATGCTTTAAAGTTATGAGATAATTTTAAAAATGTTTTAGATGCCTTTTAAAAAGTTTCTTTAAATTTATGCGATAAGTTTAAATAGATTTAAGATGTTTAAATATTTTATATGATAAATTTTAAACATGAAATTTTAAAATGATGTTTTAAATTTATGTGATAATTTTAAAACTGATTTTAAAACTTTAAATTTATGCGATAAGTTTAAAATGGTTTTAGATGTTTAAAAATTTTATACGATAAATTTTTAAGCATGAAATTTTTAAAATGATGTTTTAAATTTATGTGATATTTTTAAAACTGATTTTAAAAGGTTTAAAAATTTTATGCGATAAATATTTTAAGTAGCTTGCAAATTTTGTGATTTTTTAAATACAAGTTTTTATATTATGAGATAAAATAAAATGTTTTAAAAATCATATTTTAAATTTAAATGTTAAATTTAAGTATGCATGCTAAAATTGTTTATTTGATAAACATTATTCTATTTAATTGTTAAATAATTGTACACTCTTTTTATGCGTTAAAATTAGTGTAACTTTATGTTAATGGCGATGCAAATATTGTCACTTATTTGTTAACACAAGACAACCCTCTTAGGCTAGCCATTAAGAACTCGTTAAAATATATGAGATAAATTCTAATGACATGCTATGTTTTAATAAACATTAACAACACTTTAAGACCTAATTCCCGATTAGGGTAGTCCCTTTAATGAAAATTTTAATTCTAATTGTTATGATATTAATTCTCATTAAAGGATTTCGCTTTTAGCATTGTTAATAAATTTATTAAAATCCTAATAACGATTAGGATAGCACGTGAACCTTATAGTTGATAAGGTTTTAATAAAAGTTACTAAAAAAATCCTAAAATTTTGAATTTAAGGATGCAACTAGCTGATAGGATTAATTAGTTGTTAATAAAAGCCTTTTAGTCTATGGCACGCATATAAAAATGACAAGCTTCATTCAATGGACCATGATCCAGTCAATATGCTTGGCTAAGTTTGTTGGATCACCCTTCTAAGGGATAATGATCCTGACTTAGTCAATTCCCTGGCTGTGTTCCGCTGGACCGCAATGACGCGAATCATGATTGTATGACACCCTGGACTATATCTAAGTCAAATACATTAATAATCCTTTTCAAGATTAGCCGTAGCCCTCCTTATTTTAGGGGTTGGCAACTATAGGACCTGTGTTTCAGTTGTTGAGCTACACTCAAGCTGTGATATGGCAACCTTGTAGAAACCAACTCCTTAAATACATAAGATGAAATCTTGACTTGACCCAAACCGTCGTGTCGTGAATACACCGAGCAATGGCGTAAGTTAAGTCAATGATGGAGTCTGGCTAGATGTAGTCTAATACCTGACCCAAACCGACGTGTCGTGAATACACCGAGCGCCGGGGCAAGTCATGCTAGACGCGAAAACTAGGGTCCGACTAGACTAGACATTGTGATTTGGATGAGCACACTCATGATCACAAATGGCTAGGGGTAAAAACCGATAAGTGGATCGTATCTGATATGATCGATGAAGAGTCATCTTCCGATTACAGAGTCAAGCAACTTGTTGAGCTATACTCAAGGTTGTTAGGCTCAGGGTGATTGGATCTCTTGCCCATTTATTTAATTTGATTAAATCGTTCATTATTAAGGCTTAAAATGATCGTAAAAATAGTGGGAGGATATAGATAAATAAAAGCCATTCTACCTATATTTAATATTGAACATATGCTAAACTAGGGCACGACTATGTTTACCGATGGAATCAAAATATAATATTTTAATGAAATAAGTTAACTGGTCAAATAGGTTGATTAATTAAATATCAAGTTAAATTCTAATTGATAGAATTAAAATATATTCTCGATGACATTAAAATGACCTTCTAAAGAACAGACTTAAGAAATATGATTTCATTAAGTTCTGGGTCCAACAAATAAATTTACGCTACATGTCACTGTAACGGTCCGTATTTTTCAATACAACTATTCACGTATTTTTATTTTTTAAAAAACTATTTTATAATGGTTCGTCAAGAGGTTCATGATTTCAAAAATTTCTTATAAAAATATTCTGAAGTATCAGATTAGTTATGAAGTATTTTAATAAGTTCGGGTTTCACCAAATACCTCTGAATAATCTGATAAAAATTCATTTTCAATTATTACCGTTTTGACCTAATGAATTTATTTTCTATACAAAAATCATCAAAACATTTTCAAACTTTTACAGTATCCTTCTATGATCAATTAGGGCTTCTCACATTAATTTCGTAATTTTCTGAAGTCAAATCAATAAGGAACCCACAAACCCGCTTCCTAAACGTTTCGGCCCAAAACTTGTATTCTCGTAGCTCAAACCCTGAAACGGATCTCGTATTCGCGATCCTCACGATGATACGATCCCGTGGGCATGTTTTCGTAATTTTTCGGACACGTTTACTAGTAGGGGCAAAATCGTAATTTCCGTAAATTTTTACTATATATATAATTACGTGTTTATCTACCTAATTACCCTACCTAGTTACTAATTACCTTAACCTAATTAACTATTAAATTAACCCTAAACATGACTAACACGTGGGAGGAGACACGTCTAAGAAAATTTCCTAAGTTAGTCAAAAAGCTAAAACCTAATCCTATTAATTACCACCTACTCTCATTAATCCCTTTGACTAGTGGGATTTTTAATTATTAATTAACCTGCATTTAATCCCCCCTCCCTCACTAAACACCCCAGCTGCCGCTGATCCCCGAGACCTTCGACCCGCTGCCCTCTCCATCGCCCTCACCGTGCAGCCACCATGCTCCGCCCACACCGCCACACCCTCGAAGCCCCGAGCTCCGCTCTTCACCGTCAGCCCGCTCTCGAGACCGCTGCTCCGACCCTCACTGCCCCTACCGCTGTCAACATCGCCCTCCCTCGTGCTCATCGAGAGCTCCAGCACCCCCGAAACATTCGCCACCGCCTCCTGAAGCCTCCGACTGCTCTCCACGGCGAGCCCGCAGCCCGAACATCACTCCGAGCAGTCGCCTCCCTCCGAGCTACGCCGATGCACCCAGACTGCTGTAGATCCCATCCCGCTCCGCCTGGGACCCCGCCATGATCCCCTTCGCTCCCGTCTACCGTCGCCATGGCCCAACAGCCTCGCCTCCTCCGCCGTCTCCTTTGAAGCCCGTTCCGACAGCTCGAAGAAGCCGCCTCCGTCCCATCCTCTCTCACCGGCTTCGCGAGTCGCCGCCGCTCGCCGTGAGCGACTGCCACCCCAGGCCCCGTACGCCACTTCGACGACGTCGCCCGCCATCGTTGCTCTGACCCAGTCGCCGTCGAGGAGCCCATTGCTCGAATGCTGCACCGCCTCGAGTCGTCGCCGGCCACCACATCGAAGACATCCGAAGCCCGCCGCCTGCACACGAAATCGAACGAGAGGGTGAGGTTATTAAAATAACGTATTATTTTTTATACTTATACATATTTAAGTATAATACACGTATTTCCGTATTTCGCAAATTAAATAAAATAGGTTTATTGGTTTAAAATTTGTAATAAATAATATACAGGTCAGAAAATTACCAGACTAGCTTCAAAAAATCAGAAATAACTTTCTGGACCCAATGGCACTAGTTTCATCGCAATCAGACGCTTAGTTTTTCCAGAATAAATTTTTTAAGCCTAAAAGATAAATACGTTGATTTCACTTTAAAATACATAACTTGTTATTTTCACGTACACTAATACATAAGAAAAATATATGTTAAAGTACTCTTTGAATCGGTCATTTTGACAGCTCACTCGCAACTTTTCGATGCAGATTGCATCCAGAATAAATGTTTGAATAAATACGTTACTAATTGAAAAATAGGTTTTAAATTATTTTTGAGCTTTTACAAATTATAAAAATTAATGTAAGCTTCAGAAAAATATTTTCTCTTATAGTAAAATTATTTTCATCATATCTAGTCTATAGAAAAATTTAGAATTTTTTCCGACACCGTTTTATTAGTTTTAGAAATCAAAATGATCAGATTATTTAGGGTTATTTAGTACCGACCCCCTGTGTTTTCTCCAAAATTAGTACCACCCCCTATGGTTTCAATAATTAGTAAGACCCCCCTCTGGCACCTCAAGTTTTTCGTCACAATTAGTATCACCCCCCTGTTGTTTTCTCAAAAATTAGTATCACCCCCTATGGCAGGGGGTCTTGCTAATTTTTGAAACCATAGGGTGGTGGTACTAATTTTTGAGAAAACACAGGGGGTCGGTACTAAATAACCCGATTATTTAAATAGGAAATGTAGCGTTCTTTAACCAAGTGTTCTTGTGCTTGCAGGTGCACCAACATCCGTAGAAGCCCTAGATCCAGTTCCGACTTGCTACGTCGATCTCGAAATCAGTAAGTCACGACTAATTCTAAAATTAGAAAATTAGTTAGTGTCCTTGTATGACCTTAGGGCATCACTATAGCCTCAGAATGGCTACTTGAATTGAACTGAACTAGAGACCTAATCTAATAGGGAAGTAATCAACTACAGATTACTTTGCCAACTTTAAACTTTGGTGGTTGAAGCACACAATCATCAACTTGGATAAATTGTGTGCTAAACAATACTAGACACCCTGAATGTTGGACGTGTCCTTATCCTCAGTTCGCTTTGGCACAGTCTGTTTTAAAATAAGTTACTACTCTCTGGTTTTCAATAAGAAAGTCAACCACTTGTCTTGGTTTGACTAGTAACATGTGGAACATCTTGTGGAATATCTTGTGGAATATCTTATGGAATATTGTGTGGAACATCATGAAAGAAACATATACATAGAACACTTGACACTTCACTGGGGTTTTGGGGTAACTCATAGTTTGAGAGAGTGCGGGAGTGACTGGAGTTCAATCTTCCTGTCCCGCTGCCTGTGTTTCGGCATCCCGTCCCTCTGCCTGAGTTTCGGCTAAATACAAGTACCATGCCTGTGTTCTTGGCATTCGTCTGGGTCGCGTCCAGGCAAGAGATGGACTTGATGGTCACATATTGTACTCTCCGACTTGAGTCACGTAGTGTAGTTACTTTTGCATGATCAATTTTACTTTACGCATCACAGTCACCTTTACTTTACGCATTGCATGCACTTCACCTATTACACCTGTGCAGTCACCAGTACTTTACTTACCTTTAGCTACAACAGTAGCATGTTTCTTGCTTAGCCTGCTTTACACTTGCTCTACAACAGTACAGTTGTTCTCCTTTCCAGTTCAGTTTAATTTTACTACTCAGTTGTGTACAGTTGTTGCTCAGTACTTTACTTTTCACTCTAGTCTGCTTGTACGTAGTTACTTTTGTCATACTTGTGCACTGCTTCTTTTCTATATTTAGAATTGTTGTGACTTACCTACGGTTCCATCTCCGTGGCACCGCAGACGACGTACATATGGAGGTAGATGCTCCTGAGCTAATAGCGCCAGAATTCGACCTCAGCTTCCAGAGTTATTTTCACTTATGTACCTTTCTTCTTTCATGTATATTTGTTGAGACATCTTGTACAGTATGGATTATAATAATTGGACACTATTTGAGTATTTTTGTACATCTCTGCATCGTGGCTATTTTTTTTTCACTGGTAACTTGCAGGACCTGCGCAAATATCAAATAAGTAACGGGCCCACGAAAGCGGGTCGTTACAGATTTGGTGGCCCACGCAGGTCCGCGCTAACTACCTCGTGAACAATATAGCAGATCTGGGTGTACAATATAAAATACTCAAATTGAACTCTCGAGTACAGGATGTCTCGAGTGTTCACCTGTATTGGATATACGGGTAAAACGTCCTTATTACCATCTTCATTAGGTCTCCCTTGATCTTCCTTGATCCTCATCACTTTATTTGAACTCTTCACCTTGTCTAGAAATTCGTGTTCCATTCTTGGTTATACCCTCCCTAGTAACCTCTTTTGCTAGCAGTTATAGTGATTTTTCATAGGTTGAACTATCTACCCACTTCATCACCTTTCCTACAGTTGATGATGGCACACATATAAATGATAAGCTTCCTTCAATGGACCATGATCCGGTCAATGTGCTTGGCTAAGTTTATTGGATCACCCTTGCTAGACTTGGGGTAAGTGATCCTAGCTTAGTCACTTCCCTGGCCGTGTTCCGCTGGACCGCAAGGACGTGAATCATGATTA
>CM061130.1:17705288-17755306 GCA_030789695.1 Scilla litardierei | reverse complement strand
AGAAAAAAATTTTGAACGTTTTCCGACACCGTTTTAGCTAGTTTATAAAATCAAACACGTTAAGTTAAATAGGTAGAAAATAGGTGTTCTGTAACCGATTGTTCTTGTGTTTTGCAGGTACAAATTCTTATGCACCAACTTCCGTGGAAGCCTTAGATTCAGTTTCGGCTTGCTACATCGATCTCGAAATCTGTAAGTCACGACTAATTCTAAAGTTAGAAAATTAGATAAGTGTACCCGTATGAACTTAGGACACAACTATAGCCTCCGAACGGCTACTTGACTTAAACCGAACTAGAAACCTAATCTAATAGGAAAGTAATCAACTATAGATTACTTTGCCAACTTTCAACTTTGGTGGTTGTTAAACACAACCATCAACTTGGATAAATTGTGTGCTAACGAAACTACCACCCTTAAACCAACAATTTTTGTATTCCATGTTTGTTGGACTTGTTTTTATCCTCAAATTTCTTAGCATCTTCTCTACTTTATTTTCTGGTTTTAAAACCAGTGGTCCTGGTTAACTATCATCGTGAACAAGGAATTGATAACATCTTGAAACAATACTAGACACCCCGAAATGTTGGACTTGTCTTTGTCCTCACTTCGATTGGCTAGCTTGCTTTGAAAAGAATGTCTGGCTTTCTGGTTTTCAATAAGAAAGTCAACCAGTTGACTTGGTTTGACTAGCAACATGTGGAACAGCTTGTATCTTGTGGAATATCGTGTGGAACATCTCGTGGAACATCATGAAAAGGAAATGTACATAGAACACTTGACACATCACTGGGGTTTGGGGTAACTCATAGTTTGAGAGAGTATGGGAGTGACTGGAGTTCAATCTTCCCGTCCCGCTGCCTGTGTTTCGGTATACCGTCCCGCTGCCTGTGTTTCGGCAAAATACATGTCCCGCTGCCTGTGTTTCGGCATTCGTCTGGGTCGCGCCCAGGCAAGAGATGGACTTGATGGTCACATATGTACTCTCCGACTTGAGTCACGTAGTGTAGTTACTTTTGCACAGTCACTTTTACTTTACGCACTACAGTCACCTTTACTTTCCACGTTCCATGCACGTTACTTACTACACTTGTGCAGTCACCAGTTCTTTACCTGTCGTACTTTTAGCTACAGCAGTAGTATGTTTCACTTGCCTAGCCTACTTTACACAGTACAGTGGTTCTCTCCTTCAGTTCAGTTTGTCTTTACTTTTCAGTTATGTACAGTTGTTGCTCAGTACTTTACTTTTCACTATGATCTACTTGTACGTAGTTACTTTTGTCATACTTGTGCACTGCTTCTTTTCTATATTTAGAATTGTTGTGACTTACCTACGGTTCCATCTCCGTGGCACCGCAAACGACGTACATATGGAGGTAGATGCTCCTGAGCTAATAGCGCCAGAGTTCGACCGCAGCTTCCAGAGCTATTTTCACTTGTGTACTTTTCTTCTTTCATGTATATTTGTTGGGACATCTTGTACAGTATGGATTGTAATAATTGGACAACATTTGAGTATTTTGTACATCTCTACATCGTGGCTATTTTGATTTCACTGGTAACCTGTAGGACCTGCGCAAATATCAAATAAGTAACGGGCCCCCCGGGAGCGGGTCGTTACACTTACCTTTTACTCGTCCTCGAGGAAGATGAGCAAAACGGCGAACCCGGTGTATAAAAATAAGAAAAGAAGGAAAAAAAGATAGAAAATAAAACGAAGAGGGAGGTGCTAGATCATTCTCTCAGGATATGGAGTCGCTTACTCAAATAGCGCACGATGAATAAAACATGCCAAAGATTTTTACCTCGATATCATGTCATATATAGGTGCATTCGATATAGAAACCAAGAACGTCAAAACGATATGAAATATGAAATAATTCTAGAATTAGCATCGTCTAAGTCATCTAAAATGATATACGTAATCATAGATTGCACACTTTTCAATTAATTGCTTTCTGCTTGGAGTGTAAGAGATATCACACATTATAAAGCGATAAGAATAGAAAGAGATTGTATTCGTGAAATGCACGCCAAATTTTCAATTCATAGACTTCGTAATACTATAGGTAATCTCCATAAGTATCAAAAATTACCTAGCTTAGGTCGTCATGCACATATAAGTGGTCACTCTCTCACACATCGTTGGATCCCCTTCCCCAAGCTTATCTATAAGCGTGGTGGCATCAAATAGAACAATACGACTTTTCCATTTTTTGAAGCTCCATAGGAGTAAAGGAAAATAAAAGGAAAGAAGGGAGGATTGCGTATGTACAAATGAACTCGCCTTTTCTTTTCTTTTCTCTCTTTTTTTTTGTTTTTTCTCCGTTTTTTCCTCTTTATACACACACACACACACACACACACGCATAATAGCAATCCCGAATCAGATATAGAAAGATATGCATGTATTTTACTTTTGATTTTGGGGTGATGGTGCTTGGATTGTTTAGCATGGGGAAGATGCCAATATAAGATCTGCTAAGGGAAGATTCACCAATGATTTTAAGTATAGAGATGATATTCAAGATATGTGGAGAAAGAAAAATATGTAACGCTCAGTTCACTCTTTTGTACGTGCACGACAACTTTCAGCCGGGTAATGTAATCTACTCAGTTCGATTTCATAAAGTAAACTAATCTAATTATATCAAAAAGGCATGCATTCAATCAACCTGGAAGTTGGGCGTACAATTTCATGCAAATAGAATTGATAATAGATAACAAAGCAGTACTCCAAGTTTAGGCAATCATTGCATGAAGCTTGGTGTGTTTTCTATGAAAAGTATACGATATAAATTTTTAGACTCAGCTAATGCTAGAATTTCATTCGCAATCATATAATAGAGCTGCAGATTCATGTTCTCAAATGCATGGCGATGTATAGCATATGATATCTGAAATAAAAATGATGGCATGGCGAGGGAATACGCATATAAGAGCAAGCTAACCCCAAGTCATCGTCATCATAGAGAATTCATTTCTAGCAAAAAAAGATAAAAGAAATAAGGATAAAGGAAAAATAAGAACTATCAATACGAATGCAACACATGCAGAAAGTAAGAAAACGTGATGCATGAGAAAAAATGAAAAAGTGGGTGAAAATAGGTGGAAAATAAAGAAAGGTAGAAAAAAATAAAGATAAAAACGAAGAAAAAGTAAAAAGTGCGTGAGACACTCACTCTCCCAAGCTAAACTGTACAGTGTCCTCAATGTGCTAAGTGTGGCAAAAAGGACATATACAATAGGGGTGGGCGGGTGAGGGTGCATGCATGATAAAAAATGAAAATGAAAGAAAATGGAATGGAATGGATATGATAAGTGCAGAATGCAAATGATGGATATGATGAGCACACATATCATGGGAGCAAAATAGAAAGGCCCAGAAATAACACCTCTCCCCCAGACGAATATATACGAAACCCAGCAAAAAGTGATCAAAACATGTGGGCAAGCGGGGGTGCAAAACCAACAGCAAAAATATCAATCAGAGCATCGGCAAAAAATTTGAGAGGCATCAAGTGTGTGCCTAAGCTGGTGGTGGGGCGTCAGCACCTCCCTATGGTGGGGGAGGGGGGTGGCGGAGGTGGAGGCTGCTGAGAGATGGGACGGGGTGCGCCTGGTGGATGCTGTGGCAGTCGCGCAAGAATCTGGTTCAGGGTGACCTGAGTACCAGGAAGTAAGGCGATGCGTTCATGCACAGAACTGACGATGGCAGCGAGAGCCCGAAAATCCACTCTGAGGCCACTCACGGCCCCCTCTACAGCACGAAGTTGTTGGACGAGAGCGTCGGGAGCGGGTGCAGAGGGTCGCACAGGTGGAGGTCGGGGCTGCCGTACACAGCCACCGTAGACGAGTGGAACCACAAGTGGGTGAGGGTAAGGGGTGGTGCTAGCTAAAAGACGCTCAGCCTCTGTGAGAGACTGAGACGCATGAATGCTCTCAGAAGTGTGTACATCGGCAGAGGAGAATGATGCGGGCAGAGAGGTCGTAGACACAGAAGTGGGGACAGACGTCACGACACTCTCAGTAAAAATAGCGGCAGTGGTAGAGGACGAGATAGGCAGAGAGATCGTAGACACTGATGTGGGGACAGATGTCACGACACTCTCAGTAAAGATAGCAGCAGCAGAGACAGAAGGGTCGATGACTGGGGAGGTCATGAAATCAACGGAAAATGACTCCCTGGGGGTCGAGGAATCGGGTGAGGACAGGGTCACGGCTGTCGAAACTAGGGAGGGCTCGCCTCTCTCAAGTGCAGCGAGGGAGGTGCTCTCAAATCCCACGTAAGAAATAGGATCAAAAGTCAATGGCACAGAGGTGGTGATGGTGGTGGGGGTGGAATGGGTGCAGTATGAGGTGGAAGTGTGGGTGGTGGTGGGTTAGGAGGCGGGGAGTCCGCTCTAGCGGAAGAAGAACCAGGGTCGCTGGTCTTCTTCTGCTTGGCAGCGGTCTCATGCGCATGAGACCTAGTGTGTGTGGACATGGTGATGCCGTGAAATGTGAAAACTACCGTGAAGTGCTAATAAAATGTAAAGAGTATACCAGAGCACGACACGACTCCACGCGAGCAATACGAGCAAAGAGGCGCCTCCCCTGAAGCTCCGAATCATCACTTGATCTCCACCAAGCTATCATGAAACACAAAATCGAATTATTAGCAATGAATATCGAAAAATCGAGGGGAAAATCAAGAGTAATAAGTATGATCAGGGTTTAATTTTGATTCGGGGCGGTTTAGGGCTTACAAAATAGGAAATAGGAGAAAGAGTGGGATTTTAGGCGTAGGAGGGCCGGCCGACAGCTAGGGTGCGACGGCGGACGGCGGTCGGACGGCCAAGCGGTCGCGGCGGTGGCGGCTCGTGTTGGATATGGACGACATAAATACACCCATGAGGGGATGTATGAGGGTATACGGACCTCAGATGTCGCGTGCACGAAGGCGTGCGCGAAGGGAACCTTTTCTCGTGTGAAAAGGACCACTCGATAAGTGGAAAAAGCCACTCGATAAGTGGAAAAAGCCACTTTATAAGTGCAAAATGGCACTTGATAAGTGGATAAAGAAGAAGATAAATGAATGTGCTAATATAGGCTAATAAGCTTATAATTGGTTATTTCCTACAATAACCACCCCTAAAGCCTATAAATAGGACCCAAGGGTAAGGCATTCATTCACACTTTCCATGCCATAAGTTTGCATAAGGCATCCTTATGTTCTTCTTCTCCCTTCCATTAAAATCCTCTTCTAGTTAGAGATTTAGGCGGTGAAACTCTGCTTCGATCCTCCGTGACGAAGCATCGACCGTTGTGGCGAATCTGAGGGCGAAGTTCCGAGATTATGGTGCTGCGTACGCAAACGTAAGTCTCAACTTCATTTATCGATCCTAACGTTGTTTTGACAGGATCCAACATTGGTATCGGAGCCATACAGGTTCCCCCCGGTCAAACCGTCGCCCCGTCGAACTGATGAACGAGGCGTTGTCTTTTTCACGAATGGGTATCCTACCATTACGGATATGGTATGAACGCTTCGTGACGGAGAGAACACAGCGGTTGTTCTTTTCACGTTAGGGTCTCCTACCATTACAGATATGGTAGGAACTCTCCGTGACGGGAAGAACTGACCGTTCATATCGTCAAGCTCGCTCTCTTCATGGATGCTGAGTCTCCATTCATAGGGAATGTGAACTCTCTTCATGTGGAGCGCGTAGTTTACGAATTTTAAAGTATGTTAATTTTTCATTTTGGCACACGGCCATTAGAAGATAACTACTTTCTTGACGAACAGGTGCTTCATCGACGAACGGGTGCTTCATCGAGGAAGATGATGGTAGTTATCTCCATCGGAGAAGATGACTTTTGGTGCATGATCACCATGGCCAAATGGGCTATGAAGGCAATGCACCCCCCCTCCCCATGCGGAGGGGGTTGGCTACGGCCAATAACCACCACGGCCACCCCTCCGGCGGGGTGTGCGGCAACCCCATACAAGGGCCCAAGGCCGGCCATGGCCAAAGGGCCCAAGGCCGGCCATGGCCAGGCCAAGGCCGGCCATGGCCAGGCCAAGGCCGGCCATGGCCAGGCCAAGGCCGGCCATGGCCAGGCCAAGGCCGGCCATGGCCAGGCCAAGGCCGGGCCGACACTGGCCGGCACGGCCAGGGCCAGGGGGCCCTGGCTGCGGCTAGGCCAGGGCCTGCCCTGTCGGCCCTGGCAGAGGCCAGGGCAGAGCCTGGCCGGCCCTGGCCGGCCTCGGCCAGGGCAGAGGCCTTGGCCGAGGGGCCAGGGCCCCTGGCCGGCCAGGGCAGAGGCCCTTGGCCAGCCTCGGCCATGGCAGAGGCCCGGGCCGGGAGGAGTGCAGATCATTGGTTGGTCGACCAATCTAGGAGTTTTGGTCGACCAATCCGGCAAAAGTCCTTGGTCGATCACGAACATGCCAACTAGCCCATACGGGGTGGCAAAAGGCTTTGGTCGAACACGAATGTGCCGACTAGCCCATACGGGGCTAACGACAGTCGTCTGCGGCAAAATTCTCCCATACGGGGGGAAGCGCCTGGATCCATACGGGAACCGGCGACAATGGCTTGCAGAAAAATCCACTCAGGGGGATCCAGCCTTGGCATGGCTACGGCTCATTCCCGGCAAATGGCCAGGAAGTGCCAAATATTTCACTAGTATCATAATGGTACTAAGTTGAAATATACATTTTTTTTGAAAAATACGTTTTCTAACGTTTTGAAAAATACGTTTTCAAAACCGCTTTTCCGCTGCAAAGTACTATAAGAGTACTTTTATTTGATAAAGTGATGGGGGAATACTGAAAGTTACTCTAAATGGTGATTGGAAACGTAGTGACCTTTCTGATTCTAGGGTAACATCTTCAGTATTTTTCGAAAGTAACTTATCAAATTATAAATGTCGTTCCAAGTGGGAGTTGAAATTAGAACTATCCAAATGGGATATTCTATTATCACTTCAAATGGGAATTATATTTTAAGAATTTTTTCAATGCAATGTTTTTGATCAAACCTTCGGTTTTTTGTGTTTTTTGCAGCATTTTAAAAGTAAAATGTCTTTCGCTTCAAAGAATATCGTCGCTGAGTTAAACAGAGGTGAAAAACTCAACGGCGATAATTACAAACTTTGGTCCATCAAGATACAATACGTTTTAGAGGAGCAAGAAGTGCTCGAAACTCTAAAGAACGTAATGATTGAACCCGAGTCGGGCACTACGGCCCAACACAGACGAGAAAAGGAAGCTTTTGATGCTTGGTCTCGGAAGAACAAGATAACACGCATTACGTTATTAAGCAGTATGGCTGATGACATAATGCGCATCTTTCGAGAGCATGACTTAGCCATGGACATATGGTCCAAGCTTGAGGAAAAGTTTGGTGGCACATCGGTGTCCAACTTCGTGCCTTATAAGATTTGATTCATACAAGAAACGTCCAGATCATTCCATGGGGAAACATCTGCGACATATGGCGAATCTAATCTCTGAGTTAAAGGATGCAGGTCATGTGCTCACAGATGAGCAACAAATCCAAGCAGTCATACGTTCCCTACCAAATGGGTGGGACCAAATGAAGATGCATCTCACTCATAATGAGAGCATCAAGACTTTCAGTGATGTTTCCAAGCACCTCGAATTAGAGGAAGATCGGCTTGCGGCTGCCAAGCCAAGTGCAGACGTGCACATGGTTGCTAATTCCTCACATGGGGAAAGAAACAGAAAGATCGTTCGAAGTCTACTAATGAACGTAATAAGCAACCTGAGTCTACCAAGAAATCCAAACATAAGAGTGGGCACAAGAAATGGCACAAGAAGAAAGACTTGAAGAGGATCAAGTGCTTCAAGTGCAACAAGCTCGGTCACTATGCTCGTTCATGTACGAGTAGAGGCGACAAGGTAACTTGTAAATATACTATTTACATATGTGTTTCTAGTTCAATATTTCTTGTGGAATCTAATCCATTTTGGATAATTGATTCAGGTGCCACCGACCACATAGCAAGGGACAGACGGTCCTTCGTGGAGTATCACCAGATACCCCAAGGAACAAAGTGGATCTATGTAGGAAACAACACACGTGGTGAAGTGAAAGGTGTTGGGACTTGCAAGCTAGTCTTAGACAACGGCCGCACTCTCCTACTTCATGATGTCCTCTTCGCTCCAGATATTCGAAGGAATATAATTTCTGTGGTCGTGTTAATGGGTCTTGGCTATAACTGGTTTTTTTCATGATTGTAATGTGGACTTAAGTTGTAATAATACTCTTATTGATACTGGGTTTGTATTTAAAGGATTTATTGTAATGAGTACAATGTATGATTCCTCATGTAATGAAAATTTCCTTATTGCAAGTTCTAAGACTTATGAGTCTGATGTGATTTGTTGGCACGCAAGGCTTGGTCATATTGGACCAACGTGTATGGATAGACTTGGCAAACGTGTCCTTCTATCCAATGTTTCAAAGGTTGAAATGTCGACCTGCGAACATTGCCTAGTGGGGAAATCTTGTCGCAAGCCATTTGGAACCGACACAAGGGCCGAGGTTCCATTACAGCTTATCCATTCGGACATATGTGGTCCGATGAATGTTAAGACAAGACGCGGGAAGTCCTATTTCATCACTTTTATTGATAATTTCACCCGATTCGGACATATCTATTTGATATCCCACAAAAGTGAAGCATTGGCTTGCTTTAAAAACTATATGAGTTTAGTGGAGAATCAATTAGATCGCAAGATTAAGGTCTTGCGAACCGATAGGGGCGGTGAATATCAATCATCAAGTTTTAAGGAACTTTGTGATGAAAAAGGCATAGTACATCAGGTAACTATGCCTTATACTCCTCAACAAAACGGTGTTGCAGAAAGGAGAAATAGGACTTTAATGGAAATGGTCCATTCAATGATGGCGCAAGCTAACTTGCCAATCACCTTTTGGGGTGATGTGTTATTGACGGCCGCTTTCATTTTAAACCGCGTACCCTCGAAATCAGTTACCTCCACTCCTTATGAGTTGTGGAACCAAAGGTCTCCTGACTTAAACATTTTGAAACCTTGGGGTTGTGCATCCTACGCACATATTTCCTCCCATAAGTATGGCAAACTTGGGCCAAGGGGAAGGAAATGTATCTTTATACGATACGCAGAAAACTCCAAAGGTTATGTTTTTGTTAGTCAGGAAGACAATGGTAGGCTAATTGAGTTTGAATCGAGGGATGTCACTTTCTTGTAAAACGAGTTTCCAAGACAGGGCGAGATAAGTCAGGACTTATCTCTATTTGAGATTTATGATCAAGAAGGATTACCTCATTCGAGTGGGAGAATTCTTGGTGAAAATGAAAATACGTTTCAATCTTCACCAATGGATTATACGAATGACGATTATCCTATTCCATACGGGAATAATGATCCAAGTGGGAGCAATTCTAACGACATTCCAAGTGGGAGTGATATTAGAATTGATCTAAATTCGAGTCAACAAGGACTTGAAGAATCTCAAATACGACGTAGTAGTCGTACAAGGTTGGCTCCTCTAAGATTTAAGGATGAATTTCTGCAAACCTTTATGACTTTACTACAAGAAGATGACGAGCCTGCTACTTTCAAACAGGCTGTATCTTGCCCTGCTAAAGACAAATGGATGAAGCGATGCAAGAGGAGTTAGAATCCATGAAAGTTAACCAAGTCTGGGACTTAGTTGACCTACCCAGAGGACGTAGAGCTATTGGGAACAAATGGGTTCTCAAGATCAAGCATAAGGCTGATGGCTCTATTGACAGATATAAAGCTCGCCTTGTCGCGAAAGGTTTTATGCAACAGGAAGGGATAGACTACGAAGAGACCTTCTCACCTGTTGTTCGTTTTACCTTGATTCGCCTGATTCTGGCAATGGTAGCTTGCTTAGACCTCGAATTACATCAAATGGATGTAAAGACTGCCTTTCTCAATGGAGAATTGGACGAGGAGATCTATATGTAACAACCAACTGGGTTTGTAAAAGAAGGAAACGAACATAAGGTTTGTAAACTTCTTAAATCCATATATGGTCTTAAACAATCCTCGAGGCAATGGTATATACGATTTCAAGAAGTTGTCTTATCAAATGGTTTTACCATGCTTGATGAAGATAACTGCGTATATATCAAGAGGATTAAAAGCAAGTATGTTATCATGTCTCTATATGTAGATGACATTTTAATAGCCGGAAATGACAAGGGCTTTGTGATGGATATCAAGGCTTGGCTTTCATCAGTTTTTGAGATGAAAGACATGGGAGAAGCCGCATATATCCTTGGAGTTAAGATTTCAAGGAATCGTTCGAAAAAACTTCTTTCTCTTTCACAGGAGACTTATATAAAGAAGGTTCTAGAACGATTTAATATGCAGGACTGCAAGTCCATTGATACTCCTATAAGCAAAAGCGATAATTTATGTATGAAATCATGTCCTAAGAACCAAAAGGAGAAAGAGATTATGGAAAAAGTTCCATATTCCAGTGCAGTTGGTAGTCTTATGTACTATATGATGTGTACAAGACCGGACATCTGTTTTGCCGTTGGAATGGTAAGTCGTTACCAATCCAACCCAGGGCAAGTACACTGGAAAGAGGTTAAGAGGATAATGCGGTATCTCAAAGGAACTGCAGACTTTGCTTTATGCTATCAAGGAGATGTCTTGAGGCTCGAAGGCTACACTGATGCTGATTGGGCGGGTGATCTCGATGAGCGACGATCGACCTCAGGATATGTTTTTCTACTCGGATCTGGTGCAATATCCTGGAGTAGCAAGAAACAATCCTGCATCGCACTTTCAACTATGGAAGCCGAGTTTGTAGCATTTAGCATGGCAGTCCAAGAGGCTGTTAGGCTTAGGAAATTCTTAGACAGGCTAATTGATGCAAGTGACTCAGGTGCTGTACCTATACACAGCGACAGTCAAGCATCTATAGCTTATGTCAAAGATCCTAAATTTCATTGTAAGACCAAACACATTGATATCCGCTACAAATTTGCAAAAGACCATGATAAGACCAAGAAGGTGGACATAAGGTACATATCTACGCATGAGATGATTGCGGATCCACTCACGAAGGCGATCCCCAAAGATGTGTTTTACAAACACTTATCATCCCAAGGATTGCGTAAGAGCTGAGTTGTACCAATGTAAATTCCCATGTCTGTAAATGATCAAATTTAATAAAAGAATATGTTCTTTTTCAAACATTGCATATGAATTTCTTGAGAAATGTTTGTGTACATTTTTGAAATCTCAGCTATACTTTCTAGTATGTCGGACAGATTGAGGTTGGCTCTCTCACATGAGCAACCGCCTTATTCTATCAGACGGATAGAATAGAGATGAGACCTGTTTAAAGTGAAAATCATCAGACGGATGATTTAGAGTCATGACTTAAACAAAATGGTCGCATGAAAGATCTGCATCATATGGATGCTTACAGAAGATCTAAGAGGATTTTGAAATCCTATCTGTCTAAATGCGGGATGTGAGTCCAAAGGATTATTTGAGTAGAAAAAGGGACTCAAAGTCAGACATTGTGGTGTCTGATCATCATCCTTACAACATCATTGATACATACACTCCCTGGGAAAGGAGCGATGTTGTAATACGTATTCATACTATGTATGCATTTTTGACCATTGGGTTAGAATAGTAAATAAGTTTACTATTATGTGAGACCCAAAGACCACATGGGTCTTAATTCATTACCCTTATGGACTTTAATTGGTTCCTTTAGATTTGACCGGGTGATTACTATCTTAGCATGTTACTTATGGACTATGGTTAATTCGGTCCGGCGGGGCATGTTAGAAAAGCAAGTCAAGTCAAGATCGAAAGGATCGCAAGAAGAGGAAGATTAATTTCGCATTCACATTTGGACTTTAAAGATTCAAAGCTGGCCAGCCAATTGCAATCCAGATGGGATTCAATTGTTGAATATAAAGTATAAGAAATGTGAAGAAATAATCTAGGGTAAAGCATGCGTTGATCTACTCAATTTTGCACCTCGAGGAGTGTTGTGTATCTCTAACAAGTGCACAACAGTGGACTCTATGCGCATGACGGTCACACGGCCTATTTCTCGGTATGATAAACAGAAGAGTTAGAGGAAAATAAGTTTCCCTACAATCCCCTCAAGTGTGAGTGGGAGATGTTGGATATGGACGACATAAATACACCCATGAGGGGAGTATGAGGGTATACAGACCTCAGATGTCGCGTGCACGAAGGCGTGCGCGAAGGGAACCTTTTCTCGTGTGAAAAGGACCACTCGATAAGTGGAAAAAGCCACTCAATAAGTGGAAAAGCCACTTTATAAGTGCAAAATGGCACTTGATAAGTGGATAAAGAAGAAGATAAATGAATGTGCTAATATAGGCTAATAAGCTTATAATTGGTTATTTCCTACAATAACCACCCCTAAAGCCTATAAATAGGACCCAAGGGTAAGGCATTCATTCACACTTTCCATGCCATAAGTTTGCATAAGGCATCCTTATGTTCTTCTTCTCCCTTCCATTAAAATCCTCTTCTAGTTAGAGATTTAGGCGGTGAAACTCTGCTTCGATCCTCCGTGACGAAGTATCGACCGTTGTGGCGAATCCGAGGGCGAAGTTCCGAGATTACGGTGCCGCGTACGCAAACGTAAGTCTCAACTTCATTTATCGATCCTAACGTTGTTTTGACAGGATCCAACAGCTCGGCTGAGGGAATGAGGATGCTCGGGCGAGTGGTCGTAGGGCTTGGCGATTTGGGGCTTGGGGGATTTGGGGCTTGGGGCATTTTTTTGGATTTGGGGCCGCGAGCTGGGTTATGTAGGGTATGTCACTCGGTCGAGTGGCGATGACCACTCGGCCGAGTGGCTGCTGTTTTGGAAGTTTTTAAAAAAATTCATATATTTTCCGACTCGGTTGAGTGGAAACTATCACTCGGTCGAGTGACAAGGTCACTCGGCCAAGTGGATAGCCCACTCAGAGCATTTCAAATGTTGAAAGTGTCGAACTCACTCGGCCGACTGACCAAGTCACTCGGTCGAGTGGCATTTAATTTACAGGGGGTATCAGAGACTTCCATGTGCAGTACCATACTCGGCCTAGTAGGGTCTTCACTCGGCCGAGTGAAAATATCACTCGGCCGAGTGGGCTGCTGTTTTCATCTCCAACTCTCTGTATTTGTGACACTTTCTGATTTTCTTTCTCCCGTCAATTTCTTCCTCCCCTTGGCATTTGAGCACATCCCTGGAGTGCTCCCCATCGCCATGGTTGTCCTCCGTTCATATGGCCTCCTATCGTCCTTTTCCTGAAATGAAAAGCATAACCCGTTGTCAGGGTTTTCTTAGACTCTTGACTCTATACACTAATAAAGATCTAAAACAAGATGAAAGAAAAATTCAATTAAAAACTGAGATAGAACCGTCGGGTTGCCTCCCGACAAGCGCTCGTTTAAGGTCTTGAGCTCGACCCCTTAAAATTCGTGATTAATACTTGATGTTTGGCGCAAGGGAGATGCGCACGTCAAACTTGCCAGGAAGGCCGCTTGGGTTCAGTTGTTGCTCTGCGTCAGCTTTCCTTGGCTGCCCCTCATCATGGGTAGTAGTGGGGGATGACTCCCCCAAGCTTGAGCTCTTGGCGTCCTTCTTCTTGATCGACGGTGAAGATTTATTTGCCGGTGGCGCTTTCTTCACGTGCTTCACCGAAGAGAGCTTGCATAGCTCTCTAATCCTAACGACATCAGCGTCGTTCTTCTCTTCATCTGTAAGAGGATCCGGTGTGTCTCCAATCATCTCGCCATCCTTGACAATTTGGACCTCTTCAAGATCGTCATCGTGCTTGGCTCCAATGGTAAATGGCATGGCATCGTCTATGACCTCGTCGAGGAGGTCCACATAGTCCACTTCCTCTGGCCAAGGCATATGCTTCATCGCCTTCGAAATATGGAGCTCAACCTCAATGTTGCCGATGTTTAGGGACAAGGTTCCTTCCCTCACATCTACAATTACTCCGGCGATGGCTAGGAAAGGGCACCTAAGTATCAACGACGTATCACCTTCTTCCTTAATGTCCATCACCACGAAGTCGCATGGCAAGCAAAGTCTACCCGGTACTTGCAGTGGTACGTTTTTAGCAATCCCCACCGGCCTAGTGATTCGCCCATCGACGAGTTGTATCTTCATGTCCGTGACCTTAAGGTCAGTTCCCATATTCAGTTTCTTGAACATCGTGAGGGGCATGAGGCTCACGCTTGCTCCCAAATCCACTAGAGCTTTCTGAAGGGGGACCCCTCCAAGCGTGCAAGGAATTCAGAAACTACCGGGATCTTTAAACTTGGTCGACATCTTTTCCCTTTTGGTGAACCACGTACCTTGCTCAACAAGCATGACCCTTTCCTTTCACTTCTTTCCCACGATCAAATCCTTGAGAAACTTTGCATAGGACGGGATTTCTACGATTGCATCTAAGAACGGGATGTTCAAGCTCACTCCTCGCAAGCACTCCAGAAATTTAACGAGCCTCTTCTCAATCCTTACCTTCGCTAACCGTTGTGGAAATGGTACCGGTGGCGTATATGTTCGCTCTTCTTGTGGCTCCTTAATTTCAGATTTTTCATCATTGCTCATCGCCTTTGGATCCTTCTCTTCATTGACCGTTCCTTCTCAACCGAAATTTCCTTCCTCAGTTCCTTAGCTTGAATCATGGCAGGAGTAGTGTCCTTCCTGCCTCTTGTAGTTACTGCCATGACCGCATTAATGTAGCCAGTATTGCTCCGTGGATTTTGTTCCGGTTGAGCCGGTAATTGCTGATTAGTCTTGTTGAGCAATGTAACTTGCTCTGCCAACTGTGCCACGACAGTGTTAAGGGAGTCTTGTTGAGCCGTTAATCTTGCATTACTATTTTTTTCGGCCATGAATCTTCGACCCTTACTTTGTGCTCCGGCCTTGGTTGTGCTTGTGGGGGATTGGGTGCCCTCCATCCTTGATTGTATCCCGGGGTCTATAGGGCCCCGCTTGTTGCCTCGGTGGGTAGTTTTGTTGTTGGTGTGGCCTCTGTTGATACTATGGTTATTGCGGAGGCTGGGCTTGTGGTTGTTGATGTGGTGGAGTCAAGGCTCCATCATTATTGGCGTACGAAAATCCGGGGTGACCCCTAGCAGCCAGGTTCACCCAATAACCGCTACTGCTGGCATATTGAGCTTGCTTCATAGCTCTGTCTCCTTGCTCTCCCCCAACGAACATAATGTGGCTTTGATCCTGCCGGTCGCTCATGCTTCCTCTGAATGTAGATGCGTTGGAAGCTCCATGTGGCTCGCTCATCAACTTTTCCAGCCTCTCCACGACTTTATGAAGAGAATCAAATTTTGTAGACAGCTCCGCTATCGCTTTTGCTTCATAGATGCTTGTCGGCTGCAAAGATGACGAAGATTGTCCCCTTTCATCGGCCCATTGCTGATTATTTGATACCATTTCTTCAAGTAAGGCCGTAGCATCATCTGGTGTCTTTGCCAAGATGGTTCCATTAGCGGTTGCATCAATTATTTGCTTTGTGCTCGGTTGCAATATATTGTAGAAACTATGCACTAGCTCCCATGGTTCGATGCTATGGTGGGGGCATTAGTGTTGGAGGTCCTTAAAAAACTCCCACACCTCATATAAAGTCTCCTGAGGGCCTTGCCTGAAAGACATCAAGACGCTTCATATATTTATAGTCTTGGATGGAGGATAGGACTTATTGACAAATGCGCTCGCTAGCTCATCCCAAGTGGTGAAGATCCCCTCGGCTTGCGTCCTCAGCCAATACAAAGCTAATCACGGAGAGTAAATTGGAAGAGGCGCAGTCGAATAGCTTTTGCCAGCACACCAGGCATCTGGAAAGTAGCGCACTTCGCCAAGAACATTTGCAAATGGTAGTGTGGGTTTTCTTGAGGATTCCCATGAAATGGGTCTTGTTGCATCAACACTACGAGTCCCGTCTTTAACTCAAAGTTCTGATCGGCCGCCAACTCCGGTATGACTATAGAAGAGGTGGTAGACGTGGTCTTAGGCTGTAGCCTATCTCGGATGGAGATAATCTTAGTCATGTGTTGTTCCAGCTCCTCTGGTGTTTTCGACGCGGCCATTTGATTTTCCTCTATAGCAGATCTCCTCTCAGCTTTAAGCATCCTTACCGTATGCTCGATCTCAGGGTCAAATAATATGTCTCCTTGTGAAGCCTTTGATCTCGTGTACATGCACAGAAAAAGAGAGTCTAGATAGAATTGTTAGCACAATAGAGGAATAAAAGAGTGAAACTAATAATAAAAAATAAATATCTAGGTAAAGAAAATAAAATACCGTCGCATCCCCGGCAACAGTGCCAAAAACTTGGCCGGCCCCCGGATATACACCCGGAAGACAGTCGTAGTTTTACCGCAAGCACACAGTGTAGTGGCGAGCGGATATCGAACATGAGGAGGGACTAATGACAGTACTCTATTTTGATCACAAAGCTATCGGTGGAAAGATGGTTTATAGGATGTTATTGTCACGGTCGTTCAATTAACAAGTCAAATTCGATATTATAAAAGCATCTAGGGCTAGGGAATTCCCACTACGGATCGTCATTTATCTCATGAATCATGAATCTCAATGTTGCAAGACTTGTGTTGAGGTGAACTAGTCGTAACTAAATAGAGAATCAAGCTCACACTCTCGCACTATTACCGGTCTATAACGACCTAGATTAGGGCCCACTCTCATGCAAACCCTAACATAAGGCACTAGCATTAAGATCGACGTCATCGTTCAATCGCCCCTCGAGCCCACTGTCGTGCAAACTCAAGTTACGATCTAGATTGTGATAGCTCGTATTCGTCCAATCTCTTTCAAACGAATATGAGTATAGATTAGATGGTGATAGCTCGTATTCGTTCAATCTCTTTCAAACGAATATGGGTACAGATTTATAATAAAAATGCTAGCTTTAATCCAATCTCTTGCAAACCAATTCTAGTGAATTTCGATTATAAATCTAAATCGAATATCTAGGCCTTTCCATCGATTAGAATCCAATCTCTTGCAAACTCCATATCGATAGAATTCCTAACTATCCGTAATAAATCAATCACAACCTAACCTTCTATCAATTCTAGCAACAAAGAAATCAATTCATCACAAATCTAAAATTAGATCCATAGAGTTCATCCCTATGCCCTAGAACAGCGAAACTACTCGCAATTCATCATAGCAATAACAAAATTATTGAATAAAAACATGTAGAATTCAGATTTAGAAGAAAGCAATTCATAAAAATACGATATTTCAATTATAATAACCAACCAGATCTAAGTTCTTCAATCTCCAAGAGGGAATTACAATCAGAAATAAGCTAACATCTAATTTCTGGTCTCTCCCTAAACTAGGATGAAAACTGGGCTTAAATACATGCCAGAAACGGCCAAAAAACCCTGACAAATTTTCTCCTGGCGCTGCCCAGAACCCTAGTTTTTGATACAGGCTGGCTGCGCTACTCGGCCGAGTGACAGATCCCAACAAAAACAGAGAAGATCAGGCATTGGGGGCTCTGGTGCTCTGCGTCACTTGGCCGAGTGACGTCCTTCACTCGGTCGAGTGAACTTATTCACTCGGCCGAGTGGGTCTTCTGCTGTGCTCCCCAAAATTCCAGAGAGTCGGCTTCATTCTCTTTTAGAAAATCCTAACTCACTTGGTCGAGTGAAGATCTCTACTCGACCGAGTGAAAGTAATCACTCGGCCGAGTGCATTGCGGCACAAGTCATTCGGGTATCAGTCGTACTCGGCCGAGTTCGCTTCTTCACTCGGCCGAGTGAACTGTGTACTCGGCCGAGTGGCCTGTTTCTGGGGTCAAATCTTCTCCTCCTTGCCTCTTTGTCGACTCTATCGATCTTCTTCTCCTTCCTCTCCTCATCTAGCACTGCTAGCTCCTCGATAGGGTCATGGGCGACGCTTTGGTATGCATCCAAGTCCCTTGATCTCATTTATGCTCCCGATCGCTCCATATTTCCTGAAATCCGACAAAAACAAGAAATAGTGAAAAGTAACGCAATATCATCGAAGAATCGTGAAAAGCGCGATATAGGCGATCAAAATGATATGCAAATATGCAGAAAAAGGTGTAAAATATGAACCGATCAACTGTGACCGTGATGAATTTCGCAGTTATAGTCTCTTCGTCTAAACTATGTCGTTTAATTCAAGTCTAGGGTACGGTCAAACTGTCAACCCCAATAACTCGAGTCCGGTTAGTTTCCATCGATCTTTAGTCAAATAATGTTGGACAACTTCCATTATACTCTGGCCAGAGTTTTCACTAAAGACCGAACTAACACTACGACACTAACTCCCATTGACCGGGAGAGACGAATCCTATCTTGGTCATTACTCTCCTCGTACGCTTCAAATGTCACCCGACCAAAGACCTTTCGACAGGCCTTGCCTTGAAGCTAAGTCAGTGATCTAAGTGACACCGTTCACGCACAGGTTCGTCTATTGGCCTCAAGTCAAAAGACCAACTTGCATATCATCACTAAGAGTTATCATTGACAGATTTGTCAATCATAACCATATGATAACTCTTGTGGGTCGTTCAGTGAACTCATTCTCCAAAGAGCACCTCTGTCTCGTCTTCGACTTTGCCAAGTCAAATGATCATGAGATCATCGTCATCGATATATGGTGAAGACTAAGACACAATGGTCTATCCGATATTTTGATATCCTTTTCACGAAACATCTACGACCATAAACCCTTTTAGACTTATGCTACAAACGGTCAAATATTTCTCCATGATCGAGATACTCATCTCGATACATGTTTGACCTTGCATTAAGTCTCAAGACTTTACCTAAGTTATATTCTAATGATAACTACATTATGATTTAACTTAGATAAATTCTTACTATACATCTTATTGTAATTCTGAACAAGATGTTTGTATAGATACAGGAGATAAATTGCCTCGAGGGCATACATCTCGCAACAGCTCCTACTGGCGAAGTCGTCATTACGACGGGTGACGATGCAAACATTGGTGCTCCTGTGGATCAAGAGCATGTTGCTGTGCTTGAAGGAGACTAAGTGCATCACGACTCGTTGCAGAATTTTGACGCTCTTCTTATCCCGCCAAAATTTTCAAATGTATAGGGGGGTGATTGAGATATAAACTAGGACAATTTTGTAATGTAATATATACGCCAGAAAAGTTGGCTTAAATCTCTTTGTTTGTCATCGCTCATATAGTTGGTCGTAATGCCTGATGGTCCCTTTCGAAAGGTTAAACCCTTGCTCAAGATGGTCAAGGTTAAACCGTTGAATCATGTCCAAACTAGACCACCTCGTTCAGTGGCGAGGGGGTGGCCCCCTCGACTAACGTCTGATGGTGCGAGAGGGTCGTTCAGTGGCAAAGGGGTGGTCTCCTCGACGTACGGCTGACGACATCAGAGGGTCATTCAGTGGCGAAGGGGTGGTCCCTTCGACTTGTGGCTGGCGACACAAGAGGGTCGTTCACTGGCGAAGGGGTGGTCCCTTCGACTTACGACTTACGACACGTGTAACGACCCGTTCTCAGGGGCCATTACTTATTTGATTTATTTGCATGTTTACATATCACCAGTGAAATCAACATAGCAACAATGGAGAGGCATACTTAATACTCAAACCAGCATTCATTTATTACAGTTCATAATTGAGAATACATCAAACAATAGCACACTCACTCCGAATACATGAAAGGAAATACATAAAGGAAAAACATATAGGAATAAGTACACACACCAACTCCACTATCTCTAGTACTCAGCAGTCTACGGGTTAAACTCCGGCTCCTCAAACTCAGGGGCATGTTCTTCGATCTGTTCGTTGTCTGCCGGTGCCATAAAATGGAATCGTAGGTAAGCCATAATAATTCTAAACATAGAAAAGAAGCAGTGCAAAAGTATGACTAAAACAGGTAGTAAGAAAGTAACTACGGACAAGCAACCCAGAGCAAAAAAGTAAGGTACAGAGCATCAACTGTGACAAGACGTACATAGCAGAATAGTAAAGGTAGGCAGAGCTGAAGTAAGACAACAAACTGTACCAGAGTAGTGCTAGCGGTAATTTAAACTAAAAACTATGTGAATCAAGCCGGAGAGTATAATATGCAACCATTGAGTTCATCTCTTGCCTGGGTTCGCATTACCCAGACGACTGGTAGAAGGAGGTATTTGCCGACGCAGGCAGCATGTAAGGTTTTGCCGACACATGCATCCAAGTTTGCTGACGCAGGCATCAAGTAAGTAAACTCCAGTCACTCCCATACTCTCTCAACTATGAGTTACCCTAAAAACCTAGCAGTGTCAAGTGTTTAAGATCATGAGAATCCCATCGGGGATTACAAGAGTTTCAACAGGAGATTCCAACATAGCTTTCAAACAAACTTTATGTGACAAGTAAGGAATGTAAGGGTGAACGAGACAAGAGAGTGAAATATAAAGAATATGAGTTTACATTCGATGAAAGGTTGAAGAAACTCAGTTGAATGTACATATAATCAATGGTTGTAATCTGATGATAATTGGAATTCTAACATTGACCCTTGCATACATGGCCAGTCAGCTTTGGTCAAGTAGGTCACTATCCCGACAAGCAGGGTGATCCAACACGTGGGTCCGAACGATCCTAGACATCGAGTACCATGGTATCAAAGTTAAGAATAGCAATTATCACATCTGCCACATTGATCATATTAACCAACAGTAGAGTAAAACCTATTTGTTAACTAAGATAGTTGAGTTAAGTTCTCTGATTGATTTGGCCAAAGCAAAACAGATGCTAAACATCTGAGGATAAGGACAAGTCCAACAACAAAGAAGCCAAATCAATGCTTTGTGCACATGGTATTTCCATTAGTACACAGTTTATCCAAGTAGATGGTTGTGTGCTACAACCATCCAAGTTAAAAGTTGGTAATGTCACGTTCTTGCGTCAAAGTCATGCAGCAGTTGATTTGTTCCCTAGTTAATTAGGTCTTTAGTAATTGGTTCAAGTCAATAGCCGTTCTGAGGCTATAAATGATATCCTATGTTCATACGAATGCATTATCTAATTTTCTAAATTTAGAATTCGTTGTGACTTACGGATTTCACGGTTGTTGTAGCAAGCTGGAGCTAGAGCTAAAGCTTCCAAAGATGCTGGTGCATGAGAATCGGTACCTGAAATCACAAGAAATTGTTGGTTATAAGACGTACCAATTTCTATTTATTTATCTCGTCTGTTTTGTATTTTATAATAGTTTGAAAAGGTGTCGAAATACGTTCTAAAATTTTATGTGGGCTATATATAAGAAAAATAACTTTACATACGAAGGAAATATTTTTTTGAAGCTTCTACGTATTTTTAATAATTTTTAAAAGCTTTAAACTGATTTTTAGAATTTAAAATGGATTTAAAACTAACTTTAAATAGTTATTGTAAATGTTCATTAATTTCTGCAGAATGAACTACACGTCAGAATACTTCGAATAAGCTGTCAAAAATGATCATCTCGTTGAGTACTACGACATATAAATTCTTCGTACATGAGTGTGTGTGAAATATTAATGATATTATTTATCAAGTGAAAGTCCGGTAGATAGATTTTAGCTTTAAAACTTCATTGTGAAGAATCTACTCTCCTGATCGAGATGAAATCGGCACCAAAGTGTCCAGAACGTCAAGACCTATTTTCTGGACCTGGTCTAGTATTTTTCTGAGGTCTACAGATGTAATTATAAATTTAAGATCAAAAAACCTTATTATATAAATATAAATACGCAAGTATATACGTATTGTACATATTTCGTATAAAAATACGTATTATAACTCTTACCTTCGTCGTTCTTCAAATCAGGGGAAGCGATGCCAGTGACCGGGGCTCGCGGAGGAGAGGGGGTGGTGCTCGGGGGTTGGTTGCAGCAGAGGCGGAGGGCGTCAGTTGGTCGGCGGCACCTCGGTGGCAACGCGGCGAGCGGCGATGGTCGGTGAGTGGGAATAGGGGATGGGGTCTGCGGGGGGGCTGCGGGCTCGTTGTGGTGGCGTTTGATGATCGACGACGACGTCGGAGATGCATTCGGAGGAGGAGGCGGTGCTCTGGTGGTAGAGCAGGTGGCGCCGAGGGAGGTCGGGGTCGGAGATGCGGGAGAGGGGGGCTGCAGGTTGCATGTTAGAGGGCAGCAAGCGGTTGGTTTCGGGGAGGAGCAGCGACGCGGCGAGCTTCGTCGGAGGGAGGCGGTGGAAGGCGGAGAACGATGAGCGAAGGCGGAGGAGGGCGGCGCTGGTGGAGGCAGTAGACGGCGAGTCCGTTGGAGAGGGAAGCAACGTGATGGAGGGGAGAGCCTGTGTTTGAGAGAGTGTGGCAGGGGAGAGAGTTGAGGTTTGGGTTTAAATATGTTTAGGAATCTAATTTTTAATTAAAATAGGGTAATTAATTTAGATGACAAATGAGGAGTTGAGATCCACAATTTTTAGATCTCACCCACTCATTCAGTGGGCTAAAGGAGGTGGTTAGGGGATTAGGATAAAAGTAAAAGTAATTGGTAATAGTTAATTAGGTAAAGGTAATTAGTAAAAACGTTAAAAATATTAGTATTATAATATAATAATATTAAAATATAGATTTCTACAAACGACGTCAGAAAAATACAAAAAAATATCCATTGGTTCGTAAGATCGTGAGGATCACAAATATGAAGTTAAATTTAAGGTTTGAGCGATAAAAATAGAAAAAATCATTTGGTTATTTTAAACTCGTTTGATTAGGGAGAAATGTGCACTACGAAATCAGGTCGTTACAACACGAGAGGGTCGTTCAGTGGCGAAGGAGTGGCCCCTTCGACCTAGGGCTGATGAAGATAGGGTAGTTAAGTAGCAAAGGAGTGGTCCCTTCGAATTATGGCTGACGACACGATATGGTCGTTCAGTGGTGAAGAGGTGGTCCCTTCGACTTACGACTGATGACACGATAGGGTCGTTCAGTGGTAAAGGTGTGGTCCCTTCGACTTACGGCTGACGACACAAGATGGTTGTTCAGTGGCGAAGTGGTGGCCCCTTCGAGTTACGGCTGACGACACAAGATGGTCGTTCAGTGGCAAAGGGGTGGTCCCTTCGCCGTAGTGGCGAAGTGGTGACCTCTTCGACTTACGGCTGACGACACAAGATGGTCGTTCAGTGGCAAAGGGGTGGTCCCTTCGACTTACGGCTGACGACACGAGAGGGTCATTCAGTGGCGAAGGGGTGGCCCCTTCGACTTACGGCTGACGACGATAGGGTCGTTCAGTGGCGAAGGGGTGGTCCTTTAACTTACGGTTGATGACATGATAGGATCGTTTAGTGGCAAAGGGGTGATCCCTTCGACTTACGGCTGACGACAATAGGGTCGTTCAGTGGCAAAAGAGTGGTCCCTTCAACTTACGGCTAAAGACACGATAAGGTCGTTCAGTGGCAAAGGAGTGGTCCCTTCGACTTACGGCTGATGACCAGAGAGGGTCATTCAGTGGTGAAGGGGTGGCCCCTTCGACTTACAGCTGACGACACGAGAGGATAGTTCAGTGGCGAAGGAGTGGCCCCTTCGACTTACGGCTGACGACACGAGAGGGTCGTTCATGTTGGATATGGAAGACGTTTGTACACCCTTGTGGGGGATGTATGAGGGAATACGGACCTCGAACGTCGCGTACACGAAGTCGTGTGCAAAGGGAATCTATTCCCTTGCGGAGAGGATCTCTGGATGAGTGGGAAAGTCGCATTATATATGCATAAGTGCATGCGACATATGGCTAATAAAGGGGGAATATCTTAAGCTTGTGTTGTACCATGCATATGGTACAACTTAAGCTTATAATGTGCCATGTATGATTGTACACTTTAGTTAAATTGTTCCAAAGGAACAATTTACCCTAAAATAACTACCTTGGGGGCTATAAATAAGACCTAAGGGTTAGCCATTTCCTTACACTTTTGCATGGCATTCTTGCATGCATTTTCATTCTAGCGAAGCTCTGCCGAAATCCTTCATCTCTCTTTATCCAAGTTCTTAATCTAAAGTAGAGATTTAGATTGTGGATTTAGTAGCCTTACTCCGTTCGTGAGAAGACTCGATCCGTCGTGGCGAATCCGAAGGCAAAGTTCCGAGACTACCGTGCCGCATACGCAAGCGTAAGTCTCAACTTTATTTATCGATCCTAACTCTGTTTTGACAGGATCCAACATTGGTATCGGAGCCATATGGGTTCGCCCCGGTCAAACCGCCGTCCCGTCGAAACTATGAACGAGTCGTTGTCTTTTTCACGAATGGGTATCCTACCATTACGGATATGGTAGGAACGCTTCATGACGGAGAGAACGCAGCGGTTGTTCTTTTCACGTTAGGGTCTCCTATCATTACGGATATGGTAGGAACTCTCCGTGACGGGAAGAACCGACCGTTCACGTAGTATGTTATTTTTCTTTTTTGGCACACGGCCATTAGAAAATAACCATTTTCTCGACGAACGGGTGCTTCATCGACGAACGGGTGCTTCATCGAGGAAGAAGGTGGTGGTTATTCCCATCGGGGAAGATCAATTTTAGTGCATGTGCACCATGGCCAAATGGGCTATGAAGGCCATGCACCCCCCTCCCCATGCGGAGGGGGTTGGCTACGGCCAATAACCACCACGGCCACCCCTCCGACGGGGTGTGCGGCAACCCCATTCAAAGGGGGTGGCCGGCCATGGCCAAAGGGGCCATGGCCGGCCAATGCCAAAATGGCCTTGGCCATGACCGGCCATGGCCAAGCCATGGCCGGCCATGGCCAGACCGGCAGTGGCAGGCCAAGGCCAGGCCGGCAATGGCCGGCCTGCCCGGCCCTGGCAGGGGCTAGGGCCAGCGCCCTGGCCACTGCCAGGGCCTGGCCGGCCCTGGCAGGGGCCAGGGCCAGTGCCCTGGCCTCGGCCAGGGCCTGGCCGGCCCTGGCCGGCCTCGGCTAGGGCAGAGGCCCTGGCCGAGGGGCCAGGACCCCTGGCCGGCCAGGGCAGAGGCCCTGGCCGGCCAGGGCAGAGGCCCTGGCCGGCCCTTGGCCAAGCCTCGGCCAGGGCAGAGGCCCTGGCCGGGAGAAGTTGCAGACCAAAATAATTGGTCGACCAATTTGGTCGTTTTGGTCGACCAATCCGACAGAAGGTCTTGGTCGATCGCGAACTTGCCGAATGACCCATACGGGGTGACAAAAGGCCTTGGTCAAACTCGAATGTGCCGATTAGCCCATATGGGGCTAACCACAGTGCCGACTAGCACATACGGGGCTAACATTTTAATGAAGTTTTTTCCTTGGGCTCTACTCCTTGAAGATTAGCCATAGTGCTCTACTTCATGCGAGATTAGCCATGTCATTGTGCTCTACTCTACGGAGATTAGCCAATGTACTTGTGACATTGTGCTCTACTCTACGGAGATTAGCCAATGTATTTCAAATTTTTGACAAAGATGTTTTCAAATAGGTTATGTCCTGTCCTTAAATCGGGATAGCGCAATTTAGAATTCCAAGTCCTACCACGATCCGGCCATGGTCATCTAACCCATGGGTGTGTAGAACAGGTCTCGTGGCTTGGCAATTGTTGCGCTAAAATTCTTTGCGCAAACTCTCACCTATTCCATTTTAAAAGATATGTTTTTCAAAAATATTTTTCTGCTGCCGGTACCATACGGGTATCATTTCTGATTTCTTTTTACTTGAGATAAGTAAGAGGGATACTTTGAAATTTACTTCTAGATGGTAGTTGGGAACGTAGTGAACTTCTCGATTCTAGAGTAACATTTCAACGCATCCAAGGAATTTATCAAGTGTTTAAAGAATCGAAACTATATGCATTGAATTTTGATCGTGTTTTTCATTCTCTTTGCAGTTTTTTGAATCGAATATGTCTACCGCTTCTAAGAACATTGTCGCAGAGCTTAACAAAGGTGAAAAGCTCAACGGCGACAATTATAAACTTTGGTCAATAAAAATCCAATATGTTTTGGAGGAGCAAGATGTGCTTGAAACACTCCAAAACATAATGGAAGAACCTGAGTTGGGCAATACGGCCCAACACAAGAGGGACCGGGAAGCTTATGATACTTGGACTCGAAAGAACAAAATAGCACGTATTACGTTACTGTCCGCAATGGACAATGACATAATGCGTCTATTTCAGGAATTCGACCTAGCCAAAGACATATGGTCTGAGCTAGAAATAAAGTTTGGTGGAACTTCGGTTACCAAACTCCGCTCCTTAAATATTCAATTTGATTCGTACAAGATGCGGCGAGATCACTCTATGGAAAAGCATCTCCGCCACATGGCGAATCTCATATCTGAATTAAAGGATGCGGGTGTTACGCTGTCTGACGAACAGCAGATCCAAGCAGTCATTCGTTCACTCCCAGATAGCTGGGATAACATGAAAATGCACCTCACTCATAATGAGTGCATTAAAACTTTAAGCGATGTATCGAAACACCTCGAACTTGAGGAAGAGCGGATTCAAGCCGCAAAACCAAGTGCAGAAGTGCACATGGCCGCTAGTTCCTCACATGGAGGAAATAAGCAGAAGAATAAACGCTTAAGGTTTGTGAACGAACGAAAGCAAGAACCGGAAACCTCAAAGAAGACTAAGAACAAAAAGTGGCAAAAGAATGTGCACTCAAAGAAGAAAAACTTGAAGAAGATCAAGTGCTTTAAGTGCAACAAGTACGGTCACTTCGCCTGTACGTGTACGGATGGAAGTGATAAGGTAACTTGTAGTGCTAGTTACATATGTGTTTCTAGTTCCGTGTTTCTTGCTGAATCTAACTATTTTTGGTTGATTGATTCAGGGGCCACAGACCACGTAGCGAAGGACAGAATGTTCTTCGTAGAGTATCGAAAGATAACTCAAGGAACAAAGTGGATATACGTCGGCAACAACACTCGTGTTGAAGTCAAAGGCGTCGGAACATGCAAGCTAGTTCTCGACAACGGCCGGACCTTATTATTGCACGACGTCCTCTTTGCTCCAGATATTAGAAGGAATATCGTATCCGTGGTCATGTTAATGTCTTTAGATTATGAATGGAGGTTCTATAAACAAAAGGTTGACCTTATTTGTAATAGTTCTTTAATTGGGTCTGGTAATGTTTGTAATAGATTAATTGTTTTAAACACAATGTATGATGATTCTTCTTCTATAAATGAAAGTTTCCATTTGACAAATGCTTCTAACTCTGAATCTGAGATCATTTGTTGGCATGCAAGACTTGGTCATATTGGACCAACTAGAATGGATAGACTTGCCAAAAGTGGCTTGCTATCTAATGTTTCAAAAGTTGAAATGTCAACTTGCGAACATTGTCTTGTAGGGAAAACTTGTCGCAAGCCGTTTGGAACTGGCACAAGGGCCGAAGTTCCATTACAGCTTATCCATTCGGACATTTGCGGTCCAATGAATGTTAAGACAAGACGCGAGAAGTCCTATTTCATCACATTCATTGATGACTTCACCCGTTTCGGTCATACCCACAAATATGAAGCTTTATCTTGCTTCAAAAACTATATGAGTTTAGTGGAAAATCAACTAGATCGCAAGATAAAGGTCTTGCGAACCGATCGGGGTGGAGAATATCAATCAACGAGTTTTAAAGAACTCTGTGATGAAAAAGGCATAGTTCATCAAATAACTATGCCTTATACTCTGCAACAAAATGGTGTTGCGGAAAGAAGAAATAGGACATTGATGGAAATGGTCCGATCAATGATGTCTCAGGCAAATTTGCCCATCACCTTTTGGGGTGATGCATTATTGACGGCAGCATTCATCGTAAACCGTGTTCCCTCGAATTCGGTAAGTTCTACTCCTTATGAGTTGTGGAACAATAGAACTCCAGACTTAAGCATTCTAAAACCTTGGGGTTGTGCATCTTACGCACATTTATCCTCTCACAAATATGGCAAACTTGGGCCACGTGGGAGGAAGTGTATCTTCATCCGATACGCTGAAAACTCCAAAGGATATGTTTTCGTCGGTCAAGAGGACAATGGGGGTCTAATAGAATTCGAATCGAGGGATGTTGTCTTCTTGGAAAACGAGTTTCCAAGACAGGGTGAGATAAGTCAAGACTTATCCTTGTTTGAGAATTGGGATCAAGTAGGATCGGAACGTTCGAGTGGGAGAATTCTTGGTGAAGAAGAAAATACGTTTCAAACTTCACCAACGGATGATACGAACGATACCAATCCTATTCCGAGTGGGAGTGATATTATTCCAAGTGGGAGTGATGTCATTCCAAGTGGGAGTGATCAAACTCAAGCAAGACGTAGTAATCGAACGAGGCTAACACCTCTGAGATTTGAGGATGAATTTCCTCAAACATTCATGACATTACTACAAGATGATGACGAACCTGCAAATTTCAAACAGGCCGTCACATGCCCTGCTAAAGATAAATGGATAGCGGCAATGGAAGAAGAACTTCAATCCATGAAAACAAACCAAGTCTGGGACTTGGTTGATTTACCTAAGGGACGTAGAGCCATTGGGAACAAGTGGGTTCTCAAAATCAAGCATAAGGCTGATGGCTCCATCGAGAAATATAAAGCTCGCCTTGTTGCGAAAGGTTTCACGTAACAGGAAGGAATAGACTACGAAGAGACTTTCTCTCCTGTCGTGCGTTTTACCTCCATTCGCTTAATTCTGGCAATGATGGCTTGTTTGGATCTCGAGTTACATCAGATGGATGTAAAGACTGCTTTTCTTAACGGAGAACTAGATGAGGAGATCTACATGGAACAACCAAACGGGTTCGTACAAGAAGAAAACAAACATAAGGTTTGTAAACTTCGTAAATCCATATATGGTCTTAAACAATCCTCAAGGCAGTGGTATATGCGCTTTCAAGAAGTCGTTTTGTCGTATGGTTTCTCCATGCTCGACGAAGACAACTACGTATACATTAAGAGGATTAAGAACAAGTATGTAATTATGTCTCTTTATGTAGATGACATACTTATAGCCGGAAATGATAAGCGTCTTATCATGGATATCAAAGCTTGGCTTTCATCCGTCTTTGAAATGAAAGACATGGATGAAGCTGCATATATCCTTGGGGTTAAGATCTCAAGGAATCGTTCCAAGAAACTTCTTTCTCTCTCTCAAGAGACATATATAAAGAAATTTTTAGAACGGTTTAATATGCAGGACTGCAAGCCAATTGATACTCCAATAAGCAAAGGCGAGGGTCTATGTTTGGAAATGTGTCCCAAAGATCCAAAATAAAAGAAAGCTATGGAAAAGGTTCCATACTCCAGTGCTGTCGGGAGTCTGATGTACGCCATGATGTGTACCAGACCGGACATTTGCTATGCTGTTGGTATGGTAAGCCGTTACCAATCGAACCCAGGTCAGGCACACTGGAAAGCGGTGAAGAGGATATTAAGATACCTCAAAGGGACTGCGGACTATGCGTTATGCTATCAAGGCAATACCTTGAGACTCGAAGGCTATACCGATGCTGATTGGGCGGGTGATCTCGACGAGCGAAGATCTACCTCAGGCTTTGTTTACTTGCTCGGGAATGGTGCAATATCCTGGAGCAGCAAGAAGCAAACCTGCATCGCCCTATCAACCATGGAAGCTGAATTTGTAGCATTCAGCATGGCGGTCCAAGAAGCTGTTTGGCTTAGGAAATTCTTAGACAGGCTAACGGATGCCACTGACTCGAGCACTGTTCTGATATACAGTGATAGTCAAGCTTCGATTGCCTATGTCAAAGATCCTAAATTTCATTGTAAGACCAAACACATTGATATTCGATTCAAGTTTGCGAAGGACTATGACAAACGGAAGGAAGTAGACATAGGATACATATCCACGCATGAGATGATAGCGGATCCCCTTACTAAGGCGATCCCCAGAGATGTGTTTTTCAAACACTTATCATCTATGGGAATGCGTAGGTGCTGAGCTGTATCATGTAATATTTCCCATGTCTATAGAAGATCAAAGTTTAATTTGCATACAAGTTTCTTACAAATGATTTTATATACATTTGTGTTTAAGTCTCAGCTATTTTATTATGTGTATGTCGGACAGATTAAGGTTGACTCTCTCACATGAGCAACCGCCTTATCTTATCAGATGGATAAGATAGAGATGAGACTAGTTTAAAGGCAAAATCATTAGACAAATGATTTAGAGTCGTGACTTAAACAAGATAGTCGAATGAAAGATCTGCATCATATGGATGCTTACAAAAGATCTGAGATCTGTATCACAAGGATATTTGAAAGAGGTCTCATAGGATTTTTTAAATCATATCTGTCTTATGCAGGATGAGAGTCCGGGAATATTTCATGAGTAGTAAGGGGACTCAAAAGATAGACACTGTGGTGTCTGATCTTTCATCCGTACAACATCATTAAGACATACTCTCCCTGGGAAAGGAGTGATGTTGTAATACGTGTTCATACCACGTATGCATTTCGACCACTGAGTTAGTAGCAATAGTGTTTGCTATTATGTGAGACTCAAAGGCCATACGGGTCTTTAACTCTTACCCTCAAGGACTCCAATTGGTTCCTTTAGATTTGACGAGATGATCGCTATCTTAGCGTGTTGCTAATGGGCTATGATAATTCGGCTCGGCGGGGCACGTTAGAAAAGCGAATCAAGTCAAGATCAGAAGGTTCGCAAGAAGAGGAAGATTGATTTCATATTCACATTTGGACTTTAAATGATTCAAAGCTGGCCAGCCAATTGTAATCCAGATGGGATTCAATTGTTGAATATAAAGTATAAGAAATGTGAAGAAATAATCTAGGGTAAAGCATGCGTTGAACTACTCAACTTTGCACCTTCGAGGTCGTTGTGTATCTCTAACAAGTGCACAACAACAGACTCTACGCGCATGATGGTCGCACGGTCTATTTCTCGGTATGATAGATGAAAGAACTAAGAGAAAGACGTTCTCTTACAATCCCCTCAAATGTGAGTGGGAGATGTTGGATATGGAAGACGTTTGTACACCCTTGTGGGGGATGTACGAGGGAATACGGACCTCGAACGTCGCGTACACGAAGTCGTGTGCAAAGGGAATCTGTTCCCTTGCGGAGAGGATCTCTGGATGAGTGGGAAAGTTGCATTATATATGCATAAGTGCATGCGACATATGGCTAATAAAGGGGGAATATCTTAAGCTTATGTTGTACCATGCATATGGTACAACTTAAGCTTATAATGTGCCATGTATGATGGTACACTTTAGTTAAATTGTTCCAAAGGAACAATTTACCCTAAAATAACTACCTTGGGGGCTATAAATAAGACCCAAGGGTTAGCCATTTCCTTACACTTTTGCATGGCATTCTTGCATGCATTTTCATTCTAGCGAAGCTCTGCCGAAATCCTTCCTCTCTCTTTATCCAAGTTCTTAATCTAAAGTAGAGATTTAGATTGTGGATTTAGTAGCCTTACTCCGTTCGTGAGAAGACTCGATCCGTCGTGGCGAATCCGAAGGCAAAGTTTCGAGACTACCGTGCCGCATACGCAAGCGTAAGTCTCAACTTTATTTATCGATCCTAACTCTGTTTTGACAGGATCCAACAGTTCAATGGCGAAGGGGTTGTAATGCCCTGATAGCTACTGTACTAGTACTAGAGGAGGGGTGAATAGTACTTTAAAATAATTAAGAAGATAATTCCTAATTATCTTGCAAACTCAACCAACAATGCGAAAATGAAAATATTGACAACAAAGAAATACAATCGCAAACAGATGATATAACGGGTTCGGATCCACCCAAGTCTCCCCGACTTGTTCCCGGTGATCCTACGTCACAAACACCAGGATCCCCTCCAGATACTTGAGTTAGAAACTTCTAAATCAAATTTACACTATGAAATACTTGTAGAAAACCTCTACAAAATCAAATCATACACAAATGAAATTGTGACTCCCACAAACCGGGATCACACACAACTCTCACAACCGAGAGTAAAACTTGCAATATCAAAGTAAATTGAAATATGAAATGCTTACCACAAAACCCTATGCCTTGAGTAAAACTTACGATTTTAGGGCAAGAAGGATTTTGGGGAAGATGAAGGCACCAAACCCTAGCTCCAAGATGTTGATCAGCAATGGAAGCCTAGGAAGATGTTGGTGACCTTGGATCAAGCTCTTGGCTTGAGTGGCTCACAATCAATGTGAATCTCTCTTTGGGAGTGAGAGAGAGATTCTAGAGAAATGAATTAGCTTGGAAATGAGAATAAATGCTTCTCTTTGATTCTCTAAACTTCAATTAATATCAGCCTTGAATGCTATGAAGAAGCCCTTCAAGTATATATATAGGATAAAGGAAAGAGAGAGCAAAAATCGTGGCATTTAATGCTCCAATGGCTCTATTCTGAAGCAGTCTAGTCGGTCAAAGAAGGATCACTGATCGACTAGTTTCTCAACTCGTCGGTCGGTGATTCAACATGAACAGACTAACTGGAGAACAGCCAAAAGAGAAGTTCAAACCATAAAGAACTAGTCGGTCTAAGAAGACTTGCCAACCGACTAGTTTCACAACTAGCCGGTCGGTGAGTGTTCTTTGACCGACTAACAGATGAAAATAGAATAAGCTGAATTTAAAGACAGCTAGTCGGTTTAAGAACAACTTCCAACCGACTAGTTTCTCAACTAGTCGGTCGGTCGTTGTGCTTTGACCGACTAACTGTAAACAGTAAGTTAGGCTGAACAGTGAAAGCTCAACCAGTCGGTCTAAGAAGGATTCCTAACCGACTAGTTTGACAACTATTCGATCAGTGAACCTTTTTGGACCGACTAACTGTAAACAGTAAGTGAGCTGAAAATGAACAAGGCATTCTAGTCGGTTCAAGAAGGATTGCCGACCGACTAGATTGCCATCTAGTCGGTTGGTTCTTCTTCTTGAACCAACTAACATGCACAAGAAGCCGCGATAAGAAGCGTTAAGCTTCGGAAAAGATTCTATGGGCTTCTAATAAGATCCTAGCTCTAAGATATGAGCGATATGAAGATTAAAACGTAAGACATACTCAAGGCTTAACATTCTACGAAACGAAGCTAGAAGACTATAAATAAAACTTGACGAACCGTCTTCAAAAGCTTTAATCGAATCTTCTTGACTTCAATAATGGTCCTTGAGCTTCAACGAAGCTTCAAGCACACGATCACGCACTTTGAGAAGTCTTGAGATGTCGCTTTTGATGTTCATAGAATTTTGGCGACGATTTCCATAATTGCGCTCACAAAGAGTTAGTTCACGATATTTATGTTTGTTTATCATCAAAACCAAATCAGGAGAATCAATACTCAACATTCTCCCCCTTTTTGGTGATGACAAACCAACATAAATAATAATAAAAAATAATGATTCAAATGAAATTTACTTACTCCCCCTGCATTGATGACACGTTAATTCCAAAATGAATAATAATCATAAGCATCAAGCAGACGAGTAAAGTATAAAATGAGAATTCAATTATTGAAATATCAGATTTGAAATCCATTTTTATATCTTAACTCCCCCTGAATCTAACATATCAAATTAGATTCAAGGTAAATTGCTTTGAATTATCATTTAGCACATCGTCATTATTAATTCTCTCCCCCTTTGGTATTAGCAAAAAGAGTGGGATGAGATCAACAAAAACAACAATGGCTACAAATAAAAGCACGGGAGTCGAAGAATACGACCACTATCCAAATGACACCAAAGGAAAATACGAAGTAAATCAAAGCGTGCCAACGAGACCATAGTCGATAATCGAAAAATAAAATCATCAAAACTCAAATCAATTTCACGTATTGAGTTATGGAACATACTCTCCAATATCAACATTTTTGATGAATTAAGTGCATGGAAAACAATTCTATATTTTCATAGAAGGAAATCTATTAAATCAAGATAGTCGTCGAGCGACGAAGTCAACATCAGAGACAATAATATAATGTGCACAAAGAGGTAAATGTCAACACGATGTATATATATATTTTTTTTTTGGAGAATATGCGTTTATCTTTATTGATCAAGGCAAAATGTACAAGGTTCAAGGGTAGCAGAAGAGAAATTGCAGGCCATGGCATAGGCACAGGCGCCAATACCACACCCCTGCAAAAACCTTCTCTATGCCAAGAAACCCACACAACTACAACAAATATCAAAGAATATCAAAGAATACAAAAAACAGCATCAAGCAACAAGGCCCCAGTTTGCAAAGGCACCACTCGCATCCTCTTGCTCCCCCTCAAAACGCCTCATAGACACTCTAACATCAGCAGCAATATCCTCAAAAAGAAGGATCTGATTCTTGCTCTCCCCAACAAATATCCTCCTGTTTCGTTCTTTCCAAACATGCCAGACCAAGGCAGCAAGCACCGTTTTGGCAAGGGACCCCAAACTGTCATTTTTGTGAAACTTAGCAAGGAATAATTCACCCACATCAGGAAGAGAAGTGGGAGGGGCGGCCATGGTTATCCCAAGCTTCAAGAAACTCCTGAACAGGAGATAATAGGAATAATTGCAACCAAAGAAAATATGATCAACACTTTCATGAGTATTGTGGGGGCAAAGAACACAAAGGGGGGAAGAAGGGACTCCCCATTGGGCGAGCTTGTCTCTCGTGAGTAACTTCTGATGGAATGCACGGAGGAGAGTAATGGCCATTTTGGGTATATGCCCCTGGAACCAAACCAATTTAAAGAAAGAAAAAGTGGGCCTGGAAACTCGAGTCGCATCCCAAATATCATGAAGCGAAGGAGACTTAGAGATCCATTTCCAAGTATCTTCCCCAGTCTGAAGGGTAATAGGGGCTAAGACAGGCAGGACCGGAAGAAGCACCTGGAGATTAGCCCAACCATTCTCATCCCAGTAATCACTAACAGTTTTCATACCCTCTCCATTTGGAACCTCATGACTATCACAGAGCGGCCCACAAGGAAGCCAATTATCATACCAAAAGAGAGTAGAGGCCCCATTTCTAACAATACGTTTAGTGAGTTTCTGAGTGACATTGCGGCAATGGAGCATAAATTTCCATGTTCCGGATTGCATAGGAGAGCTCTCAGCACCATAGAACCCCTTTCTGCTAAGATACTGCTTTCTCATAAAAGAAGCCCAAATGCCATTATGCGTTAACATACGCCAAGATAATTTGACCCCATAAGCCTTATTAAGATCCGCAAGTTGTCTAAGCCCAACACCTCCTTCATTTTTAGGAACACAAAGATCCTCCCAAGCCCAGATATGAGATTTCCCCCAAACAAATTTTCTGCATATGGAGTTAAGAGTATTCAGCACAGACTTAGGTATACTGAAGGCTTGCATCCAAAAAGCAATCATGCCATATATCACAGATCTGACAAGCTCAATGCGCCCAGAGATAGAAAGTAAAGAAGAAGTCCACCCCTGTGCTGAATACTCTTAACACGATGTATATATATATATATATATATATATATATATATATATATATATATATATATATATATATATAAGAACATGGATACATCAAAATGGATACATCTGCTAACATACATAATAACGATCGAACAATCGGAGCACATCATACAACATAAGTCACAGCATACATCGAAGTATCACAAAACATGTATACATCAAAATACATCATAAAAACATCCAAAAATACATCAAAAATCCATCACCATCCAACTATCCTACCCCACTCTCTCACAACAAATATATCATCCAAAGTGCACATGGGAGAGTCCTCCAACGCAAGCTTAGGAGGCGGAGGGAGGATCAGCCATAGCAGCAGGCTCTGCAGAAGGTATGGTGGTCTCAGGAACGACCGGAGTGTCAACTAATGGGAGAGTGGCAACGGGAGTGGTCTCGGGAGCACCAGCAGACGAAGTATCCACCAGAGGAATGGTGGCAGCAGGTGTGCTCTCGGGATCACCAGCAGAAGTAGCAGCAGCACGAGCAGACGTACCCTCAGGGGCATGAGCAGCAGAACCAACAAGCTCCTGGAGCTCAGCCTCATCCATCTCTTCCTCGTCAGAAACCGACGGAGGAACCTCAATGCCCAAGTGAGAGCAGATGCGAGCTAGCATCTCCTCAAAACGAGAAACACGAGACTCAACACGTCGCAGGGAAACTGCAAACTCAGCGAGCGACGGAGTAGGAGAAGGAGCAGGAGCAGCTGAAGCAGAAGCTGAAGGGGTCGTCCTCTGAACGTGACGAAGCGCCGCAAGAGACTTCTTGACGGTCGTCGTATTCAGGGGAGGACCGAGAGGACGCTGGTCATCGGGAGGGAGAGGGACACCGAAGTGACGGAAAACGAGACTCAATAGGCATGGATATGGAATGTGGGCTGACTTGGTGGATTTCCTTATGCACTCAAAGGAATCCATCTTGTCAAGAATAATACGTGCCTAATTGATCTCGCTCCCCAAGAAAAGAGCGTAGATCAGCTTAAGAAATGGCTGGGAGGGTAAGCTAGATGAGCCGTACTTCGGAAGGAGGCACGACTTCAAGATAAGATTAAGAACCCAGGAATTCGGCTTAAAGGACTTCAAAGGGACGCCAATCATGGCGGGAGGGATGACATGAAACATTTCGGTAAGCATCGCCTGGTCAAGATCAGAAATATCATCAACGGAGATATCAGCTGGAAGAAGGCCAGAGGATGACACACCTATCAACTCCCTTAAGATTTCTGCCGTGAGGACAATAGGTGTCCCCAAGACAGTCGTCTCAATGGAGTGAGTGTCGTCATACTGACCACGAACACGATTCGCATAGAATAACTTGACGAGACGGGGGTACGGGTGAGGGTTCGCCTTGGGGTCATGGCGAAGATAGTCTATGAGGCCGCTATGGGAAAGAAGATCGGTGAGGTGTGGAAAATCAGAGAACTGAACGAAGTGCTCCAATAGCAATGGACAGTGCTCAATACGGTTGTAAGCCGCGAGACACAACGGTTCATCGTGACACAACGATATATCTACACCACCCAATGGCATGGGAGCCTTCCCCTTAGATGAACGAGTGCTATAACGAGGTGGAGGAGTAGGAGCCCTAGCGGTATGCTCGGTCTCCGGAATATACTCAGTGTCGGAGTCATCGGGAGGAGTGGGAGCATGGAAAGAGCTGGACTTAGATTGAGTAGATCGGGATCTAGGCTTAGCGGTCGCCGTCCTCTTCTTCTTAAGAGGAGGTGAGGAGGAGGATGGATGGGTCGATTTGGAACGGCGTTTGGTTTGAGGGGGGTCCGTAGGAGGAGACTCGACAGTCATAGGAGACGGACGTGAGGGTTCGATGGGGATACATTTCTTCGCCATGATCGAGACGAGACACGCGCAATCAAACTAGAAATCGGAAGCTAGGTCAAAGAATAACCCTAGAACAAACCCTAGAACCGACGGAAATCGACGAAATCTAGGTCTAAAAGCTGAAAGGGAGTGATACCTAGGTGGAGGAGAGGAGATGAACGGCAAACACAGTCGGACGGCCAATGAACATGAACCGACTAAGTGCAAACAGTAACTGAAGCCAAAATTTGAGCAAGAGTTAGTCAGTCTGAGTTCATTCACTGACCGACTAGAACTGAATCTAGTCGGTCGGCCAATGAACTTGAACCAACTAAGAGAGTCCAAAAATTTGAAATTCAGAAATTTTGAGTTCTCTCCTACGCGCACTTGGACGAAACATCGAAATACTCTCATATATCATTATACTACCCCATAAAACATCGAAAATCTTAAATACGACGTTCATGAATATTTCTAGCGAAAATTCCAAAAAATCAACCAAAAATCCAGAAAATCTCAACCAATCTAGCATGAGCATATATAAACGAAATTTATTAGCTTGCAATATTATTGAACAAAATATGAATCCTAAATTTCGGATTCACCCATAATCCCGAATTCTCGACGTAACCGCACAAAGGAGTCTTCCTTGAGTGGTTTCGTGAAAATATCGGTGATTTGCTTCTGGGTTTCAACGTACACTAAAATGATGTCCTTTTTAGCAACCTGATCATCAAGGAAATGGTGACGGACATCTATGTGTTTAGAACAGGAATGGTGTACCGGATTCTTAGAGAGACATATTGCACTTTGGTTGTCCACCATGATAGGGCAAGTATCACAGTTTATACCAAAGTCTTTAAGAGTGTGTCTCATCCAAAGAACCTGAGCACACGCAGCACCGGCGGCAATATATTTCGCCTCGGTGGTTGAAAGTGATACGGAATTCTGCTTCTTGGAAAACCAAGAGACACAAGAGAATTTCCTATAAAATGGCAAGTGCCACTAGTACTTTTCCTGTCGGATTTGCATCCCGCATAATCTGCGTCACTATATGAGATTAACTCATATGTGCTAGACTTTGGATAAAGTAATCCGAAGTCGAGTGTGTAACTTAAATAACGGAAAATACGTTTTACCGCTACTAAGTGAGATTCCTTAGGTTGAGACTGATAACGAGCACATACACATACGGCAAACATAATATCGGGCCTACTAGAAGTAAGATATAACAAACTTCCTATCATACCTCGATATAGACGAATGTCTACATCTTTACCGTCCGTATCTTTATCAAGATGTGTAGTAGTGCTCATTGGAGTCTTCTTGCCTGAGGCATTCTCCATTCCAAATCGCTTTAGCAACTCCACCGTGTACTTGGTTTGATGGATGAAGATTGCATCGTTCATTTGGTGAATTTGGAGACCGAAGAAATATTTGAGCTCACCCATGTGGCTCATCTCAAATTGATCCTTCATAACATTAGAAAACTCTTCGCAAAGAGTGAAGTTAGTAGCACCGAAAATGATAGCATCAACGTAAATTTGAACTAAAATAATATCATTGTTCGAATACTTAACAAATAATGTAGAATCAACTTCACCCATTTTAAAATCCAAATCCAAAAGAAAGTTCTTTAGACGGTCATACCAAGCTCAAGGAGCTTGTCTCAAACCGTAAAGTACTTTCTTAAGTTTGAAAACGTGATTTGGAAATTTTTCATTTATAAAACCCGGAGGTTGAGAAACATAAACTTCCTCAACAACATCTCCATTTAAAAATGAACTTTTTACATACATTTGAAAGAGTTTAAAATCTTTATGGCATGCAAAAGATAACAATAATCTAATATATTCTAGTCTAGCTACCGGAGCAAAGGATTCTTCGAAATCTATACCTTCCTCTTGCCGGTAGCCTTGAGCTACTAACTGAGCTTTATTCCGGACGACGACTTGGTTCTCGTCGGTCTTATTCTTGAAAATCCACTTCGTTCCTATAACGGTGTGGTTCTTCGAAGGCAATGGAACAAGCTCCCAAACCTCATTCCTCTCGAATTGAATGAGTTCTTCCTCCATGGCAAGGATCCAAGCACTATCTTCGCACGCTTCGTTAATATTATTTGGCTCTATTGAGGAGGCAAAGGCACAATGAGCGAAGTAGTTGACTTGAGATCTCGTCTTGACACTATCAAGTATGTTGCCAATGACTTGCTCATGAGGATGGTCACGAACTGTATGAAGCCGTTTGGGAACTCCCTGATCACTAGGAACATTCTCAAAAGACTCATTAGTAGGGTTAGTATCAATAGAATCAATAGAATTAGAATTACCAATAGAATCACATAAGACATCCATGGAGTCATCATCATAGTAATTCTAGCCGGGACAAAACCTTCATTGAATGAAACATGAAGTGATTCCTCGATCGTTGAGGTTCATTTGTTGTATATCTGGTAGGCTTTGTTATGGGAGGAATATCCGACAAATATCCCCTCATCGGATCTTGGATCAAATTTGTCCAAACTACCATACGTGTTTTTAATAAAACATTTTGCGCCGAAAACTCGAAAATGTTTAACTTGAGGCAATCTACCAAACAACAATTCATAACAAGTTTGTTTGGTGTCGGGCCTCAAAAGTATTCTATTAAACACATAGCAAGCGGAATGTACCGCTTCCGCCCAAAATTGATGGCCAAGTTGGCTATCATCAAGCATAGTGCGAGCACATTCCACTAGCGTCCTATTCTTCCTCTCAACAACACCATTTTGAGGGGGTGCTCGATGGAAGGAAAAGGTGTGAGTAATACCAACTTCATCACAAAAATTTGAGAAAGACTCATTCTCAAATTCCCCTCCGTGATCACTACGAATAGTGACAATGGTGGTTCCAATGAGATTTTGTACTTTCTTAACAAATATTGTGAAGTTTTTAAAAGCATCATTTTTATTACTTAAGGAAAATACCCAAGTAAATTCTAGAAAAGTCATCAACGATGAAAAGTCCATATCGTGCATTTCCCAATGAAGCAACTCTAGTTGGCCCAAAAAGATTTAGATGTAAAAGCTCTAGAGGCCGCTTAGATGAAATGCTTTTCTTAGGTTTAAATGACGATTTTGAAAGCTTGCCTCGTTGACACGAGTCGCAAAAGCTTTTCTTTTGAAAGACAAGCTTAGGAAAGCCTTTAATAGAATTTAACTTGGAAAGCTTAAAAAGTGTTCCAAAGTTCACATGACCAAAACGTCGATGCCATAAGTGTTGTTCACTTGTGTTGGCAATGAGACATTGTTCATGTGATTTTGGGAGATCTAATATATAAATATCATTATGGCGTGTGCCAGAAAATAATAAATCATTATTATATTTTCTTAAAATATGACACATTCCTTTCGCAAAGCTAACTTTATAACCTTTGTCACAAAGTTGGCTTATTGAAATAAGATTGTGGTTTAATCCTTTAACAAGGTAAACATCACTTATTAGTGGTTTAGAAGGATTACCAACTTTTCCAACACCTATGATGGTTCCGCTCTCGTTGCCTCCAAAGACGACTCAGTTTCCATTTGCAATGGGCACCACTCCGGAGAGCAATTGAACATCACCCGTCATGTGTTTTGAACACCCGCTATCGAGTATCCAATTATTCTTGGAGCTAAATTTGGATTTGTTGCTCCGTTTCTTTTTCTTGAGTACCTAAAGATAGAAATATCATTCCATAGTACCCAAGGTCATTGGGTCCTAAAAGATTAGACCTTTGGAAGCCAAGTCCAATTGGACTTAGACTTCCCCACATAATCATCATTATGCACGACATTCATAAAATAAGATTCATGTAAGCTTGTTTTTCATGCATGTTAGTGTTCTTCGGGCCCCCAAATAGTGAATATTTTGGGAGCCCTATTCCTATTGGGAGCATGCATGTGTTGTTGATTTCTACGTGATGCATGTCGTGAATAGGCATATGTCACATGATGAAATGGTGCATGATGATAATTGTTCATATGCTGGTGTGGATGAACATATGCATGTGGAGGAACACGTGCGTGAGTGTGTCTCATTTGGTGTGCACGTGCCCGTGGATGTGGTGCATAAAAAACATCATATGTATGAACATGTGGAGTAGGATGTGTGTTCCTACATGGCATGGTATTGGTGTACATAAAAGCATGACCCTTCTTTGGAGGTCCACCCAAAGTGGGTTTCTTTCCAAACGAGGGTGTGTACGAAGTGGAAGCACCATTGGTAGATGAACTACCAATGGGGTGTTTGCCCCCACTCGTTGAGGCATCGGAAGTTGGCCTAACAAAGGTAGTGGCCGATTTGGATGAATTTCCCATCTTATACCCCAAGCCAATGTGGTGATTGGCCGGAAGTAAGTCATTTAGGATATTATCCAAATGGTCCTTGCCTTTATTGAATTTATTAATTTGGCCTAATGTGCACTCATACTTCTCGGTGAAAGAATGCATAGAAGCATCCAAAGTGGACACTTGCGATGTGAATACACAAACACGAGATTTGAGATTCTCATTCTCAATACTCAAAGTTGAGTTTCGAGAAATCAAATCTGCCATCTCATGTTCATCCGATTCCTCAATATGAACATGCTCAAGTTGAGATTTGAGATTTATAATCTCATTTCTCAAATCTTCAACAACAGTGTCGTTGTTGATGATGATAGGTTTAGGCGAGGTTTGGATGCTAGCTAGCTCATATTTTATCTTAGTATATCTATTTACTAATTTAGAATACTTAGACCATATTTGCTCGTTAGCAAATCTAAGGTCATCCATAGTTACCTCATCGCCTTCATCCTCGCTATCATCGGAGGAAGATCCTTGATCATGTTCCTCTCTTGCCATGAAGCACATGTGTGCTTGCTCCACTTGCTCATCATCTGACTCTCCACTCGAGGAGTCATCCTCGGAGTCGGTGAATGTCCCGACAAGCACTTTCTTGTACCCTTTCTTGTACTTCTTTGACTTGTCGAACTTTGGCGCCTTCCATTTCTCCTTTTGCTTGTTTTGATGACAATCCGCTTTCATGTGTCCTGGCTTGTTGCATTTAAAGCACAAAGGAGCGGAGGCGTTAGTAGAACTAAATTTTGATTTGTTCTAGAATTTACCTTTCCGGAAGAATCGGTTGAACTTCTTTGCCATGAGGGCAATGGATTCCAAGTCCAACTCGTCTTCCGAGTCTTTATCATTGGTAGATGTAGATGTAGATGGAGCGGCCTTGAACGCAATCGCCTTTTTCTTTGGCTCATCTTGCTTCAAGTAAGACTTCATCTTGTCCTGCAACTTTAGTTTGCTATCCTTGCGTATCTCATAAGACATCAAGGTACCCATTGTTGAATGACAGTATATTCACTCATATCATTACCTTCCTCGATGGCGAAGGTACGCTTTTCCCAACAAGAAGGAAGTCCGTCAATGATCTTTGAGACTTTCTCCTTTTGGGTGTAGGTTTTTCCAAGAGCCTCCAATTCGTTGGTGATGTCAATGAAGCGAGCATAGTACTCCTTCATCTTCTCACCCTGTTGCATATGAAATAATTCGTAATCTTTATTTACAACAACGAGTTTGGAGTCTCTTACCCTACTCGTTCCTTCATGCAAGATGAGGAGTGAGTTTCATATTTGATATGCACTCTTACATGTGCATATCTTGTTGAAGTCTTCGGGCTCCAAAGCACATTGCAAGGCATTCATTGCCTTGGCATTGCTTACCTCCGTGGCGACCTGCGTGGTAGTCCACTTAGCGAAATCTTCTTCTTCGGGCTCGACGTACTCCGTCAACGTGGCTCTCCATAGTGAAGCGCTCCGGAGGAACGTTTCCATCCGGCATTTCCAGTACCTGTAATTGGTACCGTTGAAGAAGGGAGGCCTAGTTGAGGAGTATCCTTCCATCACCGAAGAAGCTCCTTCACGGTTCCTGAAGGTGCTATAGTCTGAAGGTGGACGAACGTTCTTGTTGTCGTTGGTAGACATAGCTATGACCTTGGCTCTGATACCAAATGTAATGCCATGATAGCTATTGCACAAGTACTAGAGGGGGTTGAATAGTACTTTAAAATAATTAAGAAGATAATTCCTAATTATCTTGCAAACTCAACCAACAATGGGAAATGAAAATATTGACAACAAAGAAATACAATCGCAAACAGATGATATAACGGGTTCGGATCCACCCAAGTCTCCACGACTTGTTCCCGGTGATCCTACGTCCCAAACACCCAAATCCCCTCCGGATACTTGAGTTAGAAACTTCTAACTCAAATTTGCACTATGAAATACTTGTAGAAAACATCTACAAGATCAAATCATACACAAATGAAATTGTGACTCCCACAAACTGGGATCACACACAACTCTCACAACCGAAAGTAAAACTTGCAATATCAAAGTAAATTGAAATATGAAATGCTTACCACAAAACCCTATGCCTTGAGTAAAACTTACGATTTTAGGGCAAGAAGGATTTTGGGGAAGATGAAGGCACCAAACCCTAGCTCCAAGATGTTGATCAGCAATGAAAGCCTAGGAAGATGTTGGTGACCTTGGATCAAGCTCTTGGCTTGAGTGGCTCACAATCAATGTGAATCTCTCTTTGGGAGTGAGAGAGAGATTCTAGAGAAATGAATGAGCTTGGAAATGAGAATAAATGCTTCTCTTTGATTCTCTAAACTTTAATTAATATCAGCCTTGAATGCTATGAAAGAAGCCCTTCAAGTATATATAGGATAGAGGAAAGAGAGAGCAAAAATCGTGGCATTTAATGCTCCAACGGCTCTATTCTGAAGCAGTCTAGTCGGTCAAAGAAGGATCACTGATCGACTAGTTTCTCAACTCGTCGGTCGGTGATTCAACATGAACAGACTAACTGGAGAACAACCAAAAGAGAAGTTCAAACCATAAAGAACTAGTCGGTCTAAGAAGACTTGCCAACCGACTAGTTTCACAACTAGCCGGTCGGTGAGTGTTCTTTGACCGACTAACAGATGAAAATAGAATAAGCTGAATTTAAAGACAGCTAGTCGGTTTAAGAACAACTTCCAACCGACTAGTTTCTCAACTAGTCGGTCGGTCGTTGTGCTTTGACCGACTAACTGTAAACAGTAAGTTAGGCTGAACAGTGAAAGCTCAACTAGTTGGTCTAAGAAGGATTCCTAACCGACTAGTTTGACAACTAGTCGGTCGGTGAACCTTCTTGGAACAACTAACTATAAACAGTAAGTGAGCTAAAAATGAACAAGGCATTCTAGTCGGTTCAAGAAGGATTACCGACCGACTAGATTGTCATTTAGTCGGTTGGTCTTCTTCTTGAACCAACTAACATGCACAAGAAGCCCCGATAAGAAGCGTTAAGCTTCGGGAAAGATTCTATGGGCTTCTAATAAGATCCTAGCTCTAAGATATGAGCGATATGAAGATTAAAACGTAAGACCTACTCAAGGCTTAACATTCTACGAAACGAAGCTAGAAGACTATAAATAAAACTTGACGAACCGTCTTCAAAAGCTTCAATCGAATCTTCTTGACTTCAATAATGGTCCTTGAGCTTCAACGAAGCTTCAAGCACACGATCACGTGCTTTGAGAAGTCTTGAGACGTCGCTTTTGATGTTCATAGAATTTTGGCGACGATCTCCATAACTGCGCTCACAAAGAGTTAGTTCATGATATTTATGTTTGTTCATCATCAAAACCAATTTTGGGGAATCAATACTCAACAGGGGTGGCCCCTTCGACTTATGGCTGACGACAACAGGGTCATTTAGTGAGGAAGGGGTGGTCCCTTCGACTTATGGCTGACGACGATAGGGTCGTTCAGTGGCGAAGGGGTGGTTCCTTCGACTTACAGCTAACGACACGAGAGGGTGGCGAAGGGGTGGTCCGTTCGACTTACGGCTGACGACGCGATAGGGTCGTTCAGAGGCGAAAGAGTGACCCCTTCAACTTACGGCTGACGACACGATAGGGTTGTTTAGTGGCAAAGGGGTGGTCCCTTCGACTTACGACTGATGACACGATAAGGGGCACATGAGTTTTTCATCGATATAATTGTTTAATGAATGCGGCCCATCGAGATTTTCCTAATGTTTGGATCCTTGTAGCAAGGAGTTTGATGGGGGTAATTCTCATAAATGCTCTGTCGAATAAAGTTGTTTCGAAAAGAAAGCATAATTGTATTTGATGAAAAACATGTTTATTAAAGAAAGAAAAAAACATACATGCATTTCCGAATCTCGTCAGGGGTCGCTTTCGTTCCACGCCTTTATTTGATCTTGAGCTCACGAATCGACCACCTTAGTGATAGGCGACCCCATCATCTTTCCCTTTTGCTTTGAGTGCCCCTCTTTGCTTGGTTGATCGCCGACTGGGTTCTTGGGATGCCCGTACTTGACCAGTGCGTCGATTACTTTCTTGAGTGTCCAGCAATCGTTGGTAGCATGCCCATAATCATTGTGGTACTTGCAGAACTTGAGGTCATCCCTTTTTTCATATTTTCACTTCTTGGCAGATTCATGGACCAGTTCTTCTCGATGGACATAAGCTAGGACCTCTGGCTTGGGCGCGTTTGCTCGTGCATAAGTTGGGTGTTTCTTGCTTCCAGGGAACCTCTCCCTCTGTCTCTTGTCCCGAGATTCCTGGCGGGGTGTTCCCTGGGATGGCTTTTCTCCCTTGGTGTCTCTGCGGCGGGCAAGAGTTCCTTTCTCAGTCGTTTCAAGTGGGTCATCTGCTTCTTCAGAGATGGTGAACCGATCTGTTATATTGAACAGCTCCACAAAGTTGTTAGGTGGAAACTGGTGGATTGCCCTCCGCAAGTGTTTGTTCCGTACTGCTTGGGTGAAATCCACGATGACAGTCACATCCGGTGTGTCATCTATCTCGAGCCTTTCATTGTTGAACCGCTGGACGAGTGCTCAAATTGGCTCTTTATCCTTCTGTTTGAACGTAAAGAGGTGGGAGGACGTTCTTTTGGGACGCCGACCTGCGACAAATTGCCTACAAAACAAATCGGCCAATTCGTCGAATGACCCAATACAGTCCTCGGGTAATCCGTTGTACCAGCCCTCCGCCGTCGTAATTAGGGTAGTGTGGAAAGCTCGACAGAGGTATGGCTCTTCTGCCCCATGAAGCAGCATCATGTTTTAGTATTTGCAGATGTGTGCCCACGGATCACCTTTGCCATCATACGTCGGCATGGCGGGGAGTTTGAATTTCGAGAGAAAAGAAGCATACGTGATGTTCTCCTTCAACGGGGTCTGTCGAAGTGCGGATTGGATAAGTAGGGATCACCCATCCATGCCTTAAATGTAAGTAGCTCCTGAGGATCGGTTGGGAATTTCCTCTGCCTCTCTCCTCCCATATCCACCTGCAAAATCGAGAGGGTTGTAGCCTGGAGAGACCCCGTGTATTACCTGATCCAGGATGCTGTGAGTCGCTCACTTATAGTTGGAGGGACTATGTCCTCCCTAGAAATCGAAGGTACGGTTAACATTCTCCATTTCATCGTATTGGTAAGATGTATGAGTTGTATTGAGTGGGGCAATCTCTTGTTAATCCACTCTCGGATCTCTTGGATCCCTAAGCATGGCAGCACCTCTCGTCGGTGTTGGAGTTAGATTCAGAGGCAGTAGTTGCTCGTTTGCAAGTGGTGGATCTCACATGTTTTGACTCATCAGTGTTTCCAATACGTTGAGACTCTTGTCGACCCGATCTACAAATCGGTCGAATTGCTCATGAGACACCTTAGGTACATTGGTGGTTCTTCTGGGTCCTTTTGATGATGATGTGGAATCTGATGCATCCTCCATTTGGACGATGTTCGTGTTTTGATTCTCGTTTGGACCTGGGTTCGGTCAGATGTTGCTGGGTCCAGCCGACATAGCTTGTGGATTGCTTTGGGATGTCAAACTGATGAACGTTTCCCATAGACTGTGCCAAACTATTAAGGCCAAAAATGACTGAAACAATTGAGATGGTGACGTGGATCTTTTGTTGCTGAGTTGGAGCAGCGTCAATCAGTTGAGTGGGTCCCTAGGTTGGAAGAACCAGGGTCGTTGATAGATAGTAATCGACTTGCAGTGCTCGTTCGACCCTAGCGCAGATCGAGCATCGGTTGATCGATGTCTAGGGGCTTAGATATGACCTTCTCGTTGGATCGGAGCTCAACGATATGCATCACAAGGGAACGTTAGGGGGGGTGGGATCTGGGTCCCGATCCAAATTACATCTGATACTTAAGTTAGAATGGGACTTAATAGAGGGAGGGAGCGTGGAGCAACTGAGATCGACCCACGGAGGATCGTCTCGAGTCTAGCGTCGCAAGTCCTTTAGTGGAAGGAATATAAGATAAAGTATATAATCTCAGAGTATCAGACCTCATAACTCCTTACTCTGTCTGTCTCCCTGTATTTATAGAACTCCAAGGTCTTTTAAGTGACGTTGGGAGGATAACGGTCACCAATTATGGTTCCCTGATCTTCCCCCTTTAATTGGGGTAATCGTAGCTCACGTCCCCGCTATTTATGAGCTCATCTTCAATACCACGTTCAATTGGTAGGAGTTCAATAGGCGATTGGTAAGCGGGCTTTGAATGAGTTATCTTCAGGCATCTTTAGTGGGCTCCGCGGGCCTCAGTCGCTCGTCGAACGAGCCCCCTCGAGTGTCGGCCCGATGACTCAATAGTTATGAATCAATGTTAGATGTGTGAAAGTAGAGCACGTGTCATTAGAAAAATTGAAATAAAATGAAGGAAATATGACATGCACCATTGCGAATCGCCATCAAGTCCATTGTGGTCCTTGGCAGTGAGCACTTGAGTGGGTGTTTGATGCGACATGTCATAATATTATAAGAGAGTAGACCAAGTGACATAAACCATCATAAAGATAAATATTACCATCACACCAAGTTTCAATTTAAATGGTTTCGATTATGAATCAACTAGTCATAACCCGTGCCCGCGGGCACGGTTCATTTAAGATTTCCCCCGCGAAATCTTTGTTCCCCGAAAAATTATTTACACAACCAAAATTTAACAGAACAATAATATAGCGTAAAAATATTTTGCGGCACGGGCACCTTCGGCGCGGAACAACAAATTCGACGTAAGCACCTTCGGTGCGGAACAATAAATTCGGCGTTGAATAACAAATTTGGCGCCCGTGCCTTCGGCGCGGAACAACAAATTAGTGGGCGCCTTCGGCGTGGGCACGGAACAACAAATCTTAGGGTATTTTTATGCTAATTTGTTGTTCTGCTATAAATTGTTTTAGCTAAATTTTTTATTTTGTTTAATTTAATGGATCATACTTCTCCACAATCTCCCAATGCACTTTTCCTCTCATTTAATCTCCACAATCTTTCCCAATGAACTTCTAATTTCAAAGTTTAGGTTCACAAGGCACTTTCCCCCCAAATTTAATTTCCACAATCTTTCCCAAGACACTTCTAATTTCAAAGTTTTGGTTTTCAAGACATTTTTTCCACCAAAATTTAAGTTTTCCCACTAAAATTTTCACAAAATCCAATTTCAACCATTGATTTTCCAAGATCAAATCACAGCCACTCTTTATGTTGTCCTAGTCGGCCCTAGAATTCAAAAAACATTGTCAAATGTATAATAGATGTTAAATGTGAAGGAAGCAATGATCAAACTCTTGCAGAAGGAAGCAGTTTTCTCACCCTCACTTTCACTCGTCCTGTTCTTTTGTGTTGGCTTCTTTGACTGTGAAAGTTGCTGACGTGGCCACAATAAACACACAATAAAGTTATGTGGGACCCACAAAAAATTCCAACATCCACATACACAACCCACTTTCACCCCAAAAAAACACAATACTCACTTTCACCAACACTATTCACAACTTCAACAAACACAAATGAACATGCCCTAAACCATTCATGGAGATGTCTAACATTGTTCCAGTGACAAGCTAACGGAACCTCAAAGAGTTTCTATTTATGGGGATAACCAAGAAAATGCATTTCAAAAAAATTTAGAACCACAAACTGATGGAGAAGATAGACGGGCCTTTGGACTTCAAAATGCCAAAGAAATTTATGTCTCAACTTACTTTCTTATATATAAAACCCAGCAAATGTAAAATAATTCCATTATCGGCCATAAAATCTTTTTTACATTGAAATAGACCCACAAATCATCGAAGATATTTGAAATGGGCCCTTGTTAGACAATTTCATCTGATATCTCAATATACTGGATTAACGAGACTTTGAACTCAAGGTGTCCAAATGGCCCGCGGGCCTGAGGCCCTGCCAGCCCGGCCCGGTCAACGGGCCGGCCCGGCCCGGGCCCGGGGCCGTTGACCTGGCCACGGGCTTGGCCCGGCCTAGAGCCCGGGCCGGGCTTCCGGGTGCCCAACCGGCCCGGCCCGGCAACGGGCCCGGGCCAAGCCCGGGCGTGTGTATCTGCGGGCCGGGCCGGCCCGGCCCGGCCCGCCTGCAACGGTCTTATGACCGTTGCAATTTTTTTTAATTTAATAAAAAGGGGCAGATTTTTTTGGGGGGGGTTTGGTAATTTCTTTGGCTTTTGACCAAAAATACCCCTCCCAACGGTCATAACGGCTATTTTGGAGGGGTATTTCGGGTATTTTACACCGAAAAATCCCTATAAATATCACCCCACCCCTCTCATTTTTTTCACAATT
>CM061130.1:17352271-17704788 GCA_030789695.1 Scilla litardierei | reverse complement strand
CTCTTCCCAGCTCCGGAAGCAAGTCCCTTCCTCTGATTCAAATTCAACTCTTGCCGCCTCGCAGCAATCAGAACCTTCTGATATGTCTCCAGGTTAGAAGAGGTCACAAAGCTCTGAAGCTCCAAGGCAAGACCCTGAAGAAATCGCTGAGCTTTCTCATCGGCATCCTGCACCATCCTTGGTGCAAACCGACTGAGCCTCGTGAACTCCTGGTGGTACTGATCCACCGACAAGCTCCCCTGCTTCAGATCTATAAAGCGCTGCAGCATCACCTGCCTAGCAGCCTTCGGGAAGAACTCTCCATCAAATCTGGACTTGAAGGTAGCCCAGACGATCGGCTCTACCAGCATCTTCTCTTCAGCATCCCACCAATTCCTGGCGTTGTCCTTCAGCTGCCTCTTAGCCAGATCAACCGATCCATCCGGGTTAATCTTCGCCATCGCCAAGTTATCCTCAATGTTCCTTATCCACTCGTCGGCAGCCAGAGGACCCTCAGATCCATCAAAATATGCGAGACCCAGCTCCCGAAATTGCTTCGCTCCCGGCTCGGAGCGAGGGACATCCGGAAGAGCCCGGGCAGCTCGAGCAGGTGGGGCATTCTGGACGTGCAGGAGCACGCCCTGCTACACCTGCATCATCTGGATCATCATCCGCATCATCTCACCGCTGGTGGGTTCCCACTCAGGCTCCTCATCATGAGGGGGCACACCACTACCTCCACCACGGGTGAATCGCCTTCCTGCCATCTAGTGACACAGAAAAACGAAACATATTAGACTCATAGCTTATGACTCGGATATCGAATTCATTCGTTTGACAATCTAATATCATTATTGTTATCCCTGATAATCGTAGTTACAAAGGACCTGCATGGGCCACCATTAAAACCTGTCATGACCCGCTTCCCTAAAATGGAGGCGAGACGTGAGAAGGTCCGCACGGGAGAGGAGCTGTGAAGCCCCAAACCCGATAAGCGTCAATTTAGTATAAGCAGGTCCCTGTAATCGCAAAAGGAACAACAATAATAATAGCAAGAGACGGATATAAATTTCCAATCTCAAGGTTCGTCCACAAAATATTCAACATCACAGAAAAGCCACCAGGCTAAAAGAAAAGAGTCCAAGGCCCAGAACAAGGCCAACAAAATATAACACAAACATAACAGAGTATCAACTAGGTGCCACGCACCGACAACAAAGCAGTCTAACAAAAGTAGCTGAGCGATGACACTAAGACTGATCCCCAGTGTCAATGTAGTCCTCGGTCAACGCGGGCCCTGACTCAGCGTCAGCGAACACCACGTCCTCCGCAAGTAACTCAGGCTCGGGCTCTAACATGTGTCACCCAAAAGAGAAAAGGGGCACATGTCAGCAAGTCGAAAGACTTGTGCAAGGAAACTGGAATAAAGGTAAACTAGCAACCTAACAGTTATAGTATGATGTATGGCATGGTAAGTATAGTATGGAAGTGACAAGTAAGGTACGAGTAGCAAGTATCGAGTATGTCATGGACAACGAGTTTTACAAGTAGAACACGGACAAGTACAAGTGGTAAGTGTGACAAGTATAGTCAAGTACAAGTACAAGGGATCACCCACACATGGATGCCCTATTGCCCGCATGCTGTAGTCAAGTATCAAGTACAAGGGATCACTCAACGAGTGCCCTTTGCCCGCAGGCTGTGTTGAGCTCGTCTTCTGGAACACGAGCCAGAAAGTGGATTTAACAAGTATGGCGTAGGGGTGCACCTAGCCGGAACAAGTAACACTAGTATGTAGCAAAGCTACGTAATCACGATGAGTATTCAAGCATGCAATGACATGAGCAGTTAATTCGCGTACCGTTAATTGTATTTAAACGTGACAGTTAAGGATGCATGGATGACATGAACAGTTAATACGTGTACCGTTAATTGGAAAGTAAACGTGACATACAAGCATGATGAGGGTGACAGACCAAGCTTCATTGTCAAGCTAGGTCAAAGGCGTCTAGACGGCTATCCTTTCACCGTCTAGTCTCTTTTACGCTTAAGCAAGGAAATGGCCTAAGACATGGCCCAAATCAAGAGATGCAAGTTTCACTTGCCTGATACCGGGATTGACGAGCAATGAAGATCGTCGCACAAGCTAACTACGGAACGATTCACTGTTATGGCAAAACAATTATTAGCACAATGATCCTAAATAGGTTTCTTATTAGAACCCTAATCATCTAACCATCCATTTTATTAGGGTTTCACAATGTCAATGTGGGTTATGCTAAAATTAAAGGAATCGAGTATTACCGCGTAGGGAACGGAAGAATAACGCCGAGCAACTACGGCGACGGAAGAAACGCTCCGGGGAACCTAGGGTTCAGATCTGGAAATGATTGGAGAAGCTTGGAGAGATAGGGTTTTGGGGGATTTTTGGGGGTTTGATGGAGATTTGGGGAAGATGAGAGGTGGAATGAGTGGATGGAGGGTTTGGATGATGGAGGATGAGCTTGGATGAAGGAAATAGGGTTTGAGGGAGATGGGGGCTCAAAGGGGGAAGAAATTAGGGTTTTAGGTCGTGAGGGAGGAGAAGAAAACGTTTGGAGGGGTATTTATAGAGTTTGGTGACGGCTAGGGCAAAACTAGGGTTTCCTGCACTGCTTAGTCAGTCAAAGAACAACTGCTGACCGACTAGTTTGAGAACTAGTCGGTCGGTTGACCAACGCAGACCGACTAAGCGTAAACAGTAACTCCAGTCGAAAACCTGAACTAGGAGTTAGTCGGTCAAAGAACAACTGCTGACCGACTAGTTTGACATCTAGTCGGTCGATGAACGTTCTTAGACCGACTAAGAGTAAACAGTAACTAGACTGTACAGTAGAACCAAGAATTAGTCGGTCTGAGTACAAAACTTAACCGACTAGTTTAACAACTAGTCGGTCGAAAGATGAACTTAGACCGACTAAGAATAAACAGTACTGATACTAAAATTTAGATGATGTGTTAGTCGGTTAAAGAAGCGTTGCTGACCGACTAGTTTGCAACCTAGTCGGTCAACCAACGTTCTTAGACCGACTAACGATAAACATTAACTCCTGAGAAATTTAGAAATCTCACTAGTCGGTCCAAGAAGGATTGCAGACCGACTGGATCGTCATCTAGTCGGTCGGTGCCCCTTCTTATACCGGCTAATAAGCACAAAAGTTCCGATACGGAGCGCGGAGCCCCGGGATCGATTCCTAAGACTCCTAGGCTTGATCTAATAGTTAGATATGACCGTTATGAAGCCCGTCACAAACGACGTACTTCGAAAACGACGATCCTAAGGAAGAAACGAGAAAATACGACGAATCGATCGAAAATGAAAACTACGGAGACGAAAACCACACATGAGGAGAAAATCCACCAAAACATATATTATATTATAATAAATCCAGATACATGAAAAGCAGTCGTTACATTTCTAGAGCAAACAACGGGCTGTCAATGCACTACGATGGGGCTGCACACACACTACAGGGTTCTGTCCACGCACTGCAGGTTCTGTCGACGCACTGCAGGGTTCTGTCCATGCACTGTTGGGTTCAGTCCACACACTGATGCTACACCATCAAGATAAGGCCGCAATAATCAAAGAGGAGTCAAGAGAGAGCGGTAACTTGAGTTGCAGACAAGACGAGACATCTATATCTTGCCAGACGAGAGCTGGCATGTGCCGATTGATGAAGACGACCATCGCTACATAAACTGAGCTTTCTAAACTTTTATTTATTATTTTGTGTAGTAGTTAGTTAGATCTTCATAGGAGAAACTTTATCATTTTTGTGTTCTTTTCGGACTTGTCTGGTTGGGGCTACATTTACTAGGTTGATAGGGTTCTACACTTTGTTGAGTGTGGTACAGTCTAGGTGGGGAGTTGGAGCTAAGACCACATCATAGGTGTACAGAAGGAACATATTAATGCTAGTATCTGCTTGGAGGCTGGAGTAGGTCGTTGCTGCGACCGAATCAGGGTAAATCTGCTGCGTATTCTGTGCTTGCATTCTATTTACCCCGCTTGTGTTTTTAACTGCGTGTGATTTCTAGTGGGTTGAGCGAGAATATTTTTAAAAGCCTATTCACCCCCTTGGCTAGGATTCAGATCCAACAAGTGGTATCAGAGCAAGTTAGAGGATCTAGTCTAGTTTAGCTTCATGAAAACCCCAAAGTTAGTCTTTCCCCATGGCATGCCTATTGATCGTCCTCCTCTTTTTAGTGGCCATGATTATATATACTTGAAGGCTAGGATGAAAACTTATTTACTATCCGTTGATGTTGATACTTGGTACATTATTGATAACAGATATTCTATGCCTGAAAGTAATCTGAATTTAAATGATAAAAATGTGTGTGCTATAAATGCTAGAGCAATGAATATCTTATTATGTGGGTTGAGTAGAATAATATTTGATTGTATCTCACATTGCTTTTCTGTGCATGATATATGGAGGACCTTGGAAATTGCATATGGAAGTGAGAAATCCCTCAGCTGCAATGAAAAGAATCAAAAGGGAAGAAACGCTCCTTTAAATAATTTTGATGCTTCTCTTTGTGACAATACTAAGCGTAAAGTTATTTGTTTTACGTGCATAAAGCAGGGAGACTTCGCAGAACATTTTCCACAAGAAACAGCTGGTGTCGTAGAAAAGAAAGGAAAAGCTGTAGTGCGAACATGGGACATGAATAGTGCATATGAGCTCGAGGAGAATGAAGCACACGCATCCCTCTGCTTGATGGCAAAACATAATAAGGTAAAATCTGGTAGTAAAGCTGAACTTCTAATTATTTGTAAATCCATGCAAGAGGAAATTGATGAGCTAGAACTTACTTTAAATGACTATAGGAATGCTAGCTTTAAATTACAAAAAGAAAACTGTGATATTTCTGATGAAGTTGAATCCTCTAGAAATTTTGCTTTGATTTGCAAAAAGAAAATTGTGATGTGATTGAAGAATCTAAAAACTAAAAAGAAGAAATTGAAAAATGCAAGTTAACCCTTGCCATGCTGAAAAGAGAAGAATCTAGCTCATCTGAAAAAGCTGCTTGTCTTTCTTGTCCTTCCTTATTGGATGATATTAGCATGCTTAAGCAAGATTTATTTAAGCTTATAGCTGAAAAAGATTATGTGATTAAAGAGCTTAATGATGAATTTTGCATGTTGAATAACGAGCTTAAAAAGAAAATGGATGAATTTAAAAGGAAGGAAGAGGAAAACAAGAGAGCTTTTATAAGTAAATGTACTTTGCTTGTGGATGAAAATGTGATATTAAAATCCAAAGTATCTAGTCTTGAATTGTCCATTAAGAAGTTCTCTATAGGAAAACAATCGTTGGATACTATTTTAGAGAATCAATTATATGGAAATAATAGACGAGGATTTGGATTTGGTTCAAAAACTGCTAAAAAGCCTATTTTTAAGAAATTCCACAATATGCATTCTATTGTGAAAAATATGCATGCAAAGTGCTTTACTTGTGATAGTGTTGGTCACCAAGTTTAGGAACACAAACATAAAGTTCAAATAAGTGTGGGTTCCTAAAACTTTAATGGCTAATACTAGTGGACCTTGTTGGATTTCAAGATCACACTTAACACCTTTCATGTAGGTGGGATGGAGATTTGGCGAGGAGCAATAAATTGAAAGTCTCATTCTTTTAGCTCCTTAGTCAAATAGCGACGCGAATGTATATTTCTTTTCCCTCTTGTATTCATTGCTTACCTTCATAGTTTTTGTGTGTGCTTGATTTAATCTCTGTTTGTGTGCTTGTGTGTTATGCTTTTTAGGTTTGTTTTAGTCCTTTATAAAAGAAAAACAAAAAAAATGAAAAACCCAAAAATAAAAAAATTGTGCTTAATGAATACCTCTTTATGATTCATTATAAGTGGTATTTCTTGAATGTTTATCATATCCTTTGTAGAAATCATTGTATTATTGTTATATCTACATGTGCATGTTAGAATCTATTTGGTAGCCATGACAAGCTTCTTGGAATGATTAATTTGATTTCTACACCTACATTCGCACTTCCACGAATACTAAACTTGTTGTACGTTTGGAGATTCTTTTGATGAATATTGGAAAGTGAATGTAGGATGAATAAAAACTGAATTATCTAAGGAATATGATGTGTATTGCCATGAATAAAAATTGAGCACAAAATGAATATGAAAAACAAAACATGAAAACAGCTCCGTATGTAAAATGGATACAATTCATAGCAAGTATACTACCCACGAGTATCCATAATATGCTTTATGGGTAATCTTTAGCGTTGGCGTATTCTACTCGTCAAGCAATGCCACTCCCAAATCTAAGAGTCCCTATAGGCTATGTTTTGGGGTTTGGTACCTTGAACTCATTTTTACTGAGGCGGGAAAAATCAATCTTAGGTGATATTCATGTTAAATGGAAAATATAGATTGGTTTTGGTTGATGTTTTTAATTGAATCTCCCTTTGTACTTCAATGTTTAATTAACACACTTACACAATGGTGTTGAAGTCTAAATTATAATGTTCATTGAACTTGAATTGCATACTCTATAAAAAATGACATGCACGTGCTAGTTAAAATTTATAATACTTTATTTTTGCATGTGATATTTGATTGACTTCATTAATACACTTTTGATTATAACAAAGGGTGAGAAAAGTTGCAAAAAGATTTGGTATTATTTGTTGAAGAGGGAGCACTAGAAATACATGTTTAAAGGGGAGCTTGAAAATAGGGGGAGAAGGCTTATCACTAATGCTTGAACGCCTCATTGTATACATCATATGCATTACATCCTTCATCACACTTCACACACACACATTTCTCATTGCTCAAATCTTTTATTGGTTTGTCATCATCAAAAGGGGGAGACTGTTGGAAGCAACGATCTAGGATCTCTAGTTTGATGATAACAAACATGTACGAACTATTTAACGTGTGTGCTAAGTGTGTTTCAAGAATGGAAAAGTAGTAAATCTCCATTTGATGACTTAGTCAACACGGTGGAAAAATTGCAATTAATAAAGCAAATGGGAAGATGTAGAAATGGCTATTCATATAGCAACTTGGACTTGGTCAAAGAGATAGTGACTATAGCTACAAATATTGGACCAAGTCAAATTGGAGAGGATCTTATTCATATCAATTTAAGATTAATTCATATCCCCATTTCCATTCTAATTCTATTCTAATATGGAAAGATATGGAGTATCTCTTTTAAATCTCCTTTGATTGATTCAAATCAATTAAAGATCCTATCAAATCTCATATTCCAGTTGAATCCAAAATCCTAATCCAATTAGTATTGCAATAAGATCTAATTCAAATCATATAGCTACACAAATTGAATTCCATAGCTATTCATATTCAAACTCCATATCCTAAGAGATTTATTCAAATCCTAATCAAACTAGGATTCCCTCCAATCTTCATCAAATATGGGATTCTAATTGATTCTATCATATCCCATCCTCTCCTATATAAATCCATATTCAAAGAGAGAGATTTTGAGAGAGAGGAAACCAAAGAAATTCGGCCACAATGCTAGAAAAAACCTTCATGGCTGCAACTTTGCAAGGAGCTCGACGGACGACGCTAAAAAGTGCATAACTTTCTCCACTGCGCTCGGATTGATGAAACGTTTACGCCAGGACGATCACAACTCAGTGCTCTATAACATGGTGATATTTTTCTGATTTTAATCTCTGTATTAAATCAGTGGTATTTATTTTAGCATGAGTTGTATTTTGAATAGCTTTATATATGTCATCATCTCCTAGGCCAAAGTTCTTCATCTCCTCCAAGCCCTTGGACGCAAGCTACATCTCCAAGTTACTCTCCACATCTCCTTGCGCAACTCCATAGCCCAAGCAATCATCAAGGCCGCAACATCCGTGAAGAGAACCATAGCCGCAAGTTGCCATTGAAGAGGATAGACCATAACCGCAAGTTGCAGCACCCAAACACCAAGAGGAGGTAGCTAAAACATCAAGGAAGGGTCTGCACATGGATTTCTAGAGCAAACAACGGGCTGTCAATGCACTGCAGGGGGGCTGCACACGCACTGCAGGGTTCCGTCCACGCACTGCAGGTTCTGTCCACGCACTGTTGGGTTCAGTCCATGCACTGCTGCTACACCATCAAGATAAGGCCGCAATAATCAAAGAGGAGTCAAGAGAGAGCGGCAACTTGAGTTGCAGACAAGACGAGACATCTATATCTTGCCAGACGAGAGCTGGCATTTGCCGATTGACGAAGACGACCATCGGTACACAAACTGAGCTTTCTAAACTCTTGTTTATTATTTTGTGTAGCAGTTAGTTAGATCTTCATAGAGGAAATTTTACCACTTTTGTGTTCTTTTGGGACTTTTCTGGTTGGGGCTAGACAAGAGGGTCTTGACGTGTTATTGTAGTCAAGATACACATTTACTAGGTTGATAGGGTTCTGCACTTTGTTAAGTGTGGTACAATCTAGGTAGGGAGTTGGAGCTAGGACCCCATTGTAGGTGTACAGAAGGAACATATTAATGATAGTATTTGCTTGAAGGCTGGAGTAAGTTGTTGCTGCGACCGAACCAGGGTAAATCTGCTGCGCATTCTGTGCTTGCATTCTATTTACACTGCTTGTGTTTTTAACTGCGTGTGATTTCTCGTGGGTTGCACGAGAATATTTTTAAAAGCCTATTCACCCCCTAGGCTAGGATCCAGATCCAACAAGACCTCGCTACCTAAACCGGGTAAGATCTGGGGCTACTGTCCCCGAAAGGCTCCATGGGGACTAGACGAGATACGGCTCCGACTTGCCCTCTCCAAGACCTTCAGGGCAGATAGCGGCCTAGCTGCCCGTAGCAGGTCAGACCTCGCTACCCAAACTGGGGAAGATCTGGGCTACGGACCCCGAAAGGCTCCTGGGGGACTAGACGAGCTACTGCTCCGACTTGTCCTCTCCAAGGCCTTCGGAGCAGATCGCGGCATGGCTGCCCGTAGCAGGTCAGACCTCACAACCCAAACCAGGGAAGATCCGAGGCTACGGCCCTCGAAAGGCTCCAGGGGGACTAGATGAGCTACTACTCCGACTTGCCCACTCCAAGACCTCTGGGGCAGATCGCGGCCTGGCTGCCTGTAGCAGGTCGAACCTCCCTAACCAAACCAGAGAAGATCCGGGGCTACGGCCCCCAAAAGGCTCCAGTGGGACAAGAAGAGCTACGACTCTGACTTACCCTCTCTAAGACCTCCGATGTAGATCGTGGCCTGGTTGCACGTAGCAGGTCAGATCTCGCTACCCAAACTGGGGAAGATTCGGGGCTACGGCCTGTGAAAGGCTCCAGGGGGACTAGATGAGCTACGGCTCCGACTTTCCCTCTCCAAGACCTCCGGGGCAGATCACATTCTGGCTGCCCGTAGCAGGTCGGACCTCGCTACCCAAACCGGGGAAGATCCGGGGCTACGGCCCCTTAAAGGCTTTAAGGGCACAGGCGAACTATGGCCCCGACCCGCCCCCAAAGACTCCAACGGTGACCTACTCAGGAACTTCGTCAACCAACCTACAAAAGTCCTTCCCAAGATTTCTCTCAGACTCTACAACATTCCACCTCACTTCGACCTTAAGCTCGTCCATGCTGAATGTTGGGGACATATACATACAAAGACACACGGCATACGAACAACAACAGTAAGCAAAGAAAATTCAAATTCCATTCATTGTATTTACACTACATGTTACAAATATTCAAGCTCGACCTCAAGGTCGGCCATATATTAACGTCCCTATACTACGGTGCCTCAACTTGGTTGCCACCTTCGGGAGCTTGAGCATCCGCTTGGTCTCCTGCCTGGTCGCTGCTAGCTGGAGTCTTAGACCCTTCGACGTCAGCAGCAAGAAAAGCCTCCCCTTCGTCGTCGGAGGCCGCCGACAAACATGAGAATTCGACCTCCAGATGGGGGTAATGTTTCCCCAAGCCATTCTTGACCCTTTCCAGGTCGGCCTCCAGGCCCTCATGTCCGCTGTAGTGGTGACGAACTCCTGGACTAGGTAGTGGCAGACGGCCTCATCCTTGACAGCATCAAGGTCGACCTTCTCCTGCTCGACGACCCACCGATCAAGGTCAATTGTCTTCTTCATGGTCGCCTCCCTCTCTATGGCCAGGATGCTCTCAGCGGTGACCCTCCGGGCCTCCTTGTCCCTGGCCCTATTCTCTGTCTCCTCCACGACCTTCTCCAGCTCGGTGAATGACTCCTTCTGGGTCGTGTAGAACCCCCGAACATTCATCAACTTGTCGTTGGCGGCCTTCAGCTTTGCCTCGGCCTCCTTGAGCTCTAACGCCTTCCTCCCTAGGGCGGCCTCGGCCCTGTTCGCCACCATCATGTGTCGCCGGAGGGACATCAGTGCGACGACCATCTACAGAAGGAACCAAAGTCGTAAGCACATCAAAAAAGAAAGAAGATATGCATTTAGGATAAAAAAGAATGACGAACCTGCATACTATGCCATATGGCCATATCGCAGAGCCACTTGGAGTCGACATTCACCAGGGACTCTCAGCCCCTCGGTAGGGTGCTGTTCTCCGCCAAGCGGGCCGCTACCCCTGCCTTATCAAAAACAGACTCATGGGCGCCCATCGGGTAGATCGATGTGACAATATTTGCCGACAAGAGGGCGAGGATCTCCTCCTTCTTTGATTTGAAGGAAGCGAGTGTCGCCTCGCAATTATGGTGGCCCGGCTTCCCAAGCCCGAATGACAAGCACCCAAAGGGCCAGCGCGCGACAACCGCATTCCAGCTGGTTTTGGCTGGCCCAGCCGAAGTTTTTAGAGGAGCGGCTGAACTGACGAGGACCGTGGTGATCACATGGGCCGACAGAACCTGGGGCATGGAGAGCACAAGGTTGGCTGTCGGCTCCTCGACCGGGTCAAGGTCGACAAGTCCACCCGCTGCTGTCTTGCTCGTACGACGAGAGTGAGCGGTTGCTGCAGGCTCCTTCCTCGGCTTCTTACTCCGCTCCTCCTTCTCGGCCCGAGCGGTGGCCGCCGCCGCCTGGCTCCGCTTATACCCGACGTTTTTCGAGCCCTTGGGAGCATGTTCCTTTTCATTGACCTTGGCCGATGGCACCTTGGTTGCTGCGTCCCTCGCCATCTTCATCAACTCTTCTATTGAAAGACTCATGGCTGCACCTGTAAAAAGAAGACAGATCAGTGTGAGTATATTAGAAGTTGATTGCTAAACTTAAAGTACCTTCGAGCCAGACTTGCTGGGAGATTTGCTAGTCTGCGACCAGGCTCTTCAAGTCCCTGCTCTCTGATCTGCCCAAAACTAACTCCGAAACGATGTCGTTTACCGCAAGCGCACGGTATAGTGGCAAGCGAGTATCGAACACGGGAAAGCGATGCTATACTACCTATCTACTCCTAGGTTGAGTTAGAATTGCGAGTTTATTGGTGGATGTGGAGTATGGAGGGTCATAATGGTGATGGATGCGAATGTTGTGTCACTCAACGTCGCAAATAGGGGGACTAAGGCATTAGGGATCGCCGCTAAGATCGTCAGGGATCGACATTCGAATTGAATCCTTACATTGCATTAGAGTTAGAGGATTAATCTCCAAATTCGTACCACTCTCGTGGGTTAGAATTGCGAGGTATTTCGGTGGCTCTCGTTGACGCAATGGTGGTAGCCGTCAACATATTGGTATAGTTCGTCGATGGATCCCCTTAAGGCATGAGCCGGGCATGGTCACAAGCTTGCCTTGGTTGGATCCATCGATTTTCCTATTCGAATCCCAAAGATACCCCTTAAGCACATCAATTCCACAGACCGTGGGCATGATCTCAGTACGGGTTATCTAAGGTTTCCGTAGGATCGACCGAAATACTCCCCAAATCCCTAATTCAACGTAGGGATCCAGATATACGTCTCCCCTCCAGGATCTTAGGGCTAACCTATCAACCCTAGAGAGATCTACTCACTTATAGCAATATCAACAAATAAAAACGCAACTTTTAGAGGTGAAGACATCGTAACAAATTGATAGAATGAAAATAAAGAACTTACAACGAATAGTAGATCCCCAAAAAGAAACTCAGATACCAGGAACGCAAGAAATAACAAACAAGCTTCAGTAAAATTTGATCCAATTAGTCCTCAGAAATTTAATCTAAAATCCAACAAAATAATTCGCTTTAATTTTCGCTCTCCAAAACGTATATAAAACTCAGCATGAATCGCCTTCAAAAAATATACAAAATTCCCCTCAAAATTCCCCCGTCTCAGTGATGGCTGCTCCCAGAATACATCCCCAAAAATGCACAAGAGCCGCTCGCAAAACATTTCCAAAAATGGCCTCGACCGAGTGGGTGACTCAGTCGAGTAATTCGTTGCTCGGTCGGTCGCTCGGTCGGTCGAGCAGCTGAACTGCTCGACCGAGCATGACAGGAAATAGAAATCCTCCAAATTCTTTACTCTGCTTGCACAGGCCGAGTCGACACTGCTCAGTCGAGTAGGAGGTTGCTCGGACCGAGCATCCAACTGCTCGGTCGAGTAGGGGACCGAGTAGTGGTCGAATAGCGGCAATTTAGAGATTTCAGCACTCTGCTCGATCGAGCAGTCGACTGCTCGACCGATCAGTTATCAAGCATCAACGTCTGAGAGATTTCAGCAGATTTTTTACCCTGCTCGATCGAGTAGAGTGCTCTGCTCGGTTGAGTAGGTGTCAAACAGATTTCAGCAGAATTTCAGCACTGTAGCATCATCTTGCAGAAATTTCTCAGGGCTCATCCGACCTCTGATTGGCGTGTTCTTAGTGGCGTTGGAACCGTCTTGACGTCTACTATTTATGAAAAATATCAGAAAAATAGTGAAAAATCTCAGGTGATAGCAAATTTTAAAAGAGTGCACGGCTGTCCTGTTTCCAGCACTTCGGGTCGCTCGATTCCTTCGCCGCATCGTAGTTCGATCGAGAGACCTTCTCTCTTGCCCCTTCCTTGCTCCAGTATTCTTCTTTGACACCTTGAGCATGTCATCATGAGTCTTATTGGTGCTCTCACATCGCTGATCGTCTTATTGACTCCAAATTGCTCCAATATCGACCCGAATCCCTAAAATGGATATAAACGCTCCGAAAGTCATATTATTCCAAATAATAGCGTAAAAGCATATGAAATATGTAAATGAGCAATCATTTTGATTTGTAATCAATTAGATAAAATGTGGAATATAGTGACACATCAAAATCCCCCCAAGCTTACCTCTTACTCGTTCTCGAGGAAGACTAGTAAGAAGCCAACACGGGAGAGGGATACAATGGAGATGTGAGGCGGCGATGTGTAAATGGAGACAAAGGGTTCAATCTTAAATTCAGAAAATATAAGAACCCAAGATGCAAGATCTCGTGAATACACGTCAATATGAAATTAGAACACATATACACCCCAAATAATTAAATCTCGCTCAAATTAAAATAACGTTGATTTCAATAAATTTAATGAACTTGATAAGTAATAGAATGAGAATAGAGTTATACCATATCATAGTTTATCATGCAATATACTAAGTTCACAGAAAGGAAACCAATGTCCACAACTCATTCTCTAAGCAGTATAAAATGTCGTGATCAAACGTTTTCAAGCATGCATGGTATTTTGTGATACTTTATGGAATGAATTTATCAAATTTAATCAAGGTAAGGCATCACCACACTACGACCATTTCAAGACTCATAGAACCCATCAACTTTGTCATGTCTTTGTTCAATATAGAAATGGAGATAAGGATATGGGATTTTTGTAGTTTTATATTGTTTTGGCTATATGAATATTTCATATGCATTTTTTTATTTATATACACGAGATAACTCAAGATATAAAAAACGGCCTATGCATCCCAGACCAGACGGTCGTAGGGCATTGGGTTACGAAGAACCCCTAGGGCCTTTTATTCATGATTTTTGTTTGATTTTTGCATTATTGGGATTTTTGCAAACTCACGTAAACGCGATGGAATACAAAACATGATCAAAGATCATTTATTAGCTATTCACAAAAGAAAAAAAAGAAAAGCATAGAATTTAGACATGGCTCGGTTTCAGGAATCCTAATCATCACTACTTTGGTTGTTGTGGGGTTATCCTATCTCTTTTGAATCACTAAACATCCATGAAGCAATATAATTATCAATCAAATCACGTAGGAGTTAAATGATTATCAGATTTGATTCATTCATTTTTAGCTTAACTGTTTCGAGAATGTGGTTGTGAAACTATGGATTTTACTATGAAAAAGCATATTAACAAAGATATACTAATCAAGGAATCGAAATCTAATCTAACAGATATCAAAGTTCATAAAAAATAAATCCACGGTATTTCATAGAAAATGAAGCACAAGCGACATAAATATAGCGGTGAACATGGTTCAAATTCGAAGTGTGTTTCACGATGAAGGAAAGTGCGTGCACTATGCACTCCCCCAAGCTTAAACATCACATTGTCCTCAATGTGAGTATGATATAAATAGAGAACAATGACAAGAAAGGGGGCCACTCAACAAAATAGTCTCTCTCCCCTAAGCTTAAACATCACATAAAAATTGGGGAGAGGAGAAATAAGCGCCAAAATATAGGAGTGAGCATGGATAATAGATAGTGGGTTGGGTGCAAAAGATAATTGAGCCATCAAATGGGGTGAATTTATTAAACTAAAAAACATATAAAATCCTTTACGGTCCTCTCGCTGCCGAGAGGATTCGTGATTATTTAAAGCACAAAATACTATACTACTAGATTGGTACCACCTGTAGCAAAAGGAGGGTCCAATATCTTTTCCGGTGCAGGTAGCTGCTCTATCTGCACTTTTCGTGGCTCCGCCAGGTGCATATCTCCACGGGCTCCATCAGATTCTAGCAATGCGGTTACCAGCATCTCTCCAAGGACTCTACATGTACCCTGGAAGAGATAAACCGCATCAATCTGATGTGGAAATTTTTTCCCTACAATAAAAGTTTTCCAAAGAAGATCATCAAAAGAAATATGGAAAGTAAAAATAGGTAGACGATACTTCCCTGAAAATACATCCCCGCTCTCCTGTACCACGACAGGCAGTTCCTTATCGTTCGTCTCAGGCTCTTCAGGCAGTTCTTGTTGAGTATTGGACTCTCCACCTTGATTTTGATGATGATCAAACACAAATCATTGTGACTAATTATGTGTTTGCAGTTAACTGAAAAGTCACCAATTAGATTCAAGAAGATCAAAAGTGACTACACGTGTTGATTCAAGTGGAGGACTTGGTAGATCAACAAAGGTAAAGCATTGGCTTGAAGAACTCAAAGGCTATCTCAAACCTCAAGCCAATGGCATCAACAAATGAATGGAGATTCAATCCAAAGAGAAGAAAGGAATGGATAAGTCAAAAGATTCGAAGACTATGACGTTGGAGATATTCAAGTCATTCAACTAAAAGACTTAAGTCCTTGAAGAAGTATGGAGATCGTCGCCAAAGTATTTTGTTCATCTCAAGCGACGTCCCAAGACTTCCTTAGAACGTGTGATCGTTGTGCATGAAGCTTCGTTGAAGCTCAAGGAGTATTCATGAAGTCAAGGGATTCGGATTCTCCATGTTGAAGCTTTGAAGACGGTTTGTCGTGTTTACTTTTATTGTCTTCTAGCTTCGGTTTAGTAGAATGTTAAGCCTTGAGCAGTACTTGCCTAGAAATCTTCATAACTTTCATATCTTATCTCTAGGATTGCCTTAGAAGCCATTAGAAACTTTCCCGTAGCTTATCGCTTCATTTCTCGGCTTCATATGCATCTTAGTTGATTCAAGTAGAAGAACTAACCGACTAGATGACTATCTAGTCGGTTGGAAATCCTTCTTGAACAGACTAGATATCCTTGCTTGTTTCAGCCCATTCACTGTTGATCAATTAGTCGGTCCAAGAAGGTTCACCGACCGACGAGATGACGATCTAGTCGGTTGGAAATCCTTATCAGACCGACTAGTTATCCCAATTAATTCAAGACTATTTGTTGACCAATTAGTCGGTCCAAGAAGGTTCACCGACCGACTAAATGACGATCTAGTCGGTTGGTGTCTCTTCTCAGACTGACTAGTTCTCCTAGTTAAATTCGACTTCTTTACTGTTGACTAATTAGTCTGTCCAAGAAGGTTCATCGACCGACTAGTTGTCAAACTAGTCGGTTGATGTTTCTTCTTAGACCGACTAGTTCTTATATCTTTTGAATTCACTATCTTTGCTGTCAACCTTCTAGTCGGTCCAAGAAGATTCACCGACCGACTAGTTGCAAAACTAATCGGTCAGTGTTCCTTTTTAGACCGATTAAACAGCTTCAGAATAGAGCCGTTGGGGCATTATTGTCACGATTTTTGTGACCGTTTTGTCTCTTCCCTATATAAGTTTGAGTGCTTCAAACCAGGGATTAAAAAGGCTGGAATTAGAGACATTTTCACATCCAAGAGAAGAGCCATTCAACTCCATTTCTAAGCTCTCTATTCTCACAAGAATCTCTCCCTTACTCTTTGAGCACTAATTCCTCAAGAGAGATTCTCATTCTTTGTGAGCTTCTCAAGCTAAGAGCTTGAATCCAAGTCAACATCTTCTCCCTAGCCATCTAGTGCTGCTCATCTTGGTGGAGCTAGGGTTTGGTGATCTCATCTTCCTCAAAATCCTTTCTTGCCATATATTGGTAAGTATTTCTCAAGGCATAGGATTTTGTGGTAAGAATTTTTATATTTCGTTCTTTATACTTCATAATTGTTGTATACTCACGGTGGTGAGAGGATTGGCTTGATCCCAAGTTGTGGGAGTCAAGATTTCGTTTTGCTCTCGGTTTGTGAGAGTGTGCTTAGTCCCAGGTTGTGGGATTAAGGTCTTTGCGTGTTTTCGGGTTGTGGGATACACGGACATCGATTGTAGGTCGATTGCACTTGTGGGGTTTCTGCAAGTGGGCTAAAGGAAAGCTCTAGTGGTTTTACTAGAGTATACGGAGGGGATCCGGGTGTTGCTAGATTAGGGCACCGGTAACAAGTCGGGGAGACTTGGGTTGCACCGAACCAGTGTACATTGCATGGTAGCATTGCATTCTTGCTTGTGTTGTTGTTCATTTCTTTCTTTCCGCATTTGTTGGTTAAGTATGGTTTTATTTGGCATAAATTCCTTATAATTCTATAAAACACTATTCACCCCCCTCTAGTGTTTATTCCTCATAGCACAGGATCACTACAATTGGTATCAGAGCGAGGTTATAGCTATGGCAACCAACAACAACATCACACGAAGTCCTATTCCACCATATCTCATTGGACCCAACTATCAAATTTGGTGTGTGAAGGTGAAGGCCTATATTCAATCCATCGATGAGGATTATTGGAAGCTTGTGGAGAAGCCCCTTCGTGCACCTACCACTTCCGAACATGAATGGACAAATAAGCAAAAAGAATTGGCGAAGAAACATCAAGAGGTAATGGATATCTTGCTTGAGTATTTATCTCATAACATTCTTATGCGTGTGTCCAAGGCAACAACGGCATATCAAATATGGCACATGCTAGCGAAGCAAGAAGAGTCCACCTCGGAGTGTTCTTCCTCAAATGATGAAAGAGATTCATTCATGGGTTTGATGGCATGAGAGGACGACTCTAGTGACGAATCAAGCGATTCAAGTGAAAGTGATAGCGACAATGAAGAGGTAACAATAAAAGATCTTAAAATTGAACTTAAGCAATTATTTGATAAATATCAAAAGCTTATGCATAAATATTGTGATGCTAAGAATAAGATTGCTAGTCTCTCTAACACATCTTTATGTAGCACCTCTAACCATGACACCATTGTTGAGACACTCGATATTGAGAAAGCAAGTTTGCTTACTCAAAATGGCATGTTGAGAAATGAGGTGGAGTCCCTCAAATCTCAACTTGATCGTGTTTCCATTACAGATAGTAACGATCTTGCGATTGAAAATCTTCAATCTCAAAACACTTGTTTGGGCATTGAAAATGAGGATCTCAAATCCCAAGTGCACGAGCTCACCACACATGCATCCACCTTGAATGCTACTATTTCTTCAATTTCGAAGAAATATGAGCTCATGTCCTCCATTGTTAAGAGATTCAACAAGGGAAAGGACATTTTGGATGATTTGCTAAAGAATCAACTACCGGTAAACCATCGTGTTGGCCTTGGTTATTCTAAGGCAAGTGCATCCAATGCACGTACCTCATATAGTGAAGTAACTATAAATTTTGTGAGGCCATCCTCCGGTGCATCCACGAGTGGTGTTTATAACAACTTGTGTAGTTCTACTACTAAGGAAACCACCACTCCTATTCCTCCCTCCTTTGGAAAGAAACCCACTTTGGGTGGACCTCCAAAGAAGGGATATGCATTCATGTACACCAATACTATGCCACGTAGGAACGCACCTCATACTTCACTTGTTCACACGAATGATGGCTTTTATGTTCCACACCCACGAGCACGTGCAAACACTCATTTGAGACACTCTCATGCATGTACTCATGCTCATGCACCTTCTCATGCTTATGATCACACATCACATTCACATATGCATGCTTATTCTCATGATCATCTTCATGCATACACACATCATATTCATCCACGTATGTATGCAACACCACACCATGGACCATATGCCCATCATCATGCTTTTGCACAACACAATGTTCCATACACATTTCCTCATGCTCTTGCTAGATCTCATGTTCCTAGGCCACATGCACCACGTAGAGATCAACCTTTTGTGCATGCAACCACTAGGAAGAGGATGCCCAAATCATACACTATTTGGGGTCTGAAGAACACTAGCAATCATGCTAAGGATATGTATGTGCAATCTTATATTAATGATATTATTATGAATGATGATTATGTTGAGAAATCACAGTCCTCTTGGACTTGGTTTCCGAAGGGTTAGTTTCCGTTGACCCTTCTTTGCTTGGTACCATAAGTTTATATTCATTTTATGGGTACCAAAGCACTTGTGTTAAGAATTGGTTTGTTCTTTTGTTTGCATATTGGTCTTAGATGCTCATGTTTGTTAGAAACTTAAATTCATATTGAATTTGATTTCTATTGCATGTTTATTAGTAAATCATTGTGTTTAGGATTTTCATGTCTAAAATATTTTATGCAACGCATGCTTTGGTTCATATTTATGTTTTGTTGCATGTGATGCATGTCATGCTTTTGGATTAATATACATATTTAGTTTTGGTACATCTGGTACATGCATGTATATGGTTATATATTTATCTAGTAACATGATTACATGTTTCATTAATATTGTGTATGATTACATTAGGCTATGGGTTACAACTATTTGAATTTAGTATTTTAAATTTGTTGCCTAACCCGTAGGATCCAAAAAGGTTTTTGGATACCAAAATTATGTTTTCTAGGTTCAATCCACATTGGGATACCAACTCTACCAACTCCTTGATTTGCAAAGATTTTTATTCAAATGGAGTTGATGGTGCTTAAGTGATGCACCAAAGTAGGGGGAGCTTAATGTTGTAAGTATGTTCTTACATTTGGTATCCATGTGTGTTGGATGCATGTAGATGTCACTTTGTATTTGAGACTATCTCATGCATATCCTATGTTTGCATATTGTGTGTCTTGTATGTCATTCATGTCTATGTATTTCACGTGTGTCAAATTCTTGACTGATGTGCATTGTGTATTCATAATCCTTACTCATATGTTTATTCAAGGATTATTTATAACATGTGGCTTAAAAATTTTCATGTTAGAACTAATGATCATTTGCATGTTTGTAACGGTCGGTATTCGTTATACGGCTGTGCGCATAGAAATTTCGGACACCTGATTGGTTTTGTTGCTTTGTATGTGAGTCGTGTCGTTGATGTCGATAGGGCCGTAGCACCTTGGTTGCATCCTTAGCAAGCCAACCCCCGATGTGTGCCCAACTTGAGATTACCGTCTCCTTTGGACCCCGTATCCTTTGTACGCGTATCTTCCTTAAAGTTCACGTATTTTTCTTAGCCTTATCTTTCATCCGGACACTATGGTGTGATATGCCGTTGTGACCCTCTCGGAGAGTATTAATTTGTGGAATTATTTTGGAACAACATTTCACGGGTCGTTCTTCCACAACTTGACTTTGTTTGAAGAGGCGTCGTGATTTTCACTTTCGACGTGAGACCTTTTTATTTTTAGTTTCGCTCCTCGTCACCCAACTTGTGATCTGTCTTCTTAGTTCTATTTCTCTCGTTGTCACGGTCGCCCCAGTATCTATCTCATAATTTTTAGGCTCCGTTTGACACACTTTCACTTTTCCTCCCAATCTCTTACTTTTATACCCTAGGTTTAATGAGTTCAACCGCTGATTATTTTATGATATAGATCCTAATCACTTATTAAAAACCTAACCCTTGGGATTTTTGTGCTGCCATCCTAAAGTACACCCCACACACAAATAATTTAATAGGAAACCTATGAGACAATATAGATGGGCTATTCACGTGCTCCTTTCAAATTTTTCCCCACACAAGCTAACCTATAATCTATACCTAGGGTAGCAGCTAACCTTTTGAACCCAGTTTATTATAAAATACCCCTAGGCCTAAAGTCTCCTCACGTGAGCCATTTGCAACCCTAGCTTGAAAAATATAACCCTAGGCCAAACAACAACAAGCCGCCAACATCCCAGGCACCGTAACATCTTCTCCTCACGCAAACAAACCCACAAGCACGCGGCTTCCCTCCGATCGTGCCAGCTGCAGCGCCACGCCCACCTCCGTTCAAGCCATGCCCTCCGCTTTCCCTCTCTCCCTCTCCCTTCGACCAAGATCTGGTGGCCGTCGGAAGCTCTCCGCTGCAGCGCAGCAGCGCCCGAGCGATCCTCTGCAGGCACCGGCACCTCCACGGCTGCAGCGCCGCCCAAGACGAGAAGCAGCGCCGCCCGGCGTTGTTCCCAGGCACCGACACCGCCCGACGTTGTCCCCAAGCCGCCGCAGCCGCCACTGTCGCTGCCTCCAGCCTCGAAGCCGCCCTCCTCGCTCTTCCACCTGCAACCAACGAGAGGTTTAAGATCTAAGAGGTTAGTTTTAAATAGTATGATGAGCACATAGTTTTTAGGTATGTAGGTTATTATACATAGGTTTATTATACTTTCTGTGAATAATATTATCCTATTCTGTGAATAGGTTTAGCATCCTATTCTGTGAGTGCATGGGTTTATGTCACATGCTATTTACAATATTATTAATAGTGTGTTGTTAGCCTTAGGACCTAACTCAGAGAACATGGGGTATTTTGTGGGTGCGTGAGTTTAACGCATGCTAAATCTTTGATAAGCAGATTATTGGGCTCGTCAAATAATTACTATCCTATGCAGTTGGAACTTGAAATTGAATTTTGGAAATCAAAGTGGCAATGCTATCTGGGCCAGTTTGCATATGGGAGGTCTCTAGGAATTCTTCATGATATTGAATGACAATTTACTGAAGCCATATAAGTCTAGCTTATTTTTCTGTTATATTTATAATTAGCAATGCATGCAGCAGTGTATTATAAATTTAGATTTATTAATAACCTTGTTATCATGATGTTAGTAATGAGTATAGGATTTAAACTTGTTTAGAGACTTTAAGTTAACTTGTAACCTAGGTTGCTTAATTATATTTAATTACTGTGCTAGCAACGTGACAATACTATCATATTAATAATTTTCTTGGATCATAAATATTGAGTTGTCACCTATCTTGGATTAGGAAACCTAATTAAAATTGGAATATTAGATGCATTAGGTTGCCTAATAACTTTTTGGTTCCGTCAACGAACTTATTGAACCCGTGTGTTATCAACAGAGAACCAGTCGTACCATATCGTCCGCGTTTTTCCAGACGAACCCACGACGACCGGTATCACCAGAAACAGGCAAGTGAAACTTGCCAACTTTTCTTTAGGCCATGTCTTTAGGCCAATTTCCCGTACTAGCGTGAAAGAGACTAGATCGTGAAATGATAGCGATCTAGGCGCAACTTTGTGATCTAGCTTGACAACGAAGCTAGATCCGACACCTTGCAATATCATTCATGCATCGATAACTGTCATGTTTAAATTCCTTAACTGTACGCATTTGAATTGTTAACTGCCATGCATTGCATCTTACATGACATCCTAGTTAAATTTGCATCGTAGCACACGCTACACTACATGTACCAAATCCACGTTTCCGTGTTACTGGCTAGGCACCCGTTATGCGGGCATAACCCTACGCCATCCGTGTTAAAAACACTTCCTGGCTCGTGATCCAGAAGCGAGCATTCCGTGTTCGGGGGTAATGCCCTGGCTCGACACACGTGGAGGGGTAGGGATAAACGGTCACTTGAGTGTAAGAGTTGGCCCGTACAGCCACTCTAGCCAAAGGACGGAATCTCTGTGCACGACGTGATTACAATTCCAGTACTTGTCTTTTACTTGTATAATTGCCATGCCATGTCATTTGTCACTTTATATCCATGTCATACTTTACTTTAGAACTGTTAGGTTGTTTTACCTTTCTTTCATAGTTCCTTGCACAAGTCTTTTTAGATTTGCTGACATGTGCCCCTTCTCTTTGGGTGACGCATGTTAGTTGCTGAGCCAGAGATAGTTGCGGAGGGTGACGAGTTCGTGGAGTTCGTGCCTGAGCCCGTTGGTGACGTAGAGTACGAAGATACAGGTGATCAATCTTAGAGATCATCCGTACTTTTCTTTGTTAGCTGTGGTTGTCGGTGAGTAGCACCGTTTTGTTAGTTTCCTTTGGCCATGCTGGGCCTTGTACTTTTGACTCTTTTGTTGCCGGTGGCATTTCTGGTTGTGGACTTTTGTTGGACTATGAGTTGGATGAATGCTTTATTATTCGCCTCTTTTGCTATTATTATTATTGTTGTTCTGAGTCACATTACAGGGACCTGCTACTTCGTTTTATTTGACGCTTAACGGACTTGCGGCTTTGCAGCTTCAAGTCCGTGCGGACCTTCTCACGCTTCGCCTCCATGTTTTTGGGAAGCGGGGCGTGACAATGTTTCACACACGGGACATGCTTATATTTATGTTCCACTTCACAAGCGTGCATCCTAACTTCCTACTCATGCGACTATATATATATAAATCAAACTCAGTCACCTTGCTTACTCACTCATATTGCACTTCATTGCTTGGGTACCTTGCTTGTATGATTACTTTTTGTACCCATATATATGTGAGTTCGTCCACTACTCCCAAGTTTGCATACTTTGTATGATTTTGTGGGAGTATGACATGTTTGAATGCTATCATATTATTTTCATTTATATGTCATTGTATTTCATTCATATTAAGTTATGCATATAGATTAGTTGATTTTTCTGACCCTTGGTGATTTATTATCAATTAGCACCTTCATATCTTGTTGATATGCCAAAGTGTCATGCCCCGCCTCCCAAAACGACGGAGGCGAAGCGTGACTAAGGCCCGCTTAGGCCAGAGCTGAGAAGCTCTGACCCAATAAGCGTCTGTAGAGGTACCATTTTAAAACTTTCAGGTTCTTGCATTTAATAAAATTCGGAACAATAGGAAGTACAGAAAGGAAATGGCATTCATTAATTTAGAGATATAATATCCAGCGAGTACAAAGTCTAAAAAGAAGCCTAAGCATGGCAACAAACTAACTAAAAGAGCAACTAAAAGTAGTAACCTCTGAAGGTGGCGACTGAAAAGTCCTCACGGTCTGGTCCTCGCCAGGCACAAACTCTGGGTCGACGTCCTCGGCTCCACGTACTCCAGTAAGTCTGCCTCGTCCACGAACTCTGGCTGAACACCTGACGTACAGTATCTAAGAGAAAAAGGAACTGTACGTCAGGTAAAGTCTACAAGAAGGTTTAGACTCTACTGCAAGTGCATCAACTATTAAACAATGGTTTACTGGTTGATTAGCATGCTGGGATTATGACAGACAGTTTACTGGTTGTTTAGCATGCTGAGGTTACAACAGGATGACAGCAGAAAGTAAACACAGCAGGGAAGTAAAACGCGAAGTAGTAGTCGTAGCGTGTGCTACCAACTACGGGACTAACCTACAGGTGTCAAAACAAGTCGGGATGTGACGAGAAAAGACAAGACAAGTGAGATGGTGGGCTCCGGAAAGGTGCTCTCTCTCAAGCGCAATATTCCGTACAACTAGTAAAATCTGGGAGTCCAGATGTCGAATCCACGGGAAGAAATCTGTTGCAACCACAACTCAAATCAAATAGAAAGCCTACGAAAATAAACTAACCACTTCAATAATGATGGTGACAGTGATGTGAATACGTGATGGTGATGTGCGAACAAAGAAATTCGTGTATGAAAATACCTATAAAAGTATGCACATGGTATGGGATCGTTAGGATCAATGATTCGTATTAATTTGGTTGATGAATATATCACAATGAATTCCCTTTTTGAGAGCAATTCACAGGGAAAATATCCAATATAACTCAATGAATTCTCCTTTTGGGAGCAATTCATCGGAAGATGCCCTTTTGGGGGTTCAAGCAAAATATTCAATAAGATCGTCGCTAAAGTTATAATACGATATGAAACTCTCTTTTGGAGAGATCAAAACTACGGTATGAAACTCCCTTTTGGGGAGATCAAAACTCACCCTTTTGGGGCGATCATCAACTAAATCAATTCTTTTGGAATATGAAAAAGTCGATTTACGAGCAAAAATTACAATTTTAACGACGTTTAACGATTTAGCACAAGGATATTCAACCAAACTAACACAAATCACATCCCCTAACTACTCCATACCATGCACAACAGAGATTTAGCTACTCATCATGCAATAATAAACAACTTCCATAGCAAAATACATCAACTTCATAGCAAAATACGATGAAAAACACCAAAATACGGGGTAGAAGTTTAGAAATATATCACCAAATCTCCAAGTTTCGACTTCAAACTCTCTGGAAATAATAACAATAGCCTCTGGAATTTTACAGAATTTTACAGAGAGGAAATACGGCTCCTAGAGCCTCCAATACGCCAGAATACGCCCCCAATCTGCTTTTTATACGCTCAAAAACCCTAGAATACGCTTAAATAAAGAGATTGCGGGTTTACTGTGCGTATCAGGTTGAAAACCCGCACCAATATCGCGCCCGAACTCATCCAGACCGTAGATCTGGATCGGGGCAAACCACGGCCGTCCATCGCAGCGGGATCGAACATGGGATCGACACGTGTCCAGCTTTATCGGGTTTAAAACTCGAATTCGCCCGCATCCGCTTCACTCTCTGTATTCACATCGGGGTGAATTTCCAACCGTTCGATCGAGAGATCGAACGGATATCTACGAGCCACGTCGCCCCGCTGTTCGGAGAAAAAAATGCCTCCTTCTCGTTCGCAGCCCGGATCTCGACCGTTGGATTCTTGATCGGACGGCTCAGGATTACGCCGCTTCGCGTTCGCTACGGGGTCGCCAGGAGCCGTTGGATTGAGCGGAAATCGACGCGATTGCGCCACGTGGCCTTGTAACGCTGCCGCCTCGAGTTCAAATCGCGAGGTTGTTCTCCGCCGTTGGATCAAGATCCAACGGCGACTAAATTTTGCAAGCGCCGACGCCTGATAGCCGTAGGATGAAGCGGGAAGCAGTAGATGGTTACCGCGTGTGCTTTGAGATTCGTGCGGATTTCTTTTTTATTTCCAATAAATGGTATTCTGCATTCAAAAATTCACAGTAATTAGCACAGATCTCAGAAAAATACAAATAAATAGTCGTTGGAATCGTGAGATCGAGACGATGCTAGGAAAAATATAAAAAGTGCAGAAATAAGTCGTTAAATACTGTTTTGTGCTCAAATAGTGTGTTTTCTCTAATAAATAAATGTGTAGAAAATATGTATGTATTAGAGAACAATGTAGTATCACATGAGCACAAAATAGGGCTAAATGGGGGGTTAAATAAGTAATATTGGACCCAAATCATGAGACACGAAAAGGTTCACGCCTTACGGTTCGAGGGGGATCAGACCCTCTTGCCGTGCGCACGCTCAACCCAACCCCAAACCCCAAGGATGACAAGACAAGACAATCACGACAAGGGATCAATCGCTCTAGCTTGGCGAGTGCCCTATTACCCTCTGGGTTGTGTATCACGACAAGGGATCACCCACTCTAGCTTGGTGAGTGTCCTATTGCCCTATGGGCTGTGTATCAGTACAAGGGATCACTCTCTCTAGCTTGGAGAGTGCCCTATTGCCCGCAGGCTATGCAAAACGGGACGGGACGTGACAAGATGGGAAGGGTTATTCTAGGGTGTCCACACACACACACACACACACACACGATAGCCCTACGATGTCAAAAGTTGTTGTTGTCAGGCTCAGGCTTCGTCGTCAAGTCTGAGCCGTCAGGGGTCGTCCCGGATGCTATCATTTCACGTCCGGTTCTATTTGTTCACAGTTATCAGTTCTAACCAACTAAGGCCTAAGCACAGCCGAAAGTGCAAGTGGGATACACTTGCTTGCGATGGCGGGTGTGTCGTCCTCCCGAAGCGTCTCTTCCAAGCGTCTCGTCCGCGGATGTCCGTCTGAAACAGTGTCACATTGACGTTGTCAGGCCTCGTTTTCAATAAATCCTATTTAGGTTCATTTCTAGGTTGTTGAGACTACGCTAATAGTCAAAGTCACGATTTTGGTGTTTTATCAACCTAAATCGACCACTACCCTATGTGCACAGAAAATTTGTCCGATGGTCGATTTCTACGGTGAGCAGCGTTTTACTGGTGCGGAAAAGTAAATTTAATTATTGTTGTCCAGTTTTAGTTAAAGTTTAGTTTGCTACGGTGTGGGTTTCGCTATGAGGTTAGAGGGACAAACCTGGTGTAAGGAACGTGCATTTAATCTGGTGTCGGGTCTGGAAACGGTGGCGGTGCTCGTGTCCCCGACTGCGGGTAGCGCAGTGGATGTCGTCTCGGGATCGCCTCAGGATTGTAACGGCTGCGGGTAGCGCCGTGAAACAGCACGACAACGGGAACGGCGTCGGCACCGCCTTGGTCGCGAGTAGTGCAAAGGAGCGGCAACGGAATCGCCTCGGTTGCGAGTAGCGCAACGAGACGGCATGTGAACGGTAGCGGTAACGGCCATGTAACGACCGATTTTTGTAATAGCTATTTTATATGAATAATATTGGATGTTTCCCTCTTTGTGTGTTTTTCCCGTTAGAAATCCTTACAATTAACTTCATAGCGTCTTAATCTTAGTGCTAGGGTGATCCTAGAGGCCATAGGAATCTTCCCGAAGCTTCGCGCTTCGATTCGGCACTTTTCGTGCATCTTAGTCGGTTCATGAAGGAGAGCCAACCGACTAGATTGCAATCTAGTCGATCGGCAACACTTCTCAGACCGGCTAGTTCTTGTCAGTAAATTTCGATTGAGTTATTGTTTACGTTTAGTCGGTCTAAGCACGTTCTCCGACCGACTAGTTTCCAAACTAGTCGGTCAGGTCTTGTACTCAGACCGACTAACTGTCAGTACTCATTATCTATGTTATTCAACCTTTAGTCGGTTCATGAACGTTCACCGACCGACTAGATCCCAAACTAGTCGGTCGACGGGTCTTCACAGACCGACTAATCATGCCTTCTCTGTACAGACACTGTTCACTGTTTGATGTTAGTCGGTGTCAGTTGGACGACCGACCGACTAGATCCTAAACTAGTCGGTCGACCACCCTTCTCTGACCGACTAAATTGCCCAGTAAACCTAGGTTAAGTTGTAGCTGTCGCACTTTTTCATTATTTAAACCCTCGACCATTCCTATTCTTTCTTCACTTTTCTTTGCTCAACTTCTTCCCCAATCATCCCACAATCATCCTCTTACCTTCTTTCATCCTCCCGAGCTTCCCCTCACCCTCTTTTGCGCCGGCACCACCCCCATAGGCCGCCGGTCGATCGCCAAAAACCCCAAAATCCTCTTTTGCTCCAGATTTGCCATATATTTCCCCATTCTCCAGATCCATTTTAGATCAGCCGCTGGAGATCCTTTCAGCCGCAACATCTCCCTTGGATCGCTCTTCCGTTGTCGTGCTAAGCTCGGTTTGGCGACGGCAACCCGGAGATCGTCGAGATCTTCTTCTACCTGCAGTTCGTAGGCATCGTAATCGTCGTTCTTCCGCTACAAAAACGGTTAGTGGTCTATCTTTAATTCTCTGTAACCACACACTGTAAATTAGAAACCCTAATTAAAAATGGATTACTAGACGTTATATGATTCCAATGCAAACCAGTTTAGAACTCTAAATCTAATTTTCTATTTTTGCCATAATAGCGAACCCAATTTCCGTAGGATACCGATCTCGTGACTCTCGTCGAACAACAACTTCGGTACCAGGCAAGTGAAACTTGCCAATCTTGCTTTAGGCCATGTTTTTAGGCGAATACTTTGTTTTAGCGTGAAAGAGACTAGACCGTGAAATGATAGCGGTCTAGGCGCAAATTCAATTCTAGCTTGACAACGAAGCTAGAATTTCCCTTGTCATGCCATGTCATACAATTGCATGTCATGTTTAATTTTCTTTAACGGTACGCAATTCCATTTCAAATAATTGACATGTGCATCCATTTTACATATCATGTTGCATGTTGCATCGTAGCACACGCTACAAATCCTTGTACAAATCTGTGTTTCCGTGTTACTGGCTAGGCACCCGTTATGCGGGCACAACCCTACGCCATACGTGTTAAAAACACTTCCTGGCTAGTGATCCAGAAGCGAGCATTACGTGTTCGGGTGTAATGCCCTGGCTCGACACACGTGGAGGGGTAGGGATAAATGGTCACTTGAGCATAAGAGTTGGCCCGTACAGCCACTCTAGCCAAAGGGCGGAATCTCTGTGCACGACGTGCTTACAATTCTTGTACTTGTCATGTAATTGTTTCCTTGCCATGCCATGTTTACTTGCCATGCTATAATCATGCCATAACATAAACTGCTGTTGTTTTCATTGCATAAAATGCCATGTCATACTATACTCTAGAACTGCTAGGTTGTTACCACTTTTCTTTAGTTTCCTTGCACAAGTCTTGTAGACTTGCTGACATATGCCCCTTCTTTTTGGGTGACGCATGTTAGTTGCTGAGCCAGAGATTGCTGTGGAGGGTGACGAGTCCGTGGAGTTCGGGCCCGATCCCGTTGCTGACGTTGAGTACGAGGACACTGGTGACCAGTCCTAGTACTCCTTCACAGTTCTACCTTTAGCTGCTGTTGTTGTTGTCGGTGAGTAGCACCGTTGTTGTTACTTTTATTGTCGGCCATGCTAGGCCTTTTCTTTTGAACTCTTTTGTTTGCCTGGTGGCATTTCTGGTTGTTGAATTTATATCTGGACTCTGAGTTGATTAATTTTAATTATTTGCCTCTTTTTCTATTATTGTTATTGTTGTTTCCGAGTCACATTACAGGGACCTGCTACTTTGTGATACTTGACGCTTATCGGACGTGCGGCTTTGGAGCTTCAAGTCTGAGCGGACTTTCTCACGCTTCGCCTCCACGTTTTTGGGAAGCGGGGCGTGACAGGTTTCTTTGGTGGCCCATGCAGGTCCCCTTCTGTACCTGCGAATTATCGGAACAACGATAATAATATTAAATTTCCATTAAATAAAGATCGACATCCGAGTCATTAAGCTATTTGAGTCTAATTTTGTTTCGTTTTCTGTGTCGTTAGATGGCTGGAAGACGGAATACCCGTGCTGGTGGTGGTGTGCCCCCTCGCGACCAGGAGCCGGACCGAGAGCCCACCACCGGAGAGATGATGAGGATGATGCATCAGATGCTGCAGAATGCCCGAAATGTTCCACCTGCTCGAGCAGCGCAGCCTGTTCAGAATGTCCCTCGCTTCGAGCCCAGAGCAAAGCAGTTTCGGGAGCTTGGCCCCGCTTACTTTGATGGGACCGAAGGACCTCTGGCTGCGGATGAGTGGACCAGGAACATGGAGGACAACTTGAAGATGTCGAAGGTCGTCCCTACTGGATGGGTTGACTTGGCGAAGAGGCAGCTCAAGGATAACGCTCGGAACTGGTGGGATGCCGAGGAGGAGATGCTGGAGGAGCCGATATCTTGGGCTACTTTCAAGTCCAGATTTGATGAGGAATATTTTCCGAAGGCTGCCAGGAGGGAGATGGCGCAGCGCGTCATTGACCTGAAGCAGGGGAGCTTGACGATGGACCAGTACCACCAGGAGTTCACCCGGCTGAGTCGTTTTGCACCGAAGATGGTGCAGGATGCTGATGAGAGAGCCCAGAGGTTTCTGCAGGGGCTTTCTTTGGATCTTCAGAGATATGTGACTTCTTCTAATGCGGAGTCCTATCAGAAGGTTTTGATTACGGCGAAGAGGCAGGAGCGGATTATGAGCCAGAAGAGAGGGCAGATTTCTGGAGCTGGGAAGAGGCCTGTAGAGCAGGCCAGAGCAGTGATGAGACCAGGGTTCGGGCCCATTCAGCCGGTACAGTTCAAGAGGCCTAGAGGACCTCTTACTCTGAAGACTTGCCATTTCTGTGGCAAGACTAGGCATGTCAAGGATCAGTGTCGGAAGATGTTGGGGCAGTGCTTGATTTGTGGTGATCCTGCGCATAACATGAAGGACTGCCCGAAGTCCAAGCAGCCGTGGAAGGGACCTGTTGCAGCTCAGCCGTTGCAGCAGAGGGCGCCAATTCATGCTGGACGTGGAGCGCCTCTCGTTCTGCATAGGCAGGCTTTTCAGCAGGCTGTTCAGCCGAGGCGACATGCGTTTCTGATGACTGCTGTTGAGACCGAGGCGGTGGACGATGTTATCGCAGATAACTCTCAATCTAGTTGTTTCTTTCCTTAGTTAGTTTTAGTTATTAGATTATGTTTGGTTGCTTGCATATGTTTGTCTGCTAGAATAGAACTTGATTGTTAGACTGTCTGTTAGGTGTGATTTTGGTTTGCACATTTCCTGCACGAGTCCTCTTCGACTCAGGTGCATCAATGTACCTTATTTTCTGGAGCTTCGTGGAGAAGCATTCCTTGTCGACTTCCCCTCTTTCCAAGAGTTGGAACATCGTTACAGGGAATGGCGTGGTCTCGGTGCATCGTGGTTGCAATTCTTGCCGTTTGGTGGTCTGTAGACATGAGCTCTACGCTGATTTTATTGTCCACGACATCATCAACTATGATGCCGTCCTCGGGATGGACTGGCTTGAAAGTTTCTATGCCACGATCGATTATCGGAGGAAGAAGGTGGTGTTCGAGATCCCTGGACATCCGATGTTCGAGTTCAGCTGAGGTATCAGTTCGCTTGGTCCGGTCAGGTTTCGGGCCAAGCCGGTGGAGATTGTGGCTATGCAGATGGAGCAGTGTCGGCCTGCGGTAGTGCGTGACTTCGATGACGTCTTCCCCGAGGAGATGTCTGGCTTGCCACCTGATCGAGCTCTCGAGTTTTCGATCGACCTCATTCCGGGAGCGTAGCCTATTTCGAAAGCGCAGTATCGCATGGCACCAGCAGAATTGGAGGAATTGCAGAAGCAGCTGGATGAACTTCTTCAGAAGGGTTACATTAATCCTAGTGTGTCTCTGTGGGGAGCACCAGTACTGCTGGTAAAGAAGAAGGACGGTTCTCGTCGCATGTGTGTGGACTATCGGGAGGTGAATGCAGTGACCGTTAAGAATCGATATCCATTGCCTCGCATCGATGATATTTTTGATCAGCTTGGAGGATCGAGGGTATTCTCTAAGCTGGATCTGAGGAGTGGTTATCACCAGCAGAAGGTGAGGAAGGAAGATGTTCCGAAGACAGCATTCAGGACGAAATATGGACACTACGAGTTCGTGGTTATGCCTTTCGGTGTAACCAACACACCCGCGATTTTTATGAATCTGATGAATCTGATCTTCTATGAATTTCTAGATAAGTTTGTTGTTGTCTTCATTGACGACATTCTGATCTACTCGAGGTCAGAAGAGGAGCATGCGTCGCACTTGAGGACAGTATTGGAGATCTTGAGGAAGCATCGGTTGTATGCTAAGTATTCCAAGTGCGAGTTTTGGCTGGATAGAGTTGCTTTTCTCAGGCATGTGGTGACAGGAGATGGTATTTCGGTGGACCCCGAAAAGATTAAGGCTATCAGGGAGTGGCCTGTCCCGCAGTCTGTGTCTGAGATCCGGAGTTTCCTTGGACTTGTAGGTTATTACCGGTGATTCATCAAGGATATTTCCCGTATTGTTGAGCCGATGACCAGACTGACGTGGAAGGATGTATCTTTTGTTTGGTCTGATGGCTGTGAGGAAGCTTTTGGTGTTCTGAAGGAGAGGTTGACTTTTGCCCCTGTTCTTGCTGTGCCCGACCGGAGTGGAGGATTCGAGATCTTTTGCGATGCTTCTGGCAAGGGTCTCGGTTGTGTATTGCATCAGCATGGGCACGTGGTTGCGTATGCTTCTCGTCAGCTTAAGGCTCATGAGAAGAATTACCCGATGCACGATTTTGAGTTGGCCGCTGTCGTGTTTGCGTTGAAGATTTGGAGGCACTTCCTGCTGAGTGAGAAGGTGAAGATCTTCACCGATCACAAAAGCTGGAAGTATGTTTTTACCCAGAAAGAGCTCAACATGCGACATCGTCGGTGGTTGGAGCTCATGGCGGACTATGAGATTGATTTAAAGTATCACCCTAGCAAGGTGAATGTGGTTCCTGATGCGTTGAGTAGGCTTCCGACGGTGATGTTGTTGACTTCGCAGTGGAGATTGCAGCAGGATTTTTGCGAGTCTGGTATTGAGATTGTTCTTCCTGAAGAGACCTATTCGTTGATGTGTATGCAGATACAGTCGACGATTGTGGATAGGATCAAGGCTGGGCAGGCTGGAGACTCGAAGTTGGTGAAGATTCGAGAGTTGGTGGAAGCCGGTCTACGGACTGACTTCGTGATTCATGAGGATGGCTCGCTGAGATTTGGAGCCAGGTTGTGTGTGCCAGCGGGAGACATCAGAGAGGAGCTGTTGGCAGAGGCACACAGTTTGCCGTATTCTGTGTATCCTGGTGGGACCAAGATGTACAAGGATCTTCGCCTGAATTTTTGGTGGCATGGTATGAAAAGGAGTGTGGCTCGAAGCGTAGCCAAGTGCTTGGTTTGCCAGCAGGTTAAGGCGGAGCATCAGCGTACGGCGGGGTTGCTACAACCGCTTCCGATTCCGGAGTGGAAGTGGCAACACATAACTATGGACTTCGTGACTGGACTACCTCGGGGTCCGAAGCAGAATGACGCGATTTGGGTGATCGTAGACCGATTGACCAAATCCGTGCACTTTATTCCTTTCCGAGTAGGACAGTCCACTAAGGCACTAGCGAGGAGATATATGGAGGTAAATCTTTTAATCTCCGTTTTAATTTCCTTTTCATAGTTTAGATAGTGATGTAACGTGAATCGTGCAGGAGATCGTACGACTTCATGGAGTCCATGTGAGTATCGTGTCGAACAGAGACACGAGATTCACATCTCAGTTCTGGCAGAGTCTGCAGAAGAGTTTGGGTATGAGTCTGAGTTTCAGCACGGCGTACCATCCGCAGACGGATGGCCAGTCTGAGAGGACGATCCAGATCTTGGAGGACATGCTGAGGGCGTGTATGTTGGACTTCAAGGGTTCTTGGGAGGATCATCTCCACCTCGTGGAGTTTGCCTACAATAACAGCTACCAGGCGAGTATTGGCATGGCACCTTTTGCCGCGCTAAATGGGAAGAAATGTCGATCGCCACTGAGCTGGGATGACATTGGAGATCGGGAGCTGTTAGGACCTGAGATGATCGTGGAGGCTGTTGATGTTGTGAGGAACATATGGGAGAGGCTGAGGATTGCTCAGGACCGTTTCAAGCATTGTGCTAATGCTAAACGGCGTCCGTTGGAGTTTCAGCCAGGTGACCATGTGTTCCTGAAGATTTCCCCGAATCGAGGAGTGATTCGCTTTGGGAAATGAGGGAAGCTGAGCCCGAGATACATTGGACCATTTGACATTCTGGAGAGAGTTGGCGAGGTAGCCTACTGCTTGGCCTTGCCGCCATCTTTGGAAGGAGTTCACGATGTCTTCCATGTGTCGCAGCTTCGTCGATACATCAGCGATCCATCTCATTGTGTGGATTTCTCGGAGATCACCGTTCACCCTGATCTGACGTATGACCAGCAGCCAGTACAGATTTTGGACAGGCGGTAGAAGTCACTTCGGAACAAGACAATCGATCTTGTTAGGGTGGTGTGGCGACACGGCTCGCCAGGGGAGTCTACTTGGGAGAGAGAAGACGAGATGCGTGAGCGCTACCCACATTTGTTCCTTGACAAGTGAGTGTTAGGAAATTCTGAGGGCGGAATTTTTCTTAAGGTGGGGAGGATGTAACGACCGGTTTTTGTAATAGCTATTTTATATGAATAATATTGGATGTTTCCCTCTTTGTGTGTTTTTCCCGTTAGAAATCCTAACAATTAACTTCATAGCGTCTTAATCTTAGTGCTAGGGTGATCCTAGAGGCCATAGGAATCTTCCTGAAGCTTCGCGTTTCGATTCGGCACTTTTCGTGCATCTTAGTCGGTTCATGAAGAAGAGCCAACCGACTAGATTGCAATCTAGTCGGTCGGTAACACTTCTCAGACCGGTTAGTTCTTGTCAGTAAATTTCGACTGAGTTACTGTTTACGTTTAGTCGGTCTAAGCACGTTCTCCGACCGACTAGTTTCCAAACTAGTCGGTCAGGTCTTGTACTCAGACAGACTAACTGTCAGTACTCATTATCTATGTTATTCGACCTTTAGTCGGTTCACGAACGTTCACCGACCGACTAGATCCCAAACTAGTCGGTCGACGGGTCTTCACTGACCGACTAATCATGCCTTCTCTGTACATACACACTTCACTGTTTGATGTTAGTCGGTGTCAGTTGGACGACCGACCGACTAGATCCTAAACTAGTCGGTCGACCACCCTTCTCTGACCGACTAAATTGCCCAGTATACCTAGGTTAAGTTGTAGCCGCCGCACTTTTTCTTTATTTAAACCCTCGACCATTCCTATTCTTTCTTCACTTTTCTTAGCTCAACTTCTTCCCCAATCATCCCCCAATCATCCTCTTACCTTCTTTCATCCTCCCGAGCTTCCCCTCACCCTCTTGCGCCGGCACCACCCCCATAGGCCGCCGGCCGATCGCCAAAAACCCCAAAATCCTCTTTTGCTCCAGATTTGCCCTATATTTCCCCATTCTCCAGATCCATTTTAGATCAGCCACTGGAGATCCTTTCAGCCGCAACATCTCCCTCGGATCGCTCTTCCGTTGTCGTGCTAAGCTCGGTTTGGCAACGGCAACCCAGAGATCATCGAGATCTTCTTCTACCTGCAGTTCGTAGGCATCATAATCGTCGTTCTTCCGCTACAAAAACGGTTAGTGATCTATCTTTAATTCTCTGTAACCACACACTATAAATTAGAAACCCTAATTAAAAATGGATTACTAGACGTTATTGGATTCCAATGCAAACCGGTTTAGAACTCTAAATCTAATTTTCTATTTTTGCCATAACAGCGAACCCAATTTCCGTAGGATACCGATCTCGTGACTCTCGTCGAACAACAACTTCGGTACCAGGCAAGTGAAACTTGCCAATCTTGCTTTAGGCCATGTTTTTAGGCCAATACTATGTTTTAGCGTGAAAGAGACTAGACCGTGAAATGATAGCGGTCTAGGCGCAAATTCAATTCTAGCTTGACAACGAAGCTAGAATTTCCCTTGTCATGCCATGTCATACAATTGCCTGTCATGTTTAATTTTCTTTAACGGTACGCAATTTCATTTCAAATAATTGACATGTGCATCCATTTTATATATCATGTTGCATGTTGCATCGTAGCACACGCTACAAATCCTTGTACAAATCCGTGTTTCCGTGTTACCGGCTAGGCACCCGTTATGCGGGCACAACCCTACGCCATACGTGTTAAAAACACTTCCTGGCTCGTGATCCAGAAGCGAGCATTACGTGTTCGGGGGTAATGCCCTGGCTCGACACACGTGGAGGGGTAGGGATAAACAGTCACTTGAGCGTAAGAGTTGGCCCGTACAGCCACTCTAGCCAAAGGGCGGAATCTCTGTGCACGACGTGCTTACAATTCTTGTACTTGTCATGTAATTCTTTGCTTGCCATGCCATGTTTACTTGCCATGTGATCACTCCTTATTTTACACCTTTTTCCCGCATGTTTGCATGCCATTTAGATCGCCCAAATCATGTTTTTCACGATATATCGACGATATTGCGATGCTTTTCACGATTTGTTGTTTTTGTCGCATTTCAGGTGATTTGGCGCGATTTGGAGTGATCTTGAGATGCGCTTACTCTAGACGGTCACCGACGACCTCCCCGAGGGGTATTTTGCTGTTGGAGAGGAGCGAAAGAAGAATGGACGTCGCAGGAGCGACGAGGAGGTCAAAACAAGCAGAATGGGCATTTTTTGTGTCCAACTCGGCCGAGTGGAGGAGCCACTCGGCCGACCAGCGAGACACTGCTCGGCCGACCGGAACAGACACGATTTACCTGTGCACTCGGCCGAGCACCGAAGACCACATCGGCCGAGTGACGACATCCCGTCCGCCCGAGTGACGCCCAGACGAGGCCCTTCCAAAACATCCAAGTTATTGTTTTTTGGCCGCCTGAACTTCAGAAGACCCACTCGGCCGAGTGGATTATTACGTCCGCCCGAGTGCCTTGAAGCCATCGGCCGAGTGACAACAACTCACTCGGCCGAGCCGCCCCCGAAGTGAAGACCCCTGAAAGCCCCGACTTACTGGAAAATTACAGGGTTTTCACTCGGCCGAGCGACTTTTGTCACTCGGCCGAGTGCGATGCGCTGCCTGTAGCGAAATCTGCGGAAAACAGGCTGTGCAGGGGTATTTTGGTCACAGTTTTTGGACGATTTTGAGGGCTATTTAAGCCCTGTTTTTACCCTAGTTTAGAGAGCCTCTCTCTTATATTTTTTGCAGCTTTTTAGATTAGTTTTTAGCTTTATTCTTGTGATTGGAGAAGAGACAAAGTTTGTGATTTTTGTTGGATTAATTAAAGAACTCCATTGGTTTGCATCTCTTTTCCTTAAAAATCCTATTTTTATTGCTTACCTCAATATTGTGATGAATTCTATTGCTTATTTCATTGATTATTTTTGTGATCTCGCTATGAATTGTGAGTAGTCTCCACGTCTTGGGGCGTGGGGATGAACCCTACAAACCCACTTTCATATTTATGATGAATTGGTAGAAATTGTGCTAGAATCGTTATTAGGGATTAGATTGTGATCAATTTACTACGGATGGCTAGGTATTCATATCAATTGGGATTTGCAAGAGATTGGATCTCAATTCGATAGGAAACCCTAGAAATCCGAATTGGGTTGGAATCGAATTTCCGTAGTATCGGTTTGCAAGAGATTGGACCGATACTAGGATTTCCGGTTGCAATTCCATGCCGATACTCGTTTGCAAGAGATTGGACGGGTAGGAACTATCACAATCTAGATCGTGGACCGAGTTTGCAAGAGATTGGACTCGGTGAGCGACTGGACGATGATGTTGATCCTAATGCTAGCTTTCCTAGGCTAGGGTTTGCAAGAGATTGGACCCAAACCTAGGATAGCTATAGACCGGCAATAGCGCGAGAGCGTGAGCTTGGTTCTACATTCAGTTGCAACTAGTTCATCCAAATTCTCATTCAAGCAATTTTGATACCGATGAACCACATTTATGAAATACGGTGAGTAGCGGGGATTCCCCATTCCCTAGACGTTCTTTATTTGATTTGATATTTCGCACATTTGTCTGACGATTGTGACAGGATCGCCAAAGGCAAATTTCTCTCTTAAGTAGCCAGGTTGATTTGGAGCAAGCACGGTCATTCGTCCTCCCTGTGTTCGATATCCCGCTCGCTGCTACACCGTGCACTTGCGTTAAAACTACAACCGTTCTTTGGGTCACATCCCGGAGCGATCAAGTTTTTGGCGCCGCTGCCGGGGAGGCGATTGCGTTTGATTCTTTCTCACCCTAGCTATTTCTTTTTTTATTATTATCATTATTTTTATTTCTTATTTCTTACCTAACCCTTCCACGGTTCTAATCATCTCTTTGAAACTCTGTTTTCTCTGTGCATGAACACGAGATCTACGGCGGACCCTGAAGCTATACTATTTGATCCCGAGATCGAACGTACAGCGCGGAGACTTAGAGCGGAAAGGAGACAAAGTCCGGAAGGGAGGTTTATGACCAACCCGGAAACTGCGGAACAATTAGCGGCAAGGATGGCGAGGATAATTTCTATTCGAGATAGGCTTAGGCCTAAGACCTCTTCTACTACCTCGTCCATTGCCATGCCACAGTTGGCGGCTGACAAGAACTTCGAGCTAAAGACTGGATTAGTGGTCCTGATGCAGCAGGATCCATTTCATGGGAATGCCCATGAAAATCCTCATTACCACATACAATTGTTCTTGTCGAAGTGCGCCACATTCCAGATGACGGGGGTCTCCATCGATGCCATCAGACTGCGCCTTTTCCCCTTCACGCTAAAGGACAAGGCACTCTATTGGTTGAGGACGCAAGCTGAGGGTGTTTTCACCACTTGGGATGAGTTGGCGAGCGCATTCATCGACAAGTTCTATCCGCCATCCAAGACGGTGAAGATCCGGAGCGCTCTCATGTCCTTCAAGCAAGGACCCCAAGAGACGCTCTATGAAGCTTGGGAGCGTTTTAAGGATTTGCAGCATCAATGCCCGCATCATAGCATTGAAGACTGGGAGCTAGTGCATAGCTTCTACAACGGTCTCCAACCGGGGACCAAACAAATTATTGATGCCGCGGCGAATGGTGCTATCTTGTCAAAGACTCCCGAAGAAGCTACGGCCCTAATTGAGGAGATGGCCTCAAATAATCAACAATGGGGCGATGAGCGAGGACACTCTACGTCCTCTTTGAAGCCGACTAGTATTTATGAGGCGAAGGCCGTGGCGGAGCTTACGAGCAAATTTGATTCTCTCCACAAGGTAGTGGAGAGATTGGAGAAGTTTATCACAGAGCCCCAAGGAGCCCCTTCTACCCCCGCTCCAACGAACCAAATGTGTGATTGGCAAGACCAATCTCAAGCCATGTACATGGGAGGAGAGCAATGAGAAGGATCCTTGGAGCAAGTACAATATGTTGCGGGGAACCAAGGATATTGGGCCAATCCGGCCGCAAGAAATCATCCCGGATTCTCCTACGCCAACAATGAAGGAGCTTTGAACCCGCCACAACCACCACCTCGACAAGCTCGACCACCACCACCCCAACAACCAAACTATCCACCGAGGGGGCCTACTCAACAAAACTTTCAACCGAAGCAACAAGTTCCACCATATAGGCCGCCCGGATACAATCAAGGGTGGAGGAATCAAAATCAAAACCCTCCACAAGCTCAACAACGATCCGACTTCGAAGCTAGAGTGGAGGCGTTCATGGTCGAGCAAAATAAGGTTAATGCTACATTGAAGGCGGGGCAAGACTCTCTTAATACCGTTGTGGCTCAAATATCGGAGCAATTGGCGTTGCTCAATCGGAACACTCAACGATTGCCGGCGCAACCCGAGCAAAACCCACGGAGCAACACCGGCCACATCAACGCCGTAGTTGCCGTTACTACTAGAGGCGGGAAGGATACCACCCCCGCCATGATTCCTACCGAGAAGCCCGTGGAGGAAAGTTCGGAGCCGGTTGAGCCGGTAGTTGAAGTTGATAAGGAGAAGGAGCCACAAGAAAAGGAGAAATCTAGAGCGGAGGAATTGATTGAGGAAAGACGCTTCATGCCACCGGTCCCATTCCCCCAAAGACTAGCGAGAGCGAAAATGGAGAAAAGGCTAGCGAAGTTCCTCGAGTATCTAAGAGGAGTTAGCCTCAATATTCCCTTCCTCGACGCCATCGTGGAGATCCCCACATATGCTAAATTCTTGAAGGACTTGATTTCGGGGAGAAAGAGGAAGGAGAAGATCATGCTAGCCGAGGAGGGCTCTTGGTTCACCAAGAGAGAGAAGGAACCGGCCAAATTTAAAGATCCGGGGAGTTTTCGGATTCCTTGCACCTTGGGCGGCGTCCCTCTTCAAAAGGCATTGGTAGATCTTGGGGCGAGTGTGAGCCTCATGCCTCTCTCCATGTTCTTAAGGCTAAACACCGGGACAAAGTTGAAACCTACCGAAATGCGCATTCAATTGGCCGATGGGCGAATAACAAGGCCGGTAGGGATCGCCGAAGACATACCGCTACAAGTCCCGGGTGGAATATGCTTGCTATGTGACTTTGTGATCATGGACGTTAAGGAGGAGGGAGACACTTCGTTGATACTTGGACGCCCATTTCCTCGCCACCGCCGGAGTCATCGTCGACGTGCGCGAAGGTACACTAACTTTAAACGTCGGCAACATCGAGGTGGAGCTCCACATTCCTAAGGCTATGAAGCACATGCCTTACCACGAGGAACTTGACTACATGGACCTCCTTGATGAGGTGATAGAGGAGGCGATCCCCCACTCAATTGGCGCTCTTTTTGATGAAGATTTAGAGGAAGGCCCGGATTTAGGCCATGATGAGAAGATAGATGATTCCCCCGACCTCTCCGCTGAAGATGATGAAGGCGACGCTGATGTCGCAAGGATTCGAGAGCTCTGCAAGCTCTCGAAATTGGAGTCTCCAAAGAAAGCTCCGCCGGTACGGAAACCGGCGTCACCGGTAAAGCCGTTGACCGGAGCAAATGCTAGCTTGGGGGAGCCTCCCCCCAACACTATTCGAGACGAGAAGACCACCGAGGGAGAACACGACGCCGCCACTTCCAAATCCAAGCGTTCTCCCCGGAAAGTTTGATGGGTGCATCTCATATGCACCAAACATCCCACATTAATTGAAAATCATAGGGGGTCGAGCTCACGACCTTAAACGAGCGCTTGTCGGGAGGCAACCCGACGGTTTTTGCTTTATTTTTACTTTTTCTTTATTTTCGTTTTAGAAATTTTTAGTGTTTTTGAGTCGTTCGCCCAAAAATTTTGTGATAACGGGTCCTATTTTTCTTGACAGGAGAGGAGATAGGTACATCCATCATGAGGAGGATGAACGGGACGACGAGGAGCGCCCCAAGAAGGCGCTCGACGCTTAGGAGGAAGATGGAATCGACTGGAGGAAGAAAGACGGAGTTTAGAGCCCAAACGAAGACAAACAGCAGAACACAAGGCTCACTCGGCCGAGCATACTAGTCACTCGGCCGAGTACACAAGTTCGTCCGGCCGAGCCGCTCACGAACGAGGGAAGTCTGCTGTACCCAACTCTCTGTTTATTTTCCTGATTTCAATATAACTGCTACTCGGCCGAGTATATATTTTCACTCGGCCGAGTAAAACGGATACCCTCCTAGAGCGAGTCTTGCCGAGTAGCTTGAGTCACTCGGCCGAATGGACTTACTCCACTCGGCCGAGGCTGGCAAAGCCACTCGGCCGAAGCGATAGCGGGGAGGAAATTTTCATTGGTCTCGCCCGGCCGAGTGACCACGTCACTCGGCCGAGTCGTAACTCTTATTATATAAAGGCCGGGGGGCGCATTTTTCGAAATCTCAAAAACCCCAAACGTTCCCGCGCCCCTTCAGCTCCCTCGCCCGATCCTCGCCCGACCCTACTCGCCCGACCGCACCGCCGCTCGGCCCGCCACCACCGGCCGAGCACCCCCGTCGCCTCGCCCGAGTCGCCGCCGGCGGCCGTGTCTCCGGTCACCTCCGGTACCCCCTATTTCGCCTATTTTCGCCTCTTTTTGTGTATTTTTGAGGATCCATGTGCTAAACGCCCCCCTACCCCAAATCAATTTCCATATCTATCTATGATACCCCTAATGCTCCATACATTTTGATTATTACTCACCGATATCACCATTTCATGCGCAGGTTGCTTTTTGGAGCTTAGGGGAGCCCAGGGGAGCTTCTCGGGACTGATTTGAGCTTCGTGGAGGCGCAGACTTCGCACGCTTCCATTACTGAGCACTCGCGGCGTGTCTGGGTATACTCCTTCCACTCTTTTACGCACACCGCACACTTTGCACGTTTTTTTTTCGGCTCGCGCTCGGGGCCGATATGCCGCCCCGGACACGGCCGCGGACGAGGAGACCTTCCGCCAAGCGGAAGCGGTCGGATGATGCCGGCCCCTCCCACGAGGTGGAAGGGTCTCCTCCTCTTTCCCCCACACACGCCGTCCACCCAGCACAGCCTGCAGGCCCCGCACACCCCGCACAGCCTGCAGTGCACCCACAGCCCGCACAGCCTCTCCCTGCCGCTCCACAGCCACCACCACCGGCTCCACTGGTCGGGCCGCTGGGGATCACGTTCCGAAACGACGCACACCGCGCCGTCTTCGAGCGTATCTCCCAGCGCTCGATCGTACCCTCCAGGTTTGCACACCTCGCTGACCTAGGACGCCTGGGGGTACTTGAGGGGATGCTCACGTTGTACGACAACGTGGGCTGGCGAGATTTCTTCCAGGTGTCGGCGGATACGTTTACCCGCCCGACACTTGAGGTTTTGAGTTCGATCGCCCGGACCGACGAGGGATGCTCGTTTCGGTTCATGGATTGAGAGTGCCAGGTCACTCTCGATATGATGAGAGCGTTTTTCTCGTGGCCCGCTGTCCCCGGAGCCGATCGCGGTTACGGCCCCTACCCATATCCCCCCACCCTCCTTTGACGCCGGTGCCTTCTGGGCACGTATTACGGGTCTCCACGCTGCCTTTGACCCTAGTAGGGCCAAGGCCTCGGCCATTGTCCATCCCTGCCTCCGCATTGCTCAGCGCCTTATGGCGACGACCTTTTTGGCCAGATATGAGCCAGGCACGATGTCTACGCCAGAGCTTTACATGCTCTACGCGATGACACGTCCCAGAGCTCTATCTAGGGATGGAGATGAGCTTGTCCCCGCCGTCGTGATCGATATCGCGGCATGGTTTTTAGACCGCATCATTGTATCGGTGGGCGCTCGCTCACCGATATGCTGCGGCGGCCTGATCACCTTGCTTGCTCTTATGACCGGCGAGGACTTCCCCGACGACTTGCGACGCGTCCCGGGCCCCACTTCTTTGTCGATCGATGTTATGGCCCGGATGAAGATGCTTCGTCCGCATGGTGAGCGTCACTGGGTCTGGTTGCACGGCCCTTTCGGTGCCGATTACATGATTCTCCCGAGCCCAGCTCGGACCCAGATTGCACCAGCCCACGTTGACTGGCTCCCTGCGATGGATGTCCTCATCCCCGCTGCTTACGTACTCGAGGCCGAGGAGGCCGAGCAGGCCCCCGCTGCCCCTGTAGACCCTGTAGCCCCTGCCGAGCCTGCTGCCGTGCCTGTTGACCCTGTGGCCCCTCAGCCCATCCCAGATGTTTCCGCCGCTCCTGACACCGCTGTCGGTGTCGGGAGTACCTTAGCTGAGCCCACTTCCACCACCTCCACCACTTCCGAGGCTGTCACCACCACTCCCACCACCACCACCGGCCCTCTGTCCGTCGAGCCTCTTTGCTCTGCACTCCCCGAGCGCCCGCTGACCTTTGTTGAGAGTGGAGAGCCCTCGTTTGCCGCGGTCGTGGAGACCATGGCTAGCATGATCTCCGCTGGGGTTGCGCCTTTTGGACCACACTCTTCCACCCCAGCGGTAGTCACCTCCGTCTCCACCCCTGCCGTATTTTCCGAGAGTGTCGTGGCGTCTGTCCACACTTCTGTGCCGTCGACCTCTCTGGCCGCCTCGCTGCCACTTTTGCACTCTTCTTTCGCTGCTGCTGCCTCCACTTCTCACCGCCCGCCCCGGCCTCACACTGAGGCCAGGACCACCTTTGCCGGCGCAGCACCTTTTGTACCCTTCCCCGCTGAGCCCGTCACATACGCGACCCGAGTACGCCAGCCCAGACCTGCCCAGCCCCGCCAGGCGCGTCCCTCTGCACCACCTCCCCCTGACACAGTACTTCAGAGCATTCGTGCTCTAGAGGGGGCGGTGAGTGGTCTCAGAGGCGACCTTAGGACCCTGTCCTCCACCGTCTCTGCGATGGCTGGCCGCTTCGAGCTGCTACCGCAGATCCACTACTGTCTCACCCAGGTTCTGGAGCGTCTCCCGCGCGTACCCCCACCCACCCAGCAGGTTCCCACCCACACTTCCACACCCACTCAGCCTGCTGCCACTCCCACACCCACCCCCGCTCAGCAGCCTGTCCAGCCAGCACCACCCTCACGACCTCCGCCTCAGGACGGAGACGGCGCAGCACCACCTTCTTAGGCACTCTTGATGCCATCGTTTCTTCTTGCCGTTGTGCTGCCCGTTTCTGCTGGGTCCTGTTGCACTTTTGTCCACCCCCCTCCCCTCACTTATTTTGGGATTCTATTTTTGATCATATCTATTTGTGCATATCATATCATATCATATCTATTTGGGATTCTATTTTTGATCATATCCTTATATATCTTTTTTGGGAGAGAGGGAGAGTTTTTGGTGCCACTTATATATCTGTATCACTCCTATCTGTGCATGCATCATGTCCGCATCATGTTTTCATTTCTTTATTTTTCTTTTTTATTTTCATTTTTCCATGCATGCATCCTCACTTACCCCTCACATTTCTAGGCTCTCGGTGTGCCACACTTTGCACATTGAGGACACTGTGCGATTTAGCTTGGGGGAGTGAGTTCTCACGTTCTTTTTGATTTACCACCTTTACTTTTAGTTTTTCACGCCATTTTCCGCTTTTGCACTTATTTTCACCACTTTTTCTTCTATTTTACCATGCATCACGTTTTTCTTATTTTTCTGTGTGCTGCATTGTAAATAGTTCTATTTTCCCTTTATCTTTATTTCTTTTTCATCTCATGCTAGAGATGACTTTTCTGTGATGATGATGACGTTGGATTTAGCTTACTCTATATGCATGCTATATTTGTCGTGTCTTAGATTTTATCTCTGATATCATATGCTATGACTTGCCTTGCATCTAGAGATAGTAACCCACACTTTTTCCACATGAAAATGGATGAAATTTTATTACTAGCTGAGTCTGAATATTCATATGTATGCTATCACAGAAAACACACCAAGATTCACGCATTGGATGCCTATATCTGGAGTACTGATTTCCTTTTCCTATATCACTTCTATATGCATGAATTGTACACTTCACTTCAGGATGATTGAATGATGTTAGCTATGATAAATCTGGATTAGTTAGCTTTTTTGTGATCGAAACTGAGTAGATTAGATTACCCTGCTGAAGTTGTCGTGCATGTCTTATAGAGTGAACTGAGAGTATATCTATTTCTTTCTCCACAAATCTTGAACATTATTTCTCTACTTTTAAAATCATTGGTGAATCTCCCCTTAGTGATTCTATTATATGGCATTTCCCCCGCTACTAATTCCTAGCTCCAAATCTATCATTCTCTAAAAAAAGAATAAATAAATAAAAGAGAGAAAAACATTCTTGTATATCATTATCTCTCTCTGAGTTGGGATCGTTGTGTATATATGCTATATCAAAAAAAAAGAGAAAAGAGGAAAAATCCTCAATAAAAGATCCCATCTCACTTTCTTTCTTTTTTCTTTCTTCTTATTACATTTTGGAGCTATATAAAAATGGGGATGTAAATATTTTTTATGCCACCATGCTTATAGATAAGCTTGGGGGAGGGGATCCATTGATGTGTGAGAGAGTGACTACTAGACGTTGCACGACAACCTAGGCTAAGTAATATTCTATACTCAATGAGATTTTTTTAGCTTTACGAAATCCAGAAATCTAAGCCTAGCGTTCATCTCATGAAATCCATACTTTTCTATTCTCTCTATTCTATAGTGTGATACTCTTATACTCCGGATGGAAAGCATTCAATTGAAAAGTGTGTGATCTGTGATTTGTATACCGCTTTAAATGTTTCAGACAATGCTAATTCTAAAATTATTCCGTTTTTCATGATTATATCGTTGTTCGTGGGTTTTCTATTTCTACTTGCACTATTATACTATGATATCAAAATAAAATTCTTTGACATGTGTTTTTCATTCAGAGCATGCTATATGAGTAAGTGGAACCCACGTCCTGAGAAAATAATCTAGCATCTTACCTCCTCGCTTCTTTCTTTCTACTTTATTTTATTTCGTTTTCATTCTTCTTCGTTTTTCATTTTTTTTTCTTTTCGCCGTTTTCGATTTTCGAATCCACCGGGTTCGCCTTTTACTTATCTTCCTCGAGGACGAGTAAGAGGCAAGCTTGGGGGATTTTGATCACTCCTTATTTTACACCTTTTTCCCGCATGTTTGCATGCCATTTAGATCGCCCAAATCATGTTTTTCACGATATATCGACGATATTGCGATGCTTTTCACGATTTGTTGTTTTTGTCGCATTTCAGGTGATTTGGCGCGATTTGGAGTGATCTTGAGATGCGCTTACTCTAGACGGTCACCGACGACCTCCCCGAGGGGTATTTTGCTGTTGGAGAGGAGCGGAAGAAGAATGGACGTCGCAGGAGCGACGAGGAGGTCAAAACAAGCAGAATGGGCATTTTTTGTGTCCCACTCGGCCGAGTGGAGGAGCCACTCGGCCGACCAGCGAGACACTGCTCGGCCGACCGGAACAGACACGATTTACCTGTGCACTCGGCCGAGCACCGAAGACCACATCGGCCGAGTGACGACATCCCGTCCGCCCGAGTGACGCCCAGACGAGGCCCTTCCAAAACATCCAAGGTACTGTTTTTTGGCCGCCTGAACTTCAGAAGACCCACTCGGCCGAGTGGATTATTACGTCCGCCCGAGTGCCTTGAAGCCATCGGCCGAGTGACGACAACTCACTCGGCCGAGCCGCCCCCGAAGTGAAGACCCCTGAAAGCCCCGACTTACTGGAAAATTACAGGGTTTTCACTCGGCCGAGCGACTTTTGTCACTCGGCCGAGTGCGATGCGCTGCCTGTAGCGAAATCTGCGGAAAACAGGCTGTGCGGGGGTATTTTGGTCACAATTTTTGGACGATTTTGAGGGCTATTTAAGCCCTGTTTTTACCCTAGTTTAGAGAGCCTCTCTCTTAGATTTTTTTGCAGCTTTTTAGATTAGTTTTTAGCTTTATTCTTGTGATTGGAGAAGAGACAAAGTTTGTGATTTTTGTTGGATTAATTGAAGAACTCAATTGGTTTGCATCTCTTTTCCTTAAAAATCCTATTTTTATTGCTTACCTCAATATTGTGATGAATTCTATTGCTTATTTCATTGATTATTTTTGTGATCTCGCTATGAATTGTGAGTAGTCTCCACGTCTTGGGGCGTGGGGATGAACCCTACAAACCCACTTTCATATTTGTGATGAATTGGTAGAAATTGTGCTAGAATCGTTATTAGGGATTAGATTGTGATCAATTTACTACGGATGGCTAGGTATTCATATCAATTGGGATTTGCAAGAGATTGGATCCCAATTCGATAGGAAACCCTAGAAATCCGAATTGGGTTGGAATCGAATTTCCGTAGTATCGGTTTGCAAGAGATTGGACCGATACTAGGATTTCCGGTTGCAATTCCATGCCGATACTCGTTTGCAAGAGATTGGACGGGTAGGAACTATCACAATCTAGATCGTGGACCGAGTTTGCAAGAGATTGGACTCGATGAGCGATTGGACGATGATGTTGATCCTAATGCTAGCTTTCCTAGGCTAGGGTTTGCAAGAGATTGGACCCAAACCTAGGATAGCTATAGACCGGCAACAGCGCGAGAGCGTGAGCTTGGTTCTACATTCAGTTGCAACTAGTTCATCCAAATTCTCATTCAAGCAATTTTGATACCGATGAACCACATTTATGAAATACGGTGAGTAGCGGGGATTCCCCATTCCCTAGACGTTCTTTATTTGATTTGATATTTCGCACATTTGTCTGACGATTGTGACAGGATCGCCAAAGGCAAATTTCTCTCTTAAGTAGCCAGGTTGATTTGGAGAAAGCACGGTCATTCGTCCTCCCTGTGTTCGATATCCCGCTCGCTGCTACACCGTGCACTTGCGGTAAAACTACAACCGTTCTATGGGTCACATCCCGGAGCGATCACCATGCTATAATCATGCCATAACATAAACTGCTGTTGTTTTCATTGCATAAAATGCCATGTCATACTATACTCTAGAACTGTTAGGTTGTTACCACTTTTCTTTAGTTTCCTTGCACAAGTCTTGTAGACTTGCTGACATATGCCCCTTCTTTTTGGGTGACGCATGTTAGTTGCTGAGCCAGAGATTGCTGTGGAGGGTGACGAGTCCGTGGAGTTCGGGCCCGATCCCGTTGCTGACGTTGAGTACGAGGACACTGGTGACCAGTCCTAGTACTCCTTCACAGTTCTACCTTTAGCTGCTGTTGTTGTTGTCGGTGAGTAGCACCGTTGTTGTTACTTTTATTGTCGGCCATGCTAGGCCTTTTCTTTTGGACTCTTTTGTTTGCCTGGTGGCATTTCTGGTTGTTGAATTTATATCTGGACTCTGAGTTGAATAATTTTAATTATTTGCCTCTTTTTCTATTATTGTTATTGTTGTTTCCGAGTTACATTACAGGGACCTGCTACTTTGTGATACTTGACGCTTATCGGACTTGCGGCTTTGGAGCTTCAAGTCTGAGCGGACCTTCTCACGCTTCGCCTCCACGTTTTTGGGAAGTGGGGCGTGACAGGTTTCTTTGGTGGCCCATGCAGGTCCCCTTCTGTACCTGCGAATTATCGGAACAACGATAATAATAATTAAATGTCCATTAAATAAAGATCGACATCCGAGTCATTAAGCTATTTGAGTCTAATTTTGTTTCGTTTTCTGTGTCGTTAGATGGCTTGAAGACGGAATACCCGTGCTGGTGGTGGTGTGCCCCCTCGCGACCAGGAGCCGGACCGAGAGCCCACCACCGGAGTGATGATGGAGATGATGCATCAGATGATGCAGGTGCAGCAGGGGATGCTGCGGAATACCCGGAATGTTCCACCTGCTCGAGCGGCACAGCCTGTTCAGAATGTCCCTCGCTTCGAGCCCAGAGCAAAGCAGTTTCGGGAGCTTGGCCCCGCTTACTTTGATGGGACCGAAGGACCTCTGGCTGCGGATGAGTGGACCAGGAACATGGAGGACAACTTGAAGATGTCGAAGGTCGTCCCTACTGGATGGGTTGACTTGGCGAAGAGGCAGCTCAAGGATAATGCTCGGAACTGGTGGGATGCCGAGGAGGAGATGCTGGAGGAGCCGATATCTTGGGCTACTTTCAAGTCCAGATTTGATGAGGAATATTTTCCGAAGGCTGCCAGGAGGGAGATGGCGCAGCGCGTCATTGACCTGAAGCAGGGGAGCTTGACGGTGGACCAGTACCACCAGGAGTTCACCCGGCTGAGTCGTTTCGCACCGAAGATGGTGCAGGATGCTGATGAGAGAGCCCAGAGGTTTTTGCAGGGGCTTTCTTTGGATCTTCAGAGCTATGTGACTTCTTCTGATGCGGAGTCCTATCAGAAGGTTTTGATTGCGGCGAAGAGGCAGGAGCGGATTATGAGCCAGAAGAGAGGGCAGATTTCTGGAGCTGGGAAGAGGCCTGCGGAGCAGGCCAGAGCAGTGATGAGACCAGGGTTTGGGCCCATTCAGCCGGTACAGTTCAAGAGTCCCGGAGGACCTCCTACTCTGAAGACTTGCCATTTCTGTGGCAAGACTGGGTATGTCAAGGATCAGTGCCGGAAGATGTTGGGGCAGTGCTTGATTTGTGGTGATCCTGCGCATGCCATGAAGGACTGCCCGAAGTCCAAGCAGTCGTGGAAGGGACCTGTTGCAGCTCAGCCGTTGCAGCAGAGGGTGCCAGTTCCTGCTGGACGTGGAGCACCTCTCGTTCTGCATAGGCAGGCTTTTCAGGAGGCTGTTCAGCCGAGGCGGCAGGCGTTTCTGATGACTGCTGTTGAGACCGAGGCGGTGGACGATGTTATCGCAGATAACTCTCAATCTAGCTGTTTCTTTCCTTAGTTAGTTTTAGTTATTAGATTATGTTTGGTTGCTTGCATATGTTTGTCTGCTAGAATAGAACTTGATTGTTAGACTGTCTGTTAGGTGTGATTTTGGTTTGCACATTTCCTGCACGAGTCCTCTTCGACTCAGGTGCATCAATGTGCCTTATTTTCTGGAGCTTCGTGGAGAAGCATTCCTTGTCGACTTCCCCTATTCCCAAGAGTTGGAACATCGTTACAGGGAATGGCGTGGTCTCGGTGCATCGTGGTTGCAATTCTTGCCCTTTGGTGGTCTGTAGACATGAGCTCTACGCTGATTTTATTGTCCACGCCATCATCAACTATGATGCCGTCCTCGGGATGGACTGGCTTGAAAGTTTCTACACCAAGATCGATTATCGGAGGAAGAAGGTGGTGTTCGAGATCCCTGGACATCCGGTGTTCGAGTTCAGCTGAGGTAGCAGTTCGCTTGGTCCGGTCCGGTCCGGTTTCGGGCCAAGCCGGTGGAGATTGTGGCTATGCAGATGGAACAGTGTCGGCCTGCGGTAGTGCGTGACTTCGACGACGTCTTCCCCAAGGAGATGTCTGGATTGCCACCTGATCGAGCTCTCGAGTTTTCGATCGACCTCATTCCAGGAGCGTAGTCTATTTCGAAAGCACCGTATCGCATGGCATCAGCAGAATTGGAGGAATTGCAGAAGTAGCTGGATGAACTTCTTCAGAAGGGTTACATTAATCCTAGTGTGTCTCTGTGGGGAGCACCAGTACTGCTGGTAAAGAAGAAGGACGGTTCTCGTCGCATATGTGTGGACTACCGGGAGTTGAATGCAGTGACCGTCAAGAATCGATATACATTGCCTCGCATCGATGATATTTTTGATCAGCTTGGAGAATCGAGGGTATTCTCTAAGCTGGATCTGAGGAGTGGTTATCACCATCAGAAGGTGATGAAGGAAGATGTTCCGAAGACAGCATTCAGGACGAAATATGGACACTACGAGTTCGTGGTTATGCCTTTCGGTGTAACCAACGCACCCGTGATTTTTATGAATCTGATGAATCTGATCTTCTATGAATTTCTAGATAAGTTTGTTGTTGTCTTCATTGACGACATTCTGTTCTACTTGAGGTCAGAAGAGGAGCATGCGTCGCACTTGAGGACAGTATTGGAGATCTTGAGGAAGCATCGGTTGTATGCTAAGTATTCCAAGTGCGAGTTTTGGCTGGATAGAGTTGCTTTTCTCAGGCATGTGGTGACAGGAGATGGTATTTCGGTGGACCCCGAAAAGATTAAGGCTATCAGGGAGTGGCCTGTCCCGTAGTCTGTGTCAGAGATCCGGAGTTTCCTTGGACTTGTAGGTTATTACCGGTGATTCATCAAGGATTTTTCCCGTATTGCTGAGCCGATGACCAGACTGACGTGGAAGGATGTATCTTTTGTTTGGTCTGATGGCTGTGAGGAAGCTTTTGGTGTTCTGAAGGAGAGGTTGACTTCTGCCCCTGTTCTTGCTGTGCCCGACCGGAGTGGAGGATTCGAGATCTTTTGCGATGCTTCTGGCAAGGGTCTCGGTTGTGTATTGCATCAGCATGGGCACGTGGTTGCGTATGCTTCTCATCAGCTTAAAGCTCATGAGAAGAATTACCCGACGCACGATTTTGAGTTGGCCGCAGTCGTGTTTGCGCTGAAGATTTGGAGGCACTTCCTGCTGAGTGATAAGGTGAAGATCTTCACTGATCACAAAAGCTGGAAGTATGTTTTTTACCCAGAAGGAGCTCAACATGCGACAGCGTCGGTGGTTGGAGCTCATGGCGGACTATGAGATTGATTTAAAGTATCACCCTAGCAAGGTGAATGTGGTTCCTGATGCGTTGAGTAGGCTTCCGACGGTGATGTTGTTGACTTCGCAGTGGACATTGCATCAGGATTTTTGCGAGTCTGGTATTGAGATTGTTCTTCCTGTAGAGACCTATTCGTTGATGTGTATGCAGATATAGTCGACGATTGTGGATAGGATCAAGGCTGGGCAGGCTGGAGACTCGAAGTTGGTGAAGATTCGAGAGTTGGTGGAAGCTGGTCTGCGGACTGACTTCGTGATTCATGAGGATGGCTCACTGAGATTTGGAGCCAGGTTGTGTGTGCCAACGGGAGACATCAGAGAGGAGCTGTTGGCAGAGGCACACAGTTTGCCGTATTCTGTGTATCCTGGTGGGACCAAGATGTACAAGGATCTTCGCCTGAATTTTTGGTGGCATGGTATGAAAAGGAGTGTGGCTCGGAGCGTAGCCAAGTGCTTGGTTTGCCAGCAGGTTAAGGCGGAGCATCAGCGTACGGCGGGGTTGCTACAACCGCTTTCGATTCCGGAGTGGAAGTGGCAACACATAACTATGGACTTCGTGACTGGACTACCTCGGGGTCCGAAGCAGAATGACGCGATTTGGGTGATCGTAGACCGATTGACCAAATCCGTGCACTTTATTCCTTTCCGAGTAGGACAGTCCACTGAGGCACTAGCGAGGAGATATATGGAGGTAAATCTTTTACTCTCCGTTTTAATTTCCTTTTCATAGTTTAGATAGTGATGTAACGTGAATCGTGCATGAGATCGTATGACTTCACGGAGTCCCTGTGAGTATCGTGTCGAACAGAGACACGAGATTCACATCTCAGTTCTGGCAGAGTCTGCAGAAGAGTTTGGGTACGAGTCTGAGTTTCAGCACGGCGTACCATCCGCAGACGGATGGCCAGTCCGAGAGGACGATCCAGATCTTGGAGGACATGCTGAGGGCGTGTATGTTGGACTTCAAGGGTTCTTGGGAGGATCATCTCCACCTCGTGGAGTTTGCCTACAATAACAGCTACCAGGCGAGTATTGGCATGGCACCTTTTGCCGCGCTAAATGGGAAGAAATGTCGATCGCCACTGAGCTGGGATGACATTGGAGATCGGGAGCTGTTAGGACCTGAGATGATCGTGGAGGCTGTTGATGTTGTGAGGAACATATGGGAGAGGCTGAGGATTGCTCAGGACCATTTCAAGCATTGTGCTAATGCTAAACGGCGTCCGTTGGAGTTTCAGCCAGGTGACCATGTGTTCCTGAAGATTTCCCCGAATCGAGGAGTGATTCGCTTTGGGAAATGAGGGAAGCTGAGCCCGAGATACATTGGACCATTTGACATTCTGGAGAGAGTTGGCGAGGTAGCCTACCGCTTGGCCTTGCCGCCATCTTTGGAAGGAGTTCACGATGTCTTCCATGTGTCGCAGTTTCGTCGATACATCAGCGATCCATCTCATGCTGTGGATTTCTCAGAGATCACCGTTCGCCCTGATCTGACGTATGACCAGCAGCCAGTACAGATTTTGGACAGGCGGTAGAAGTCACTTCGGAACAAGACAATCGATCTTGTTAGGGTGGTGTGGCGACACGGCTCGCCAGGGGAGTCTACTTGGGAGAGAGAAGACGAGATGCGTGAACGCTACCCACTTTTGTTCCTTGACACGTGAGTGTTAGGAAATTCTGAGGGCGGAATTTTTCTTAAGGTGGGGAGGATGTAACGACCGGTTTTTGTAATAGCTATTTTATATGAATAATATTGGATGCTTCCCTCTTTGTGTGTTTTTCCCGTTAGAAATCCTTACAATTAACTTCATAGCGTCTTAATCTTAGTGCTAGGGTGATCCTAGAGGCCATAGGAATCTTCCCGAAGCTTCGCGCTTCGATTCGGCACTTTTCGTGCATCTTAGTCGGTTCATGAAGGAGAGCCAACTGACTAGATTGCAATCTAGTCGGTCGGCAACACTTCTCAGACCGGTTAGTTCTTGTCAGTAAATTTCGACTGAGTTACTGTTTACGTTTAGTCGGTCTAAGCACGTTCTCCGACCGACTAGTTTCCAAACTAGTCGGTCAGGTCTTGTACTCAGACCGACTAACTGTCAGTACTCATTATCTATGTTATTCAACCTTTAGTCGGTTCATGAACGTTCACCGACCGACTAGATCCCAAACTAGTCGGTCGACGGGTCTTCACAGACTGACTAATCATGCCTTCTCTGTACATACACTCTTCACTGTTTGATGTTAGTCGGTGTCAGTTGGATGACCGACCGACTAGATCCTAAACTAGTCGGTCGACCACCCTTCTCTGACCGACTAAATTGCCCAGTAAACCTAGGTTAAGTTGTAGCCGCCGCACTTTTTCTTTATTTAAACCCTTGACCATTCCTATTCTTTCTTCACTTTTCTTAGCTCAACTTCTTCCCCAATCATCCCCCAATCATCCTCTTACCTTCTTTCATCCTCCCGAGCTTCCCCTCACCCTCTTTTGCGCCGGCACCACCCCCATAGGTCGCCGGCCGATCGCCAAAAACCCCAAAATCCTCTTTTGCTCCAGATTTGCCCTATATTTCCCCATTCTCCAGATCCATTTTAGATCAGCCGCTGGAGATCCTTTCAGTCGCAACATCTCCCTCGGATCGCTCTTCCGTTGTCGTGCTAAGCTCGGTTTGGCAACGGCAACCCGGAGATCGTCGAGATCTTCTTCTACCTGCAGTTCGTAGGCATCGTAATCGTCGTTCTTCCGCTACAAAAACGGTTAGTGATCTATCTTTAATTCTCTGTAACCACACACTGTAAATTAGAAACCCTAATTAAAAATTGATTACTAGACGTTATTGGATTCCAATGCAAACCGGTTTAGAACTCTAAATCTAATTTTCTATTTTGCCATAACAGCGAACCCAATTTCCGTAGGATACCGATCTCGTGACTCTCGTCGAACAACAACTTCGGTACCAGGCAAGTGAAACTTGCCAACCTTGCTTTAGGCCATGTTTTTAGGCCAATACTTTGTTTTAGCGTGAAAGAGACTAGACCGTGAAATGATAGCGGTCTAGGCGCAAATTCAATTCTAGCTTGACAACGAAGCTAGAATTTCCCTTATCATGCCATGTCATACAATTGCCTGTCATGTTTAATTTTCTTTAACGGTACGCAATTTCATTTCAAATAATTGACATGTGCATCCATTTTACATATCATGTTGCATGTTGCATCGTAGCACACGCTACAAATCCTTGTACAAATCCGTGTTTCCGTGTTACCGGCTAGGCACCCGTTATGCAGGCACAACCCTACGCCATACGTGATAAAAACACTTCGTGGCTCGTGATCCAGAAGCGAGCATTACGTGTTCGGGGGTAATGCCCTGGCTCGACACACGTGGAGGGGTAGGGATAAACAGTCACTTGAGCGTAAGAGTTGGCCCGTACAGCCACTCTAGCCAAAGGGCGGAATCTCTGTGCACGACGTGCTTACAATTCTTGTACTTGTCATGTAATTCTTTGCTTGCCATGCCATGTTTACTTACCATGCTATAATCATGCCATAACATAAACTGCTGTTGTTTTCATTGCATAAAATGCCATGTCATACTATACTCTAGAACTGCTAGGTTGTTACCACTTTTCTTTAGTTTCCTTGCATAAGTCTTGTAGACTTGCTGACATTTGCCCCTTCTCTTTGGGTGACGCATGTTAGTTGCTGAGCCAGAGATTGCTGTGGAGGGTGACGAGTCTGTGGAGTTCGGGCCCGATCCCGTTGCTGACGTTGAGTACGAGGACACCGGTGACCAGTCCTAGTATTCCTTCACAGTTCTACCTTTAGCTGTTGTTGTTGTTGTCGATGAGTAGAACCGTTGTTGTTAGTTTTATTGTTGGCCATGCTAGGCCTTTTCTTTTGGACTCTTTTGTTTGCCTGGTGGCATTTCTGGTTGTTGAATTTATATCTGGACTCTAAGTTGAATAATTTTAATTATTTGCCTCTTTTTCTATTATTGTTATTGTTGTTTCCGAGTCACATTACAGGGACCTGCTACTTTGTGATACTTGACACTTATCGGACTTACGGCTTTGGAGCTTCAAGTCTGAGCGGACCTTCCTCCACGTTTTTGGGAAGCGGGGCGTGACAGGCCACGATGTCTGGAGAGTGTTCAGCTTGGGGATCAAGTGAGGGGAACGTAGCAACGTTGGGAACCGGCAGATCTGGATTGTGCGCTGCGTGGGTGAAGAGGACAGATCGGGTTAGGATGGCCGGATATTGCTGTGGTCTAGGGGGTAAAGGCCGTCAAGTGGGTGCGGCGAGGAGAAGGAAAGGAGGCTGCCGTCAAAGAGAGAGAGACCCGTAGATCTGTGAGAGTCATGAGTGGGCTCATATGGACACAAAGAATCAGTCGTCGGCTACGGAGGGTGGCCGGCAGTGAGATCGTGATACGCGCAGCCTAGGCAAGGACAGCCACGCGTCGAGGCTGCTGCAAGACGGCCAGAGGTCGCACGCACAAGGGAAGTCGTGCTGTTTGTGCTGCGGCCAAGGGGACTGGCCTGTGCGAGGTTCCGGCAGACTGGGCGAATTATAGGCCGGAGAGAGACTTGTAGCAGCGGGAAAACGTGGCAGGCCGAGCGGGGGCGTGGGGCTCCGTTTGGCTGATGGCGGCGCAAGGAGGGCGCGATGGCGAGGGGGAAGCTGTGCGGCCTCTAGCAGATCGAAAGGGAGGAGATGGCCGGAGAGCTTACGGCCGGAGCGCGGTGGCAGATCATAGCGCTCGGGCAGCAGGGGGAAGATCCGACGTACAGGCGGCGGCCGGAGGGGCTGAGGCGTGCGCTCGGGTTGCTGCAGCAGTGGAGAGGGCGTTGCGGCGGCCAGAGGATCGTGGCGGCTGCTGATGGGGCCACGACGACGCTCGGGTCAGCGGCGACGGCGGCCTCGCCGTGGGAGAGAGGGGAGACGCTGAGGGGAAATCGCGGCTGCGACGGGGATCTTGGCTGTGGTCGGAGCACAGCGGCGGCAGCGGAAGCGAAGGCGGCTGCTGACGGGGATCTGCGAGGGACGCGGGGCGATTCACGGTGGGCGCGTGAGGGCGGCGGTGGGCTGTGGATTCGCGGCGGTGGGGACCCCTGCCGACGGCGGGCAGCGCAGGGGAGCGCCGGGGAAAGCGGATCGTGGCAGGAGATCGGACGGGGGTCGGCGTCGGAAGTCGACCACGGCGATCGTCGGGGTTCCCGGCGGTTGGAGCTGGCTGCTGTGGCAGCGATCGGGATCAGCAGTCTCGGCGGTCACGGCGTCACGGTGGTCACAGCGCTCACGGGCTGAGATCGCGGGCTGCGGCAAAGAGCGCTGAGGGAGGCGAGGGGGGCCGCGGAGATGGTAGCCGCGGGGCCGGCACCAGAGTAGATGGTCAGAGAGAGATCGGGAGAGGGGAGGAAGACCGGGGGTACAGGCGGCGGCCTCGCCGCGGGTGCGAGGGAGGGTCGAGAGAGAGTGGAGAACGGGAATTTTTGGAGGGGGTTTGTTTTGGGGCCGGCGGCTGTGAGATTTTTAGGGTTAGTGTTAAAAGAATATAGTTAGGGTTAAATATAATAAGAATAATTGATATATACCTATGAGATTTACAGCTAGAAGGGGATTGACAAAGAGGTGAAGGGTGTACAAGTAGGGGTAAGTCTAGGGGAGACTAGAGAAGAAGATTAGGAAGGGTTTAAAATGATTTAGGAGAGAGATTTAGCCAGATTTGGCTAACAAATTTCGAAATTTGAATCTGATTGGGGTAAAATCGACGGTCGAGGTTATTCCGGGCGATATCTCTCAACCCGGGCGTCAGAAAAATAATCCGAAAATACCGGGGCGATCGTGGAGACGAGACGCACAGATCTACGGAGCCTGATCATGCGTAATGCCTACCAAGAATTTACGTAAAATTGGAAACGGCGTTTTGAGTCAAATGACTAAAACGCCCCTATCGTTCAAAGTCGTTTTGCGAGAAAACGAGCCGTGAAACGACGTTCCCAAAAATTACCATAAAATCCAACACCCCGAAACGATCGCAACGACATATCGCATCGCTGATGCCGGAGCTCAGGAAAAACCAAATAAAATACGTGCACGATAAAGCACGTGCACGCAGAAACTACGAACGGTCGGAACGCGACCGTCACATTCTACCCACCTTAGAAATGATTCCGTCCTCGGAATCACTCATACTAAGACTAATTATAAAATCCATAAATACTTAAGCCTATAACTCCCATCTTCCCCACAATGATCTCTAATCCTATAACTTCAACATCGTTCCTCAACTAATCCATCATAACCCATCTTTTCACTGGATAATGCCACGACTAATCTCACATCCTAAAACTCAATCATAGATCCATCACTGCTGTTAAATTTCCAATTCCAATTCCTCATAAAAGAATAATAATCACCTTCTCTAACCATACCACTCCACTAAACATCATTGCTCCATAACATCTTTTAAACTCTCGATCTCTTCCCAATATTAATCAATCGCTAAAATGATGTTTTAGTCAATCACCAATCGAAGACAAAAACTTTGTCTACCTCATAACACCTTTACAAATCAACAATCGCCGTGTCTTTAATACATCCCTTGTCACATCTTCCCACAAATTTATCCACCAAATAATTGAACTATCAGAATCACATCTCATCCTACTCACTATAACTAATCCCAACCAATTTAGGTCTGACTACCTAACCATCCATTTATCTCAACACGTCGTGTTACTCCCAATGTCTTCTCACGTCGACTCAACAATCAAGTCTTGATGCTAATAAAAGCTCTACTCAATCTCATGATCACCCTAACTCCTATCATACTCTGTAGCCATCCCTATCTACCATTCGGCTAAGCCTCAAATCTGATAAGTTCTCATCTTCACGCATATAATCTCATTCAACCAGAATTTTCCATTGAGTTTGACACACTTCTGTTTTATAAATAAGTCTTGGACAGCCCATTCTTTTCATCCGAAAGAAATCTATTCCAATATCCTTATTTGTTCCAAAATCGGTTAATCATTGCTATAACAAATCTCATCTTTCCCTGAGCCTACCCGCAAACAAAATCCTACAACAATAATAGCTAGTCCCAAAACTATAACAACCATAACATAACATTTCTAAATGGAGAGAGAGAGAGAAGAGAAAGGGAAACTTAAAACCAGTGACACATTTCTAAAACATTTGGAAAAACGTGTGGAGTCGTGGTAATGGATGAGGAAGGATAATTGATTTGTGATCTTGTGAGCTAATTTCAAAAACTTTAAAGGTTTGGTTTAAAAGAAAAACAAAGTTTTGATACAATCACATGCAGTCAAAGATAAGTTATCCTATAATCGCGAAAAACTACGTCTAAGGAAATTGCCTGCTATGACCCTATTCATATACGTATGAATACCGTCATTCAGACAACTTCAATCATATCTTGGTTAACACTGAGTACACATTCAAGACACAAAAAAGGCAATTATCAGGATCCTAACGATGACACACTCATACAGGTCTACACACTCTTACCTATACTCATGCATCACGACAACATCACCTACCAAGGGACTACTCCTATAGACAACTACAAGGACTAATGTCTACACCAAATAAAGGAAACGGAAATCAAAAGTGTAACGAAATAAATCGGAAAGAATGAGTTCAAATAAGGCGGGGTAAGAAGATGGTTGGTTGGATGGAACAAAAATATTTATTATTATTTTTATTTATTTTTTTTATTAAAAAAATAATTAGATAGATGAAAGAAGAATTACGTGTAAAATATGGTATCAAATACTTTTATACTTATAAAAATATGTAGGGAAAAGTAAGCAGACGATAAAAATTTTTTACGATTTGGAAAAAAAAATTTAGGTGAAGAAATAAAAGTAGGATGAGATTGCGATTGTTTTGCAAATGAAAGTAAGTTTAAACAAGGATTCTTGAAGTATGAGCACGATGAACATAGGGATGTTTATACATATACGAGAAGAATTTAAAGTTCTCTTTGGTTTAGAAAATATTCTAAAAGTAAGTGCGGTAAGTGATTAGCAATAAAATTTTTGTAGTTTAGAAAAGTAATATATATATTTTGGATTATAGAATTGATAACAAGGTTTAAAACTGAAACACAAAAGATGCCGATTTGAAATAGGTACAAGATAGTAAAATAATTTTACGACCAGGGATGTTTCAAGATCAGTGAAAGAATTTTAACTCAACCGAAAAACAAGAAAATTTGAAATATATAATATAGGGGTTTTCAAAGAAATTAAGCTGAGCGAAAAACTTAATAATAAATTTCGAAAATACTTTTAGAGGAAGCAGAATTGGTCAAGGAAGGGATTTGAATGATCGACGATAATCGTCAGGAAACGATCACATGAATCGGGAGACAGGAAAATGATTTCTTGAAGAATATGTGTAGGATACGAACCGTGAAGAGCTATGATGGAACATTACGGTCGATAACACGAAAATGGTAATGATCAGGAAGACGCTAGAAGTCAGGGATTCTATTTATCGGGTCGCCTAAGATCAGGAGAGCTCGGCACTAAGATTTCCTAATGAGCTAGACTGTAACTAGGATCTAATGGGACGATTCCTAAGAGAATCAAGGTTACGTTCTGCTGGGCCCGAAGTCGATGAACCCGAGCGAATGACTAAGAGAAAGCTCTAGAAATCTAACACGGCCAGATCCGAGTGAGGGCCACTCAGGTATCCTAAGACAAGGATGACTAATTCCTAACCAAGGTGTCAGACTATCAAATTGGGACGTCTACCTAAGTCTTCCTACCATTTAAGACTGGGAACCTAATTCAGACTTGTACGTGGATATTAAATGAATGCGGTACTTTTATTGTTCCGAACTTTTGCATGACCTGCATGGGCCACCACTAAAACCTGTCACGCCCCGCCCCCCAAAACGACGGAGGCGAAGCGTGACTAAGGCCAGCTTAGGCCAGAGCTGAGAAGCTCTGACCCAATAAGCGTCAGAAGAGGTACCATTTTAAAATTTTCAGGTTCTTGCATTTAATAAAATTCGGAACAATAGGAAGTACAGAAAGGAAATGGCATTCATTAATTTAGAGATATAATATCCAGCGAGTACAAAGTCTAAAAAGAAGCCTAAGCATGGCAACAAACTAACTAAAAGAGCAATTAAAAGTAGTAACCTCTGAAGGTGGCGACTGAAAAGTCCTCACGGTCTGGTCCTCGCCAGGCACATACTCTGGGTCGACGTCCTCGGCTCCACGTACTCCAGTAAGTCTGCCTCGTCCACGAACTCTGGCTGAACACCTGACGTACAGTACCCAAGAGAAAAAGGAACTGTACGTCAGGTAAAGTCTACAAGAAGGGTTAGACTCTACTGCAAGTGCACCAACTATTAAACAATGGTTTACTGGTTGATTATCATGCTGGGGTTATGATAGACAGTTTACTGGTTGTTTAGCATGCTGGGGTTACAACAGGATGACAGCAGAAAGTAAACGCAGCAGGGAAGTAAAACGCGACAAGTAGTAGTCGTAGCGTGTGCTACCAACTACGGGACTAACCTACAGGTGTCAAAAACAAGTCGGGACGTGACGAGACAAGACAAGACAAGAAAAGTGAGACACGAAAGGGTTCACGCCTTACGGTTCGAGGGGGATCAGACCCTCTTGCCGTGCGCACGCTCAACCCAACCCCAAACCCCAAGGATGACAAGACAAGACAATCACGACAAGGGATCACTCGCTCTAGCTTGGCGAGTGCCCTATTGCCCTCTGGGTTGTGTATCACGACAAGGGATCACCCACTCTAGCTTGGTGAGTGCCCTATTGCCCTCTGGGCTGTGTATCAGTACAAGGGATCACTCTCTCTAGCTTGGAGAGTGCCCTATTGCCCGCAGGCTGTGCAAGACGGGACGGGACGTGACAAGACGGGAAGGGTTATTCTAGGGTGTCCACACATACACACACACATGATAGCCCTACGATGTCAAAAGTTGTTGTTGTCAGGCTCAGGCTTCGTCGTCAAGTCTGAGCCGTCAGGGGTCGTCCCGGATGCTATCATTTCACGTCCGGTTCTATTTGTTCACAGTTATCAGTTCTAACCAACTAAGGCCTAAGCACAGCCGAAAGTGCAAGTGGGATACACTTGCTTGCGATGGCGGGTGTGTCGTCCTCCCGAAACGTCTCGTCCAAGCGTCTCGTCCGCGGATGTCCGTCTGAAACAGTGTCACGTTGACGTTGTCAGGCCTCGTTTTCAATAAATCCTATTTAGGTTCATTTCTAGGTTGTTGAGACTACTCTAATCGTCAAAGTCACGATTTTGGTGTTTTATCAACCTAAATCGACCACTACCCTATGTGCACAGAAAATTTGTCCGATGGTCGATTTCTACGGTGAGCAGCGTTTTACTGGTGCGGAAAAGTAAATTTAATTATTGTTGTCCAGTTTTAGTTAAGGTTCAGTTTGCTACGGTGTGGGTTTCGCTATGAGTTTAGATGGACAAAACTGGTGTGAGGAACGCGCATTTAATCTGGCGTCGGGTCTAGAAACGGTGGCGGTGCTCGTGTCCCCGACTGCGGGTAGCGCAGTGGATGTCGTCTCAGGATCGCCTCATGGTTGTAACGGCTGCGGGTAGCGCAGCGCAACGGCACGGCAACGGGAACGGCGTCGGAACCGCCTTGGTCGCGAGTAGTGCAAAGGAGCGGCAACGGAATCGCCTCGGTTGTGAGTAGCGCAACGAGACGGCATGTGAACGGTAGCGGTAACGGCCACGATGTCTGGAGAGTGTTCAGCTTGGGGATCAAGTGAGGGGAACGTAGCAACGTCGGGAACCGGCAGATCTGGATTGTGCGCTGCGTGGGTGGAGAGGACAGATCGGGTTAAGATGGCCGGATTTTGCTGTGGTCTAGGGGGCAAAGGCCGTCAAGTGGGCGCGGCGAGGAGAAGGAGAGGAGGCTGTTGTCAGAGAGAGAGAGAGAGAGAGAGAGAGAGAGAGAGAGACCCGTAGATCTGCGAGAGTCATGAGTGGGCTCATATGGACACAAAGAATCAGTCGTTGGCTACGGAGGGTGGCCGGCAGCAAGATCGTGATACGCGCAGCCTAGGCAAGGACAGCCGTGCGTCGAGGCTGCTGCAAGACGGCCAGAGGTCGCGCGCGCAAGGGAAGTCGTGTCGTTTGTGCTGCGGCCAAGGGGACTGGCCTGTGCGAGGTTCCGGCGGACTGGGCGACTTATAGGCCGGAGAGGGAGTTGTAGCAGCGGGAAAACGTGGCATGCTGAGCAGGGTCATGGGGCTCCGTTTGGCTGATGGCGGCACAAGGAGGGCGCGATGGCGAGGGGGAAGCTGTGCGGCCTCTAGCAGATCGAAAGGGAGGAGATGGCCGGAGAGCTTACGGCCGGAGCGCGGTGGCGGATCACAGCGCTCGGGCAGCACGGGGAAGATCCGGCGTACGGGCGGTGGCCGGAGGGGCTGAGGCGTGCGCTCGGGTTGCTGCAGCGGTGGAGAGGGCGTCGCGGTGGCCGGAGGATCGTGGCGGCTGCTGACGGGGCCACGGCGGCGATCGGGTCAGCGGCGACGGCGGCCTTGCCGTGGGAGAGAGGGGAGACGCTGAGGGGAAATCGCGGCTACGGTAGGGATCTTGGCCGTGGGCGGAGCACATCGGCGGCGGCGGAAGCGAAGGCGGCTGCTGATGGGGATCTGCGAGGGATGTGGGGTGATTCACAGTGGGCGCGTGAGGGCTGCGGCGGGCTGTGGATTCGCGGCGGCGGGCAGCGCAGGGGAGCGCCGGGGAAAGCGGATCGCGGCGGGAGATCGGATGGGGGTCGGCGTCGGAAGTCGACCACGGCGGTTGTCGGGGTACGCGGCGGTCGGAGCGGGCTGCTGTGGCGGCGATCGGGATCAGCGGTCTCGGCGGTCAGGCGTCACGGCGGTCACAGCGCTCGGGGGCTGAGATCACGGGCGGCGGTGAAGAGCGCTGAGGGAGGCGTGGGGGGCCGCGGAGATGGCGGCCGTGGGGCCGACGCCGGAGTAAATGGTCGGAGAGAGATCGGGAGAGGGGAGGAAGACCGGGGGTACGGGCGGCGGCCTCGCCGCGGGTGCGAGGGAGGGGCGAGAGAGAGTGGAGAACGGGAATTTTTGGAGGGGGTTTGTTTTGGGGCCGGTGGCTGTGAGATTTTTAGGGTTAGGGTTAAAAGAATAGAGTTAGGGTTAAATATAATAAGAATAATTGATATATACCTATGAGATTTATAGCTAGAAGGGGATTGACAAAGAGGTGAAGGGTGTACAAGTAGGGGTAAGTCTAGGGGAGACTAGAGAAGAAGATTAGGAAGGGTTTAAAACGATTTAGGAGAGAGATTTAGCCAGATTTGGCTAACAAATTTCGAAATTTGAATCTGATTGGGGTAAAATCGACGGTCGAGGTTATTCCGGGCGATATCTCTCAATCCGGGCGTCAGAAAAATAATCCGAAAATATCGAGGTGATCATGGAGCTGAGATGCACAGATCTACGGAGCCTGATCGTGCATAATGCCTACCAAGAATTTACGTAAAATTAGAAACGGCGTTTTGAGTCAAATGACTAAAACGCCCATATCGTTCAAAGTCGTTTTGTGAGAAAACGAGCCGTGAAACGACGTTCCCAAAAATTACCATAAAATCCAACACCCCGAAACGATCGCAACGGCATATCGCATCGCTGATGCCAGAGCTCAGGAAAAACCAAATAAAATACGTGCACGATAAAGCACGTGCACGCAGAAACTACGAACGGTCGGAACGCGACCGTTACACAAAGGAAAAGAGAAATTTGGTTTTGAAAATTAATACTTTATGCTTTTCTTGCACACTCTTTGTGGTATTACTTTTCATGCCTTCCTTCAATATGTATGTGTCGTGAATGTTTATTTTGTGCATATATGCATATTGAACGCGGAATCTTTCTTGCACACACTATTGTATTAGATGTGTGTATTCATGATGATGATTGCTTGTATAATGCTTTGTGATTAAATCATATGCATAGGAATTATTAGTCTATGTGTACCTAAATTTCTAATGATTGAGAATTGTTAATTCCTTATATGTATGATTTTCGTGATTATAATAACTCCTATTAATGCATGTCATGCATTTCTATTGATGAGTGTTATTTACAATTGGTAAATGATTGGTTATTGGACTACTTGATTTTGTTCCTTAACCTATTGGATCCAAAAAGTTTTTGGATACCACCAATTGTTGAATTGTCAGATTGTTGTGCATGATGCCTACTCTACGCACTCCTTGGTTTACAAATGATGGATCAATTTAAAGGAAAGGATGGTGCATTGGAGATGCACACATATAGGGAGAGCTAAATGGTTGTAAGTATGTGTTTTGTACAATTGGTATTTTAATTGATTGGTTTTGACTACCATGTTTACAATTGGTATTTCAATATATTGGATTTGTGTAATATAGCATACTTCTTCATTAGCTCATTCTTGTCACACCCTCATGGAGATTGTTTGTTCATGTGACTGCCATGTTCATGTATGTCATATATGTCTTATTACGACTCATGTATCATGGTAGCTATAACATTCATATAATGAATTGGTTAGTTGTTTATTGATGTTCATATCTTTGGAACACGTTGTCATTACACATAGCATTCCTCACATGCATGCTTCCGTGTGAAGATTGTTATATGTTATGGATATGATAACTGATGTGTATGACATGCTTACTTGTTTATTAGGTTGTATTAAGTATATTGATCTTAACCTTCATTGAAATTTTTTCAATTCTTTCATTTAAGATTCATTGTTGCTTTGATTCTACCACTTGTGCCTAATTCACGTAGATGACTATGTTCATGGATTATTTAGACCATATCATGATTTGTCATACCATTCTAGTAGAATCATTCATTTCTTTATGGCATGCTATACTTCATCACGTTATACATAATTCATGCCATGTATAAGATTAATGATTTAGGATCTTTATGCATATTTGTTCATTGTATCACCACACATGTCATACTTTTCTTATAGTTTGTATGATTATCTTTATGAGACGTATTGATATGATTTGGGGTGATCAGTGTATGTTACTTGTCATTTTAATTACTTCATGACTGATGTTTAGCGATGATTTTATTCAAGAGATCTTTCATGTCTATAGCTAAATCTTTCATGTATGATATTTTCACAAGTGACATAACATTCATTCATATTGGTTAGTGATCTTCAAGCTATATTTCTCACTATGTCATCTCTCATCTCATGCTCATATTTTATGCTATTTTTATGAGATGATAGAGATAACTTGTGCTATACACGATCATATAAGCTTTATATTGTGTTTGATGATATGTATATTCTGTCATAGATATTCTTCCATGAATATATCTAGATGCACTATGACTTCCTTGATGCTACCTCCGATTATATTGTGCTTATACAAGCCTTTTTATTCTATTCGCACAATTGGTATCCATGCATGCGATGTTCATGATAACTTTATTCGTTTATGTCGTACCTTGTGACTTTGAACGTAGACTATTTTCACGCCTTTGCTCAAAAGATGTTTTGTCACATTATGCCTCATGTTGAATCCTTTGTGATAATTGAGCTAGGATGATATCTTGTCTCTATTTGTTCACTTGGTTTCCTTCTCAAGTGATGTCATGATCTTGACAGTATTTGCCTGCTTTGCATACTTTGTTAGACTACAATTGGTTTCTCCTTTACAATTGGTAGACTATTTATATTGGATATCATCTTTGCATACTCTTAATTGATGCCAGTTTTGAGCTTGTGATATAGTTCTTATCTTCCTTATGCTCATGGCATTCCATGCTTATCTTGACTCATTAGGTGAGTATCTATTCTGGAATGCATGCTAGTACTATGGCTCTTTTGAACATTGTTTCAATTAGTATCCTAGCGTGCTAGAATTGTGTATACCATAGGCTTTATGAAGTTACTATCTCTATTTTGGCATAACACTTTTGAATGATATAGATATTTTTGTATGCCCATATCGCACACTTCACTTAGATTTGGTATGCTTATTTTTGGAGAAGCTTTGTGGAGTTTAGCTGAAGATATTTTTTTTGATGACTTGGTATGTCTACTATGGGTATCTCATGCCATTATACTTAATTTGTGTTATTATTTCATAACATAACTTTGAACACATGGTTAAGAATTTTCCATAGTCATGTGTGTTTACTTCGTCGCTTGACGATTATATTGATTTAATAGATTTGTTTGTATGAAAATATAGAATTGTTTTCCATGCACTAAATTAGCTAAAAATATTGATCTATGTCAATGTGATGATTTTGATTCCACCATAATGTATTTAATCATGTTCATGTCTTATGTCATGCCCTTGCTCAAGGACTGTCTATCACATTATGCTTAATGTTATAACTTTTGTGATAGTTGAGTTTGGTTGTGTATTTGACACTATTTGATCACTTGTTTTTCTTTCACAAGTGATGTCATGATTTTTGCATTATTATCCGTATTCTTTATCATATTTATAGCTAGTTGCTACTGCTAATTATGATATTGTCACTTTTCTAACACTGCTCACACTACTCTTTATCATTAGTATCCATTGTAATCTTTTATCACATGTATTTATTGCTTATCTTCTTGTGATAATTGATGGTAGTTGAGTTGTTGTTGGATATGTGCTCTTGCAATTGATATCTTTATTTTGATATCTTGTTTTTAAATTGGTAGCTTATCTATTTTACATTAGATATACCTTTTTGTTTTCCACTCTAATTTTGCTTTTGTTGTTTCTGTACCCCCATGTCTTTTGGATAATGCCAAAGGGGGAGAGAAATAAACAAAGGATGTGCTTATTAAATGTTGAGTGTTAAACAATATCTTGAATCATATAGACTTTATGTATGATCGTTCATGTATATGATTCAGGGGGAGCATTGGTGATTACCTTGGTTTATATTGATTACATTATATATATATATATATATATATATATATATATATATATATATATATATATATATATATATATATATGGGTAATCATGCTCATGTTTATGATGTGTATCACCTATATGATTTGTATTGTGTACGCATATTATTTCTGGTCATTCATGCGATATATACACAACCTCATGTGATACACACACTATTAACTGCTGAATGATGCTATTAATTATTGATATTAACTTGATTATCATTATTGCTGGGGTAGTAAGTATATTTAATGCACAATTATTTGTTTTGTTTATATTTGGTTTGTCATCATTAAAAGGGGGGAGAATGTTGAGTATTGGACTCTCCACCTTGATTTTGATGATGATCAAACACAAATTATTGTGACTAACGCATGTGTTTGCAGTTAGCTGAAAAGTCACCAATTAGATTCAAGAAGATCAAAAGTGACTACACGTGTTGATTCAAGTGAAGGACTTGGTAGATCAACAAAGGTGAAGCATTGGCTTGAAGAACTCAAAGGCTATCTCAAACCTCAAGCCAATGGCATCAACAAATGAATGGAGATTCAATCCAAAGAGAAGACAGGAATGGATAAGTCAAAAGCTTCGAAGATTATGACGTTGGAGATATTCAAGTCATTCAACTAAAAGACTCAAGTCCTTGAAGAAGTATGGAGATCGTCGCCAAAGTATTTTGTTCATCTCAAGCGACGTCCCAAGACTTCCTTAGAACGTGTGATCGTTGTGCATGAAGCTTCGTTGAAGCTCAAAGAGTATTCATGAAGTCAAGGGATTCGGATTCTACATGTTGAAGCTTTGAAGACGGTTTGTCATGTTTACTTTTATTGTCTTCTAGCTTCGGTTTAGTAGAATGTTAACCCTTGAGTAGTATTTGCCTAGAAATCTTCATAACTTTCATATCTTATCTCTAGGATTGCCTTAGAAGCCATTAGAAACTTTCCCGTAGCTTATCGCTTCATTTCTCGGCTTCATATGCATCTTAGTTGGTTCAAGTAGAAGAACCAACCGACTAGATGACGATCTAGTCAGTTGGAAATCCTTCTTGAACTGACTAGATATCCTTGCTTGTTTCAGCCCATTCACTGTTGATCAATTAGTCGGTCCAAGAAGGTTCACCGACCGACGAGATGACGATCTAGTCGGTTGGAAATCCTTCTCAGACCGACTAGTTATCCCAATTAATTCAAGACTATTTGTTGACCAATTAGTCCGTCCAAGAAGGTTCACCGACCGACTAAATGATGATCTAGTCGGTTGGTGTCTCTTCTCAGACCGACTAGTTCTCCTAGTGAAATTTGACTTCTTTACTGTTGACTAATTAGTCGGTCCAAGAAGTTTCACCGACCGACTAGTTGTCAAACAAGTCGGTTGATGTTTCTTCTTAGACCGACTAGTTCTTATATCTTTTGAATTCACTATCTTTGCTGTCAACCTTCTAGTCGGTCCAAGAAGGTTCACCGACCGACTAGTTGCAAAACTAATCTGTCAGTGTTCCTTCTTAGACCGATTAAACAGCTTCAGAATAGAGCCGTTGGGGCATTTATTACCACGATTTTTATGACCGTTTTGTCTCTTCCCTGTATAAGTTTGAGTGCTTCAAACCCGGGATTAAAAAGGTTGAAATTAGAGACATTTTCACATCCAAGAGAAGAGCCATTCAACTCCATTTCTAAGCTCTCTCTTCTCACAAGAATCTCTCCCTTACTCTTTGAGCACTAATTCCTCAAGAGAGATTCTTATTCTTTGTGAGCTTCTCAAGCTAAGAGCTTGAATCCAAGTCACCATCTTCTCCATAGCCATCTAGTGCTGCTCATCTTGGTGGAGCTAGGGTTTGGTGATCTCATCTTTCTCAAAATCCATTCTTGCCCTATATTGGTAAGTATTTCTCAAGGCATATGATTTTGTGGTAAGAAGTTTTATATTTCATTCTTTATATTTCATAATTGTTGTATACTCACGGTGGTGAGAGGATTGGCTTGATCCCAAGTTGTGGGGGTCAAGATTTCGTTTTGCTCTCGGTTTGTGAGAGTGTGCTTAGTCCCAGGTTGTGGGATTAAGGTCTTTGCGTGTTCCCGGGTTGTGGGATACACGGACATCGATTGTAGGTCGATTGCACTTGTGGGGTTTCCGCAAGTGGGCTAAAGGAAAGCTCCAGTGGTTTTACTAGAGTATCCGGAGGGGATCCAGGTGTTGCTGGATTAGGGCACCGGCAACAAGTCGGGGAGACTTGGGTGGCACCGAACCAGGGTTCATTGCATGTTAGCATTGCATTCTTGCTTGTGTTGTTGTTCATTTCTTTCATTCTGCATTTGTTGGTTAAGTATGGTTTTATTTGGCGTAAATTCCTTATAATTCTATAAAACACTATTCATCCCCCCTCTAGTGTTTATTCCTCATAGCACAGGGTCACTACAGTTCTGGCATATGAGTATGGGTCTCATCAGGCGAATCTTTATCGTTGTCAATGGAAGGATGGGGGTGGCCGCGGAAGCTCAACTAAAGGTGGGCAACACTCGGGATCCTTATGAATATATGTGTCCTTATCCCAATGCATGACCTCCTCGGTGACAAGCTCTGGCTCCATGGGTATGGCAGTGAATATGTCGCCCTCGGATGCATCGTGTATGTCTGCCGCTGTCTCCTCAGATATGGAAGTATCAATGTCCTCAGTCTCTCCATCAAGCTCGTAATATGAAAGGCACTTGTTGATTTCGGTCATCTCTTTCTGCAATCTATCATGTGACTCATTCAGCATAGCGCTGACAGCCGTGCTCTCCTCTACCTGTGCCATAAATGCATTGAGTGTTAAATTGAGAGGATGATCAGGACTCAAGAGACAGACACGGCTTTCGTATGGCATGTGTCCCTCCTTATCACAAGACTCGTAGTAGGCATAGCTCCCTGAATATTGATCATATCCGTCCATCTGATAGTATGGGTCCTATGAATAATATTTGCATTCTCCCATTGGAGCCTCATACTGTGCTGAATAATCATTGCCTGAATAATTTCAAGATTGATCCATTGTACCTGAATAGTCAAAAACAACAACCTGGAAAAGATATCAGTAGTACAAGAAAAAGAGATAATAATAAAGCAGGTGGCAGGAAAAATATATTTCTTTGTTTTTAATATATATTTTTGTGTGTTTTTAGTTTTAGTTTTAGTTTTTTAACGCAATCTAATCAACCTAATTGTGGTAAATAGATAACATCGCCATAAACTTGATCGGCCCAGAACTAACTCCGAGACGATGTCGTTTACCGCAAGCGCACGGTATAGTGGCAAGTGGGTATCGAACACGGGAAAGAGGTGCTATACTACATATCTACTCCTAGGTTGAGTTAGAATTGCGAGTTTATTGGTAGATGTGGAGTATGGAGGGTCATAATGGTGAGGGATGCGAAGGTTGTGTCACTCAACGTCGCAAGTAGGTGGACTATGGCATTAGGGTCACTGCTAAGATCGTCGAGGATCGACGTTCGAATTGAATCCTTACATTGCATTAGGGTTAGGGGATTAATCTCCCAATTCGTACCACTCTCGTGGGTTAGAATTGCGAGGTATTTTGGTGGCTCTCGTTGACGCAATGGTGGTAGCCGTCAACGTAGCGGTATAGTTCGTCGATGGATCCCCTCAAGGCACGAGCCGAGCATGGTCACGAGCCTTGGCTGGATTCATCGATTTTCCTATTTAAATCCCAAAGATACCCCTTAAGCACATAATTCCACAAACTGTGGGCATGATCTCAGTACGGGTTATCTGGGGATTCGGTAGGATCGACCGAAATACTCCCCTAAATCCCTAATTGAACGTAGGGATCCAGATCTACCTCTCCCTCCTAGGATCTTAGGGCTAACCCATCAACCCTAGAGAGATCTACTCACTCATAGCAATATCAACGAATAAAAACTCAACTTTTAGAGGTGAAGACATCGTAACAAATTGATAGAATGAAAATAAAGAACTTACAGCGAATAGTAGATCCATAAAAAGAAACTTAGATACCAGGAACGCAAGAAATAGCAAACAAGCTTCAGTAAAATTTGATCCAATTAGTCCTCAGAAATTTAATCTAAACTCCAACAAAATAATTCGCTCTAATTTTCGCTCTCCAAAACGTATATAAAACTCAGCATGAATCGCCTTCAAAAGATATACAAAAGTCCCCTCAAAATTCACCCGTCTAAGTGACGGCCGCTCCCAGAATACATCCCCAAAATGCGCTACAGTCGCTCGCAAAACATTTCCAATAATGGCCCCGATCGAGTGGGTGACTCGGTCGAGTAATTCGTTGCTCGGTCGATCACTCGGTCCAAGCAGCTGAACTGCTCGACCGAGCATGACAGGAAATCGAAATCCTCCAAACTCTTTACTCTGCCTGCACGGGCTGAGTCGACACTGCTCAGTCGAGTAGGAGGTTGCTCGGACCGAGCATCCAACTGCTCGGTCGAGTAGGGGACCGAGTAGTGGTCGAACAGCGGCAATTTAGAGATTTCAGCACTCTGCTCGATCGAGCAGTCGACTGCTCGACCGAGCAGTGATCAGGCATCAACGTCTGAGAGATTTCAGCAGATTTTTCACCCTGCTCGATCGAGTAGAGTGCTCTGCTCGGTCGAGTAGGTGTCAAACAGATTTCAGCAGAATTTCAGCACTGTAGCATCATCTTGCAGAAATTACCCAGGGCTCATCCAACCTCTGATTGGCACATTCTTAGTGGCGTTGGAACCGTCTTGATGTCTACTATCTGGAACAAATATAAAAAAAATAGTGAAAAATCTTAGGTGATAGCAAATTTTAAAAGAGTGCACGGATGTCCTGTTTCCATCACTTCGGGTCGCTTGATTCCTTCGCCGCATCATAGTTCGATCGAGCGACCTTCTCTCTTGCCCCTTCCTTGCTCCAATATTCTTCTTTGGCACCTTGAGCATGTCACCATGAGTCTCATTGGTGCTCTCACGTCGCCGATCGTCTTATTGACTCCAAATTGCTCCAATATCGCCCCGAATACCTGAAATGTATATAAACGCTCCAAAAGTCATATTATTCCAAATAATAGCGTAAAAGCGTATGAAATATGTAAATGAGCAATCATTTTGATGTGTAATCAATTGGATAAAATGTGGAATATAGTGACACATCACTCTCTCTGGGGAACTCCTCCAGGATATTGGCATACTCCAGGTCATTCCCCTCGAGGACCACTTCAGTGTTTACTAGGAGATTCAATGTCCCACAGTTCGACCTCAGAGCCAAGTCCACCAACGTCTAGACGAAGACGAACCTCTCCTTCCAGTCCCTCACTTTGCCCGACAAACCGAGGACGAGAGGCCGACCCCTCCTCGCACAGATATAGTAGTACGCCCCTTTCCGCTTTGCCTCATAGAAGTACTGGAACAGCGGTAGAGCCGGCCTGACGCCGCTGGCAGAGCAGAGGACGAGAAAGCCGACCATCGAGCTTATGGAGTTCGGCATCAATTGAAAGATGGGGAGCTCGAGAAAGTGGAGGACGAGGAGGAGGAAGGGATGGAGCGGGATGCGGAGCCATAGGGTGAAGGTCGGATAATAGACACCGACCTCGTTGTCCCTTGTAGAGCAAAACCGCTTGTTGAATTCGGGGAGACGAACTGTGAAGGGCGGCCGAATGAACTTGGAGCGGATTTCAGGGATGGAGGAGGTCGACGGTTGGGACATTTGGGCCAGGATCTCCGCGTGGACCGCAGTTGTGACTTCGCTGCCGATTGGAACCTTGGCGACCGACCTAGGCCCATTCCCTTTCTCGGGGTCCTTTCTAATCGTCGACGATGAGGATGCAGCATGCCCAACCGCTAGGTCTACCTCCTACTCCTCCGGTCAAGACACCATCGGCTCCTCTGACACCATCGGCTCTGATTCTGCGGCGTCGCCTTCATCAAGTTCGCCGAACCACCTCTCAACGTAGGAATTTGAAGTGGAAGAAGCCGACGAAGCCATGGAAGGATCAATAGAGTACCTAGAAGAAGATAGATGAACGGAGCTCCGACGATTGCGAATGGACGACGGCGTGACAGTCGACAGCGAGAGCTCACTGCAACGACGGGGGAAGCAGAAATTTTAAAAATTAGGGAGAAAACGCCATTTCGCTACCCCCCTCTATTTATAGGGAGAGTCGGATGATCTCAGTCGTATGAGAAATGTCACGTGGCAAGATCTGGGCGAGACTGGCGCCTCAACTTCCCCCAACGATCACATCAGCCACGCGTCATTCTTTAAGAGATCGAACGCCTCGATTCCTCCCCCGTCGCCGAATCACCATCATGACCTGAGAAGATTTGGCAGTCATTTCGAATTAAATGCTGCAGCCAGCACTCATCCAATGGGAGTGTGACACGTCTTCCGAGTCGAGCTGGGCTTGCCGTTTCGAACTCAAATGACGGTGGCAATTGTTATGGGCTTAAGGCCAGCCCAAATAATAAGGGCCCATTTATTTGAAGCCCAAACGGAAGGTCGACGCGACACTGGGAAGCTCGCCTCGCCAAGCGGTAAGCTCGCCATCAGGGTCAACAAAAGAAGTTTGCATACTCTCCACACAGGAAGCACGACCAGGAAGTCTGAAGCCACCAAGCTCGGACGTCGAGCTTGGCTCCTCCTAAGGGCAGCCTAGCGAAAATATCACTGACAGGGTGACGTAGGGCCACCTACACCCCCATTAATGCCAGAGGTTAAGAACGAGAACTGATAGTCACCCATTGCGTCTTCCATTAATGCATTAATGTGTCTGACACCGTCTGACACCGATTAATGCGTAAATATTTTTGACACACTCGTCGACCTATCGCGTCTCAACTTGTGCTCCAGCTAAGCAGATTCGACAGATGATTGGACGGCGAGCAACCGACTCTCGACCCTATAAATACCACATCCGGCCACCAAGGAGGGAGTTGGTTAGTTGAAATTTTAACTCCTATCCAATATTCATGGTCGGATATCCCCCACGTATCTGTGCCTTCCTCATAAGAAGATCGTCAAGCGTGGTCGACATACTCCATACAAGTCACCCACTGACTTAAGCATCGGAGAGGCTACGCGTTGACAGCCAACCCAGCCTTTCTAACGAGTTGTTAATCTCGCAGGAAGCTCGCTTCAGCTACCGGGAGTTGGTGATCTTCGGCAACCATCAGACGACCTTGGATTCTTCATCTCCGAAGCATGCTCCAAGTTGCGCTAGACTTGTCATCAACCACATACTTGTAATTATTATACCTATGATTCACATTCAATACAAATTATATTATTGGACGGAATTGACCCACAACAACTAAAATTTAAATTTAATTTCAAAAACCGATCAAATGCTTAACAACGGCCAATCGACGAGCTTGCCAACCCTTACCAATCAAAACATTGGGGAGAGAAATTATTGAGAGTGGCCCCATCTAATGAAGCGCGGTTTCTGAACTTGTTCACGTGAATCCGTTGCTGCTTGGCGTGATCCTTCTCTCATTCTCTCTCTATTTATTGTACTCGTCCTTGGTCGGTATCTTTTCTCCATCGCTTCAATGGTTTCAGTTACACTCCACACTATCTATATCATGGCTTTGGATCTCAACTTCATTCTCCTGCTGCTGCTTGGGGCAGCGTCCGCTTCCCCTTTGCCTTGCGAATTTCCGGCCATCTTCAACTTCGGGGACTCCAACTCCGACACCGGCGGCCTGTCCGCCGCGTTCGGACCGGCGCCGCCGCCGAACGGGGAGACATTCTGGGGTACGCCGGCGGGGAGATACTGCGACGGTCGCCTCGTCGTCGACTTCGTTGGTACGTTATTGATTGTTGCCCTGAGATATCATTAGTTCTGCATTTTAGCAGTTGCCGTAGTGATTCGAGTGTAGTATTGCTTTTTTCTTTTTCATAAAGTTAGTAAAAGACTCACTTTTTCGATTATAACCGATGGCAAAAAGGAGAGAAACGTGGGGGGTTATTTTCCCACCAAAACAAGTTAATTGATTTTGGTGTTTAATATAGAATTATGCAGATTAGAGGGATTATATGTAATTTTGAAGATTTTAGGTATATGTTAAAAAGCCCAAATTTTTCTATGGGAAACGGTGAAACAAAGACAACTGAAAACGAGGTCTTAATCATATTCAAAAAACAAAGACAGCTGAAAATTGGCTCAAACTCGAACACTTAGCATCTCCCCAACGTTCAAGCTATGTATGGAGAATTTTGATGTTGAAGTTGTGGCTCAAATCCAGTTTGCGAACATTTATGTTAAGAACTTAAGATGGGTAAATAGACATAAAGGCAAATGACTGGAGTTTAGTCCTACATCGAAAAGGAAAGAAGTTGAATATATGGTTAAATATGATTGAATCCAAGATTTCATTAGGGATTTATCCTTTTGGGCAAGTTCAGTTTAAGATTATTAACTTGTTGATAAATGGGTTCGGCCCACGAAGCGGGGATGCGACAACACATCTAGAAAGATGAAGCCCATTAAGACGAGTAAGCCTTGACCCAATAACCCAATAAGCCCGTCAGCTAGGATGAGCTATTACTGAATCAAAGAGATAGCTCATCCGACCGTTGGAGACTCGCAGATTACGTGGGAGATGTTAATGAGGACCAAGTAAATGGGCAGCCGTTATCAACAATCACAGAGAAGATCCCGCCGTCGTAAATAAGGAGCCATTATGCATTTAACAAAGGAAACCATTAGCTATAAATAGGCAAGGCGACAACAGAAGAAGGGGTCAGACTCACAAGGTACGAGATACGAGATACTCTGACATTTTACTCTTCATTCTCTTATATTTCTTCTTCCAAATTAGCTTGAGGTGACTGAGTCGAGACGAGCCTTCGTGGGTCTATCTCGACAGCCCCGGGCCTTTCTTAAGTCCTGAACTAATTTAAGCATCAGAGGAGATTTGGGTTGGAACCCAGGTCCGACCCCCTGACTATTTCTGTGGTGCATGAAGTTCGTGGTTAGACCCAGTCGAAAGGTCGAATGGTCATCCTAATCGATCGAGCGATCGATCGAGCTCCAGCCTGACGCTCTCAGCACACTCTGCTCAACCTTCATCGACACCAGTTCTACCAATTTAGGGTCCCACTTCATCAGCTGACGAGGCTCCACCTCGACAGAAGAGTCCATGTCAGCTCCACTTTCAGTTTGGCGGAACCCATCCGTCAATATTTGGCTTCATCTGTGGGAAATAAGTTAAGAGTCGACATCCCTATCATCCATTTATTTTGGCAATGTCGACTCGCCCACCAACACGTGAAGAAAACGTTATGGCGTCTCCTAGTACCGGTATCATTGACATGATACTGGGGCCCCACCACTTCTGGAGTTATCGACATCTCTTCAAAGTTCTTACGCTGGGAGGCTGATGATTATCGCAGTGTTAAGGAAGCGCCCGAGAGACTCGACACCCCCAATATCTTTTCCCAATGAAGATTTGGAGGGTGTGGAACTGTCGCATGATGATGCCGTTGTCACCAGTGCCATCATTGGCACGTGGCGGTGAAGAGATTACTCATTGACACGGGAAGTTCGTGCGACGTGCTCTTCTTCACCACATTGGAGAAAATGGGACTAGTTTCATCCGAGTTGAGAGAATGTCCGGCTCCACTTGTGGGTTTTTACGGGACATTTTGCTCCGGTGGTAGGCATCATAACGCTACCGGTGACCCTTGAAGCATCGCCACGGCAAGTCACCCGCTTGACCAATTTTATCGTGTTTAAGATCAATTCTGCTTATAATGGAATTATTGACAGATCGCTTCTCAACTCAGTGGAGACAGTGGTTTCAACGTTCCATTAGATGATCAGGTTTCAAACTCCACAGGGAGTTGGAAAGGAGAAAGGAAACTAGATGCAATCCCGATCATGTTACCTTTTATCTACCTCATGAAGAAGGGTGGAGCGAGTAGATCCAAATGATCATAGTAATGACAATGGTAATCATGAAGATCGATGACTCGTAGCGGTCGAAGAGACGGAGAACATCCAGATCTCTGAAGGAGAAGACAGAACCGTTTCCATTGGATCGATGCTCCCTTTCGACCTAAAGGAGCGATTAATTAGTCTCCTGAGGAAAAATACCGGCGTATTCGCCTGGTCTCTAATCGACGTGCCAGGCATCGACCCTTGGGTGATCTCTCACGAGTTGAATGTTGACTCGACCTTCAAGCCCGTGAAACAGAAGAAGTAGAACATCTGGAGTGACAAGATGAAAGCTGCTATTGGAGAAGTAGATCTGCTTCTACCAGCTGGATTCATTCGAAAAGTCCAATATCCTGAGTGGCTGTCTAATGTGGTGATGGTGGAGAAAGTCAACGGCAAATGAAGAATGTGTGTCAACTTCACCGACCTCAACAAGACATGCCCGAAGGATAGCTATCCTTTACCTTGGATCGACTATCTCATTGACATTGCATCCGGATATGAGCTCTTGAGTTTCATGGACACCTTCTCGGGTTATAATCCAATTCAGATATCATTCGAGGATGAGAAGAAAACTTCCTTTATTACAGATTGAGTTATATTCTACTATAGAAAGATGCCATTTGGACTAAAGAATGCAGGGGCAACCTATCAGCGTATAATAAACAGTCTGCAAGGCTCAAATTGGACGAAACTTGGAGGTCTATGTGGTTGATATGCTCGTCAAGTCAAAAAGCCTACAGGTCATATCGAGGATCTTCGGAAAACTTTTGCCAAGATTCGCCGATACAACCTCAAGTTGAACCCTGTGAAATGTACTTTCGGGGTTCAATTCGGGAAATTTCTCGGCTTAATATTGACGAGTCAAGGAATTGAAGCTAATCCGGACGAGGTCGCGACGATTGTTGGAATGAAGGAGCCCTCTACCATAAGAAAGCTCCAGTAATTGAATGGAAGGATATCAGCTCTTGGTCAATTCTTATCTAAATCGGCTGAGCGATCACTACCTTTCTTCAGGGTATTAAGGAAAGCAATCACATCCTATTCAAAGAAAAAGAAGATCATCGATTGGGACGCGGATTGCAAGAAGGCCTTCTCAGAGCTCAAGGAGTATCTTTGCAGCCCACCGCTTCTGATTTAGCCAGATGAGGGCGACCACCTGATCATTTATTTAGCCACCCCCACGGAGGCTATAAGCTCGGCCTTCGTCAAAGAAGACTCTCAGGAGTGAAACGATCGATTTACTATGTAAGTCAGGTCCTCTGAGGAGCTGAAGTCAATTACTTCAGAATAGAGAAGATGGCCTACACTCTGGTCTAGTCTGCAAGGAGGCTACGACCATATTTTCAGGCGCATACCATTCTGGTCCTTACCGACAACCCTTTGGAGCAAAATCTGAAGAGCCTCGACCGGTCAGGAAGAATGACAAAGCGGGGGGTCGAATTGAGTGAATTTGACATTCACTTTAAGCCAAGTATTGCCATCAAATGCAAGTCCTGACCTATTTTATTGTCGAGCTCACCTATGGTGACAACCCGCCAGCCGAGGTACAAGTAACTAACTTAAATCTTAACTTTCCTTCTAATCTCTCGGCAGGTGTGGGCTTGTCAACAACCGCATGGGGATATGAAGGGACATGGATTGTGCAAGTCGATGGGTCAGCTACCCGAACTGGGAGCTGAGCGGGTATAATTGTCCAAACAGCAGAGGGCAATATACTCGAGTATGCTCTTTGCTTCAATTTTCAAACCATGAACAATGGGGTGGAGTATGAAGCTGCCATCAATGTGCTCATGTTAGCCCGAGCGTTGGGAGCACGTGTGGTCTACTTCCATAGCGACTTTAACCTGATAGTCCAGCTGTTAAACAGAGGTTACGAGGCTCGAGAAAAAATGATGCAGAACACATGCAGATCGCTAAAGCCGAGATAACCAAGTTCAAGCAAGTGTAGATCCTTTATGTATCAAGGTCAAAGAACCTTCGAGCTGACGTCTTTTCAAAGCTTTCGTAATCATCACCGGCAGGGATAGGACGAGCTATATATGTATAACTTCTCCAATATCCGAGTGTGATGGAGGAAGAATTGCATTGTGTCGACCAAGGAACCACATGGATGGACCCAATAATCAAGTTCCTCAATAATGGAGAGAAGTCGACTGACACAGTGGAGGCACGAAAGTTGGAGCACAGAGCCTACCAATTCGTCTTCCACGAAGGTTCCCTGTACAAGAGGGGATGGACCAGGTATGATGCATTCTTTACCTCAAGTGCTTAACTCCGCAAGAAGTAAATTATGTGATCCGAGAGATATACGAAGGCGACTGCGGAAACCATTATGGAGGGAAGACATTAGCCTTGAAAGCCCTGAAGCAAGGCTACTATTGGCCGACCATGTACAATGAGGCGATCAAGTATGTGCGGAAGTGCCCTACGTGCCAGAAGTTTGGAAAGCACAACTCAGCTCCTCCGACAGACAGATCCATATAATCAGTCCAGTTCCTTTTGTAAAGTGGGGATTGGACATCCTTGACCCGTTCGCGCAGGCGAGCGGACAGAGGATATTTTTAATCATGGCGGTAGATTACTTCACCAAGTGGATCGAAGATGAGCCCTTAGATCGCATCACTTGGATGGAAGTCAAAAGTTTTGTATAGAGATTGATTGTTTGTCGATTTGGTATCCCTCGTTCCATTGTAACAAACAACGAAACGCAATTCGACAGTGCCAGGTTCAGGGAGTTTTGTGCTGAATTGAAGATTAAGTTGCACTTCGCTTTTGTGGTCTATCATCAATCTAATGGGCTGGCGGAGACATCCAACAAATGCATCTTAGAGCAATTGTGAAAGAAAGTAGGAGAAGCTAAAAGCGCGTGGCTAGAAGAACTCCCCGGCATATTATGGTCGTATAGAACGACTTACAAAGACTTGACGGGAGAGACCCCTTTCATCTCACATATGGGTGTGAAGTGGTCGTTCTTGTAGAGGTAGGCGAGGAGTCTTTGTCTCAGATACTTCGATGAAGAGAGACTCAGAAGGACTCGAACTCAACTGACAGTTGATCGACGAAGTCAGAAATCAAGCCCTTACCATCCTCATCAGGCGGAAGGATCATGTGGCCCGTTACTACAAATCCAAAGTTCTGGGACGAAGTTTCCACGTAGATGCTTGTGTTACGAAAAGCTATTTTCTCTCCAGAGATTGCTCAACAAGGAAAGCTTGCTGCGAAATGGGAAGGCCCCTACAAGGTGACCAATGTTCTTGGCCCAGCTACATACCGACTATCCACAATAAAAGATAAGGAACTCACTCACCCCTGGAATGCGAAACACTTGAAAAAAATATATCAGTAAGTGTGTAGGCGTAAAGAGTGAGTTGTCTCAATTATTATCTTCCTTTGCAATTTGTTAAGCTAATGGATGCACCGTAAATGTGGAGTTGGCCATATCTTGACTAAAATTTTGAAACAACTCCATCGTCGGCCGTAAGTCAAGGGGCCACGCCCCTCGCAACCGAACGGCCCAACTCCGTCGTCGGCCGACGTTAAGGCTATTATGAAAATTCTGCTATGCCAGGTATTTCAACGAATCAAGTTCAATCAGTTTTCTATTTATAAAACTCGAATCGTTGATGGGGCCATATGCGTATGCTCATGTGGATAAGCTATGCAAGACAAACATGCTCAAAACTTCTTTATTTATATAAAAAGGCTCAGTTTATTATTTACTGTTTCAATACAATTTTATAGACTATGATACAAGGTTGATATCACTAAGAAGAAGGGCTACCCCGGACGCAAAAATGCCCTTCACCGCCTTGGACAACTTGGCTTGAAGCTCAGTTTTTATGGCCTCAGTCGTAACTGATGACCTTTTTAAATCGACAATCTTGGCTTGAAGCTCGAGCTTCTCTTTTTCCGAGCACTTCAAGTTAGCTCGAAGTTGAGACTTCTCTTTCTCCCATTGAGCTTCAACAGTTTTCCTGGCCCCGGACAAGGAGTTGATGATGTCTCTGGCCTTCACCAATGCCCATTCAGCGTCGGCTTTGCCCTTAAGTGTTTTTTCTCAACTCCTCATCCAGCATCTTTACTCGAGTCTCGAGTTCAGAAGCTCGACATTCAGAAATGTCCGCCCTTGACATGCATCTGTCAAGTCGGGGACCCGACTATGCAAATCCGTGCCAAAGGCCACCATCTGTGCACAACAAATATTAGACATATAAATGTCTTGAATATAAGGGGAGGTAACGGAAGACTAACCTGATAGTCGCAACCCATTGTGAAGTTGGCTATCCTCTCGAGATTCATCCCCTGAAGGGATTCTGATCACGGGGGAGAATAGAATTCTCCACCAACCGAGCGGTCGTCCCAAAATCTAGGAAGGCCGACTCCTAGTCCCAAACGATATAAGGAGGCTTGTGCCGATCGTCATGAATCACTTCCGAAGAAGAGGAAGAATGTTGATTCGACAATAAGGCCTGAGTGTATTCTGAGGGGATTGGACCTGTCGAGGGGGTCGGTGGGTCGATGCTGCCCCACGACCACGTATACTTGAGATGGCTCAAGGGTGGCTCGATCATTCCCTGAGACTTATCAGAAATCACCACCGGATCCTTGAGAGCTTGAGTCGAGGACGCAACACCCTTTGACGAAGGGTCGATAGGAGGAGTCATGTCTGTCTCCCTCTTCTTTTTGAGGCTTTTTGTGTCTGCCTCCCTCCTCTTCTTTTTGAGGCTTTTCCTCTCATATGGGGGAAGATTCCTTTTCTTGGTCGAAGGATTTGCAGGCTTCAGATTCATGATCAACTCGTCTACACCTGCGATAGAAACGTGCGAACCGGGGATCAGAATGTGAGGAGAGCGTGCATGAGGGATGGCCGGGGTCGAAGCCACCAGCAACGAGGATTGATGCGAAGACCTTGAAGTTCCCCAAACTTCACCTCCCTCGGAAGAACTCTGGCTAGTGGGGATGTGGGATTGAATGGAAGAGCCCTCCGCTTTCTTCTTCGTTCGCTGTTCTTTGTGAATCTGACGCAACTCCGGGGCCAGCACCTTGGAAGTTCTCTCCGCCATCTCTGCAAAGGAGAAAAACAATTAATGTAAGTGGTTGTAATGGGAGCATTAAAGTAGGACGTGTTACCCTGATTCCACAGAACGATCTAATGATCTTCATGCGATGATCATTCAACAGAAACGAGGTCAACCTCTCATTCGATGGTTGACTCATCAGAAGTTTGGCTGGTTTAGCCTCACTAGGAGATAATCCCAACTCCTTGAAAATATTAGAGCTAGGGGTATTCCAATTGGCGAGAAGCGTTCCCACGTTTTAAAGGAAAATAAATACAAAGGTATCCTCACAATTATGGTCGGAATAAGGAAGATCGTAGATAAGTTCTCTTCCTTTATGAGCCACAATGTGGTACCATATCTTATGGGAGTCTACCTCCACCCGAAAAGAAGTGCCTAAACAGTCGAATGGATGTTTTGACCCCACAAAGTTCGCAAAGCATGGTGATGCAAACCACATGAGAAATAGTGTGGGGGTGCAAGCCAACAAAGAGGATGTTCTAGAAAGTCGAGAACTTCTAGAACAAAGGGATGAAGAGGAAAACGAAGACCAAAAACGAAAGATTTCAAATACACTCCAACTTCGTCTTTAGGGAAGCAAATTCTCTTATTTGATTTTGGAATCCTAAGCTTAAAAGGATGAGAAAGATAATCTGGCCGGATCTTAGCGGTCAGATCAAAAGAAAGCTTTGGAACCTTATCCACAACCTCTTGAGGCACGTTGAGCATATCGCTGCACCAGAGAATAGGAGATTGTGCCTTCATAAGGAGTCCTTTCCCCTTTCCAGGAACATATGACTGTCGAAGACGTCATATGATCTCAGATGGAGATGGCTCTTTGATCCTCAAAGGCAGCCACATGGTCGAAGGAATTAAAAGAGCCCAAATGAAAAAAGGGAACTACCTTGGTGAGGTCTGATGAATGCCAATGGAAGCGAAAGCGAAGGCAGATCTTCTAAAATTTGGGGACGAAGCAGATGAACTCATTTGTTTCCTTTTTTCCATTTATATTGGAAAACCAAAGCCAAACCAGCTGTGGCCGTTCGATAAGCAGCACGAGTCCAAAGTTGATGCGACATAAGATTCAAATTTCAAGATCAATCGAGGACCAAAACGGGATGTGAAGGGTTTTGGCGGTATAAATTAAATACGCCCGCTTCGACTGCCGTGCCCATTTAATGAGATATCACTCATTCAGCCGCAATCCATGCCTTGAGTAGATGATGTGGACAATTGTTGATACATGAGTTCGGTCCACGAAACAATGATGCAACAACGTAGCTAGCAAGATGTAGCCCATTAAGACGAGTAAGCTTTGGCCCAATAACCCAAGAAGACCATCAGCGATGATGAGCTATTACCGAGTCAAAGGGACGGTTCATCCGACCTTTGGGGACCCTCATATTACGTGGGAGAGGTTAATAAGGACTGAGTAAATGTGTAGCCATTATCAACAATCTCGGAGAAAATACCGTCGTCGTAAATAAGGAGCCGTTATGCATTTAACAAAGGAAATCATTAGCTATAAATAGGCGAGGCGACAAAAGAAGAAGGGTTCAGACTCCCAAGGTACGCGATACCTGATACTCTGACATTTTACTCTTCATTCTCTTATATGCTTCCTCCAAATTAGCTTGAGTTGACTGACTCGAGATGAGCCTCCGTGGGTCGATCTCGACAGCCCGGGGCTTTTCTTCAGCGCTGAACTAACTTAAGCATTGGAGGGAATTTGGGTCGGAACCCAGATCCGATCCCCCTGACTATTTCTTTGGTGCAGGAAGTTCGTGGTTCGACCGAGCCGAAAGGTCGAAAGGTCGTCTTAATCGACCGACTGATCGATCGAGCTCTGGCCCAACGCTCTCAGCATACTCAGTTCAATTTTCATCGACCCTGGTTCTACCAACCGAGAGTACTACTTCATCAGCTGACGAGGCTCCACCTCGACAGAAGAGTCCACGTCAGCTCAACCGTAAGCTTGGCCGAACCCATCTGTCAACATAACTATATATCCATGAAGTTAAGAATACGATGCCTCTGTTGCAACTTTTTAACTCGAAACTTTTTTCTCAACCATTTAAAATGAGAATGGTTTTATTTTTTAAAACCAGTATACTTGCCCTTATCCCTAATTCCATTCCAATAAAACAAGAAAAAAATAGGTAAAAGGAGACTCCTAAGGTGCAGTAATTAACTAATTATACTAAGATGCGTACTTATTCACTAATCATTATTCCAATCATAGTCTTGACCTTATACACATTCTCGACTCAAATGCTAGCTGACGCTCTTAACCATACATAATATAAATTCTAACCCTATTAATAACATGCATGAACGTGATATAATTATATGAATTTCTATTTATCACCTTAATATCAACACTTAATGTTTTAAGACATATAAGTTAGTTTATTGATATAAATTGATTTGAGGGTGCAGATGAAAACATGAGCAAGAAAGATTTATATAACTCAGTTGACATTTGAATTTTGGATTGTTAAACTATTTTTTTTTCATAAAGAGACTTTTTGCCTTCATCTCCCCCCAACGTTAATGAGAATATCCCACTTGGCTGATCATTCGGGTATATAGTGGCCCTTTCATGACATAGTGAGCAATAATTAGCACATCCACATTGTCAGAGTTGAGAATAAAAATCAAGATGCTTTGTAGGGGGAAACAATGCTTTGGCCATTTTACAAACCCAATTTGGGTAATTTAATGTTTTAATTCACTGGATGCTAGAAACTATTATAACATTAACTACTATCGTATATGAGAAATATAGGCGTCAGATTGCCAAGGAGGAAATCTATCATTGCTCTTGTTTAAAAGTCCACAATATTGTTTTTTTTCCCGACGATCAAAACTGTTGATTTTGATCTTCATATTCTAAAACCGCAAAATATCAAATATCTAGTGAGCATAAGGTGTTTTACTCGTTTATCTATCTGTTGTAAAAACTTCTATTAAGGGAAACCCGTTAAACTTGCGATAAGTGGATGAACGAGCAAAAACCATTGGGTTTACTAGTCAATTGCCATCTTGAGGATTTGCAATATGAAAATGAAAATGAATTGTACAGATTGTCAGAAAAAATAATGGAGAGTGACGTTTTTGACCGAGCCAAGGATGGATTATAGTATTACCTCATTTGGCTAGTTGATGCCCTTATTCATCATCTTACATATTCATTATTATGGTAATACCTATTCAAGAGAAAAACACAAAAAAACCCCTCCTATTGATTGCTCGTCAATGCCTTTGTGTGACACCCACTTGTTTCTTCGATAGACATGCAATTAAGATGCATATGTGTAGATATAGAATCTCAGGTTATACATATTCATCTAAGAAATCAACAATACAGTATGCCTATATTTCTTATTTTGAGTGTAACATTAAACTCACCCAACTTTACTGGCAATTATAATAAAAATTATTGACTTTTGAATCAAGAATAAAATTTTAAGTTTAAGTAATGTTTATTCTTTAAAAACCATTTATAGTGTATTTTTTGCCCTACATGCCAAAGTATGCTGGCTCTGCCACTTCATACAGCATTGTTTCCGAACTCCTAACTGCCCAAAAAGTATAACATGATGATGTTTATAATGATTTAACAGAAATTCTATAGACTTCGAGTGTTTTCTCTAAATCGTTGTGTTATCACTAGACGGAAGGGTGGTTCTTTACTTTGTTTTGCATGTGACTGACCCAACATGATTGAAACAGTGAGGTCCATTGCAGGTATGTTACCTAACCTACCCGTTCCAATTACGGACAGTTCAAATACGCATTATCACCTAGGTCATGCAATCCGGATTGTGAGTCGCAAGTTCCTTGTTGCAGAACTTGTATCTTCATATCTTGACTTAGTATGCAATCCTTTTATTAATGTTAGTGACCTGTTGTATTTATCTCAGATTTCAATAAGCTGAATGAGTTTACCCTGAAAAAGGCTTAGATGACCCTGAGATAGATTTTTAACAGTCCTTCCATTCCTCTTTGATGGGGGACAACGTACATTTATCTTGAACTCAGTTCAAATGATAGTAGAATGAAAGGTGACCATTCTAATGCCATTTCTTTTTTGGGTATCAAGCCAACAGCCTCAACCTGCCGTATCTCAGTGCTTATCTAAACTCCGTTGGGACGAACTTCTCCCATGGGGCCAACTTTGCGACAGCAGGATCAACGATCAGGCCACAGAACAGGACTCTATCTCAGAGTGGTTTCAGTCCCTTCTCTCTGGATGTTCAATTCTGGCAGTTCTCTCAGTTTAAATCCAGATCCGAGCTTGTCCGCGAACAAGGCAAGTACCTTCAGTTTTAGGATAATGTAAATTTGCTACTTCATAATAGATTCACTTACACAGCTCCTGCTAATGAGAAATATTCACTAAAGCACCTTTTATGATATCTTTCTCTACTGATTTTTTTTCCTCCAATTTGTACAGAAAGAATATCAAGTACCTGCCATTATAGCAAACTATGGAGATTTATAATTTATTTTCTCACATAATTGTTTTCTATTATGTAATTTAGCAGATGAAGGATATCTAACAGATATATTACTGTAATCAAGTCTGGTATTGGTCAACTTGTTTGAAATTTATAGCAAAGTTCAATGCAGTATCCTGAACTGTGTTCCAGATGAATATGATTGCAATTGATCTTTTTATAGGTCATATAATTTCTTCTTTTTTACCTTTTCCCTTTTTCTTTTTTTTCTGGAACTGGTTCTGCAGGGGGGATTTTCCAACAATTACTGCCCAAGGAAGACTATTTTTCTCGAGCACTGTACACAATCGACATAGGTCAGAATGACCTTACATCTGCTTACTTTTCCAACATGACCACCGAGGAGGTTAAAGCAAATATACCAGACATCCTTGCCAAGTTCACAATTGTAATACAGGTATTGTTCTGCAATGAGATATGCATGATAGAAAACATATCTGTCGCCGCTCTATAGTATCCTACATATGAGGATGACGATAATTTTCGTGCAGGGTGTATATGGACATGGGGGGAGGTATTTTTGGATACACAACACGGGTCCGTTTGGTTGCCTGCCATATGTTTTGGAGCGTGTTCCCATCATGGCATCCCAAGTTGACAGGGCTGGTTGTGGAGTTCCTTTCAATGAGGTGGCCCAACTTTTCAACAAATGGCTCAAGGAAACCGTAGCTCATCTCAGAGATCAACTTCCTCTTGCATCATTTACCTATGTAGACGTCTACTCTGTCAAATACTCGCTCATAACCCAAGCCCGAAAGCATGGTAAGTTCCAACTTTGTCACACATATACAACTGGTTATAAGTGAGCATCAAGTTTTTCTACTTCGCATATCTTCAGTGTTAAGACTGGAAGTATAATGTTTAGATACGGTTAATGCTTAGAATCTTGCAGAGCTTGTGTGCATTTACCGGAATGAGCATTCACAAGCCCGGACAGGTCGGTTTTGCCGGTCCGACTGCTGCCTGATGAAGGGGATGCTAGATGGGTTTTGTAGGATAGGGGGACAACCTGTCATGTCAGATGGTTTCCCACTCTCCTTTGTATCTCACTCGCCATCTGTCTACGGGATCCTCGGCAGGATTATCGAGATTTGGGACGTACCTGCCATAACTACTCCCTCAGACAACGTGTGTCGTACGTCCCTCAGACAAAGCTGTTTGTAACGTACATGATGGGTGGATCTATTGGTAATGACTTGAAGAGGGTGCGTCTCATTCGCCCGGGTTGTGATCCGGAGGGAGCCGACTTCAAGGGGTCGTCACTGTGGAGCTGTGGTTAGGGTCCGGCTAGGCTAACCCCTTGATCTGAGGTCGTGTGTTCTTCATGAAGGCACATAGTTACCAATGTGTCTCATCTGTATAGCTCGATCAGGTCACACCGCTGGTGGGCCCTGGCCTAAATCGGTATCCACAATGATCCCTCGTCTTCTAGCTCGACATTGTTGACCCAAACTGCATCTGAGAGGTCGAAATTGGGGAGGCGAGGAGGCGAAACCAATAGAGAAGCTGGTTCCAACACCGTCGGGTCGGTCTGAATTGCTTCGGAAATAAGGAGTAGAGAGTGGTGAATGGGTGGAAGCACAGTCATGATGGCATGTTGTAGCCTTCATCCCTTAGGGACCGAAGTGGTAGGATTGATGTGATTTGCATTTAATGTGGGCTTTGAGCGGACATGCCCATGTCTCAAAGAGATGCTGTCGTGGGAAGCTGATTCGTTGATGGCACATCGTGCAGAAGTTGCATAGATTGAACGGGTGTGGTGGACCTGCTTAGTGTGTCCCGATCGGACAGTCAATGTCATCTCCCGCCGACTCACCTGGAGTAGGTTAAGAGGAGGAATGCAACAATCACATGTACATGTGCCTATCCACTCGATTCTTCTCTTCGTCGTCTATTTTGTCATGAGATCATGTCTGGAGCTGCCAACTCCCACGCTATCTCCCTTGAGCACTGGCTGTCGTCGCCATTAGGGAACATGCCGTCTCCTACAGAGAGAGCGTCATATTCCGGTCCTGGGAGGTTGGGTAGGCTTGTTTCTGCGGTGAAGGGACGTGATCCTGTCGCCATGGTGCCCGGGCCGTGTGATCTGCTCTGCATTGACCCGTCGAGTCATATCCCCCGACGGTGGTCACCCGATATCCGGTTGTCCGGATCGACCTGGAAGACGAGTCCGATTCCTTTGGCCAAAGTCTGGCCAAGTGCTAGAGGAAGAGGAAGGGGAAGGAGGTGGACAAAGGAAGGAATGTCGTGTTGCCACAAAGGAAGAGGGCCAAGGTGGTGGCTCCCTTCCTTTAGCGCCAATTGTTGATACCTAGAATCTCGCGGAGCTTGGACGTGGTTGCCTGAACGAGCATTCACACAACAAAGAGCTCGGGTAGGTTGGTGTGGGGGTAGAGAGGAGCTCCTTGGCCGTCGCCTGGAACAGAAAGAAAGCATGTCAGAAGAACCGAAGGGGCCCTCCAATTTGACTTCAATGCCTAAATCAGTATCAAACGAATGAAGGAGGAAGCTTGGCCGTGTGTAGCCGTCGTTAAGGTTTGAGATTATGCGTTAGGGATGCTAGGAATTCAGAGGTGAGCTCCTAGATCCTAGAGATTCATAGATACATGATGAAGGAGATGGCGCCTGTGTTTGTAGGATAGGAGGACAACCCTGTCAAGTCGGATGGTTCTCCACTGCCCATTGTACCTAACTCTCCATCTTTCAACGTGATCATCAGCGGGATCGTTAATGGAATTATTGGGTTTTGTGGCGTGACCTCCATAACTGATCCATGATAAAGCGGGTTGTGCGTCCCTCTGACAAAGTTGTCTATCACGTACATGCTAGGCAGATCCGTCGGTAACGGCTTGAAGAGGTCGTAGCTCATCTGCCTAGGCTGTATTACTGAGGGAGTCAACCTCAAAGTGGCATCCCTGTGTAGCTGTGGTTGGGGTCCGGCTACAACCCCTTGAGCTAAGGTTGTGTGGTCTTTGTGGAGGCACATAGTTACCGATGGGTCTATTCTGTCCAGCTCAGTCGGGTCCCATCACTGGTGGGCCCCGACCCAAAGTGGTATCTACAATGACACCTCGTCTTCTGGCTCGACACTGCCAATCTGAGTTGCTACTATAATGTCAGGAGTGAAGAAACGAGGGGACGAAACTAAGAGATAAACTCACTTTGTCTGGCTCGACCAGCTGACCAAGTCGTGTCCGAGTTGAAGGTGTGATGTTGATGACTGGAATCTCATGGAGCTCGGCTGTGACAGTCGGAATGAGCATTCACGCAATAGAGAGTCTGGACAGGTTGGTTTTGTCAGGTCGAGAGGGGCTCCTTAGCTGTCATCTGGAACATAGAGAAAGCATTCCAGAGGAACCTGTCGGGGGCCCTCTGATTTGACTCTGATATTTAATTCAGTTCAAGCGGGGGAAGGAGGCAGCGTGGCTGTGTGTAGCCGTCGCTAGGTTTTGAGATTGTGAGTTAGGGATGCTAGGAATTCAGAGGCGAGCTTCTAGATTCCATAGGTTTAGATATATCTGATGAATGAGATGTCTTCTGGGTTTTGTAGGACTTGGGAGACAGCCATATCATGTCAGATGGTTCCCCACTCCACTTTGTACCTGACTTAGCGTATGTCAGTGGGATCGTCAGTGGGATCATCAGTGGGATCCTCGGCGGGATTATCGGGATTTGGGACATGCCTGTCATAACTGCTTCCTTATAAAGCGGGTCGTGCATCCCTCTGACAAAGCCGTCTGTCACGTACATGCTAGGTGGATCCCCTAGTAACGGCTTGAAGAGAGTGCAGCTTATCCGCCCGTGCTGTGCCACTGAGGGAGTCGACCTCAAGGGGTCGTCCCAGTGGAGATGTAGTCGGGGTCCGGCTAGGCCGACCCCTTTGAGCTAACGTGTGGTCAGAGGCACATAGTTACTGATGGGTCTCATCTGTCCAGCTCACTGGGGCCCACCATACAATGATCCCTTATCTTAGCTCGATACTGCCGATCTGAGCTGCTACAATATGGTCAGGAGTGGAGAGGCAAGGATACGAAACTAAGAGATAAACTCACTTCGCCTGGCTGGACCAGTTGCGCAAGTCGCATACGAGTTGAAGGGCTGCTCCTAGGGAAGTGGGAGAGCCTATCTGTTGACGCAAGCGCCTGCCATCGGGATGCGAAGAGGCGGGATTACTGCAATTTGCATTTAATGTGATTTGAGCCGACAAGTCCATCTCCCGAAGAGTTGCTCTCGTGGCGGAAGCCAATTCGTTGAGGGCACATCGTGCATAAGTTGTATAGATCGAACGACTGTGGTGGACCCACACGTGTGCCCCGATCGGACGGTTGAGGTAATCTCCTGTCACTCTGACGTGTAGGTTAAAAAGATAAGGCAACAGTCGCCTATACCTGCGCCTATCCTCCCGATTCTTCTCATATTCGTCTATTTTGTCACGAGATCATGTCTGGTGCTGCCAACTCCTAGGCTATCTCCCCCGAGCGCTTACAACCATCGCCATCAGGAAACTCACCGTCTACTGGAGAGAGAGAGAGAGAGAGAGAGAGAGAGAGAGAGAGAGAGAGAGAGAGAGAGAGAGAGAGAGAGAGAGGTGTATTATGCTAGGAGGCTTGGTTGGATTGCTGCTTTGGCGAGGGGACTGTATCCCCATCGCCATGGTGCATGGGCCTTGCAATTTACTTTGTATTGACCCATCGTTGAGTCATATTCCCTAGCGGTGGTTGCTCGATCTCCGGCTGTCTGGGTCGACGCGGAAGACGCGTTCGATTCCTCTGGCCAAAGTCTGGCCGAGCGCTAGAGGAAGAGGAAGGGGAAGGAGAAGGTGGACGAAGGGATGACTACCGCGCCGTCGCGAAGGAAGAGGGCCAGGGCAGTGGCTTCGCGTGAGCATCGGGCCCACCACTCCCTCGGGCGAGACGGGCAGAGGCCCAGCGGCTCGATGGGGGCCTGAGGCCCATAATTGGAGGAAGGGCGACATTGATCTGGGAGGCGTCGCTTACCACATGATGGTGGAGACTGGGAAGGAGGCCGGTCTCCTCAAGCTGGAACTGATGATTTTCCCCTTACCCTTTAGCGCATAAGTGAGGTATGCTCTTTCGCAGTTGCAGATACTTATGTTTCAGCTTTGTTTTAACTTGTGCTTATTATCGGGAAGAGTTGTGCCGCTTCTTCCATAACTACTGCCCGTGGAGGGATCGGGCTAGATCTTTCACCGAGGAGGTTGATTGGCTCCAGGAGAAAATCCGCTAGAGAGATGCAGAGCTGTAGGAGACGACGCTCTGCCTGGAACGAGCCGAGCAGGGGAAAGAGGAGCCAATGAGAGAAGCTGCCAGTGCAAAGCTAAAACGCCTCAGTTAATATGAGTTGTAGGAGGAGAGGACTCATCTGCATCGAGCTGAGGCAGAGAAGAAGCTGATGATGGCAACTATCCAGGCAGCCATGACCCACCGCACCGAGCTGGGAAGCCCAACGCTCAGGCTGACGTAGCTTTTGAGGCTGGGTTGTGGTATGTGAAGAACTTTTTTCCTGAAGACATACATTGAACACGTTAGTCTGCTCTCCTTAGAGGAGTAGGAGGCCACTGTCGTTGTCACTGGGACATCTGGCAGAGCCTTTGAAGGTGGAGCGGCCACGTTGAGGATGAACCTGGCTCAAGGCCAGCCATGTAGATTTCTCCATTTGCTTTTCTTTTTGAACTTGTATCTCGCATGTATGTAATTTTATATGTTTTTGTCGAGAAATGAAAAGATTTTGCCCAATATTGTTTGTTTAAACTTGTGTCGTCTTCGCAATGTTCTTGTATTGTGTGTTTGCTCGAGCTCGGAAGAATGATAGTTGGGCTGCCTGTCTGGTGCACGGGGTAGGTGCGCAGAATTGTTTGGGTGAGAAGACCCCAGCTCTGAGCTTCGTTGTTGAGTGGCAGACTCTACTCAGAAAGTCGAGGTTGGTGAGATTGACAGTAAGACCTAATGGCAGTGATGCCCGTGTTAGTGATGCTCGTGTTGGGTCTGAAGACAGCACCAGCAGGGGCCCCTACCTGAGTTTGGGCTCGGTTGAAGGAGATATCACTGTTTGATAGGATGCCCTAGCATAGTTTTACCAAGCCGAGATTTCTTTCGATGCCAACAAAAGACAAGTCAAATATCAGAAGGCGAAGGAAGGTGTTTGATGGTGCTGGGATGCTGAGGTCGGACCAGTGGGGGCCCCAGCCTGAGCTAGGGGCTAGGTTTAGCACGACCGGAGTCGAGTGTTGTTGGTAAGTTCAAATGTGGCATGAATGTGAGGTTGGATGCTAGAGGTCAGATCTAAGACCCTGAGGTCTCGACAACAGAGTCTTCGTTGGGACCCTGAGGCCTCGACAACGAATGCCCCGACGTGTGAAAGGTGTTTGATTCGGACATGTCACGACTGTAGTCAAGTACCCGAGGTCTGTCTAGCGTGGCACGACCTCGTGGGGTCGAATGCCAGAGGTTGGTGCCGTAGCCATGGGATGCGCCGGTAGAGTTTAGACGTATGTGATCATGGGTCGACCATAGGTTGGAGCTGTAGCTATGGACTGCACCAGCATAACTGGTGACCTGTTTTGTTTGGACGTAGCATGACCTCATGCAGTCTAATGCTAATGGTCAGTTTGGACATGGCATGATCCCGTGGGGTCGAGTGTCAGAGGTCGATGCTGAGGCCATCGTGGGAGCCTCGCCAATAGATATTAGCACTGGGACACTAAGGCCTCGACAGCGGAAGTCTACGATGTGACCCTCTGAGGAGTCTTTCCAGTGAGGCCCCCAGTCGGAGCTTGGGCTAGGCCCAGCACGACCGTAGTTGAGTGTTGTTGGTCAGTTCAGACGTGGCTAACCGTAAGGTTGGATGCCAGAGGTCAGGGCTGGGACCCTGAGGTCACGACAAAAGTCTGCACTGGGACCCTGAGGACTCGAGATCAAATGCCTTGACCAGGACAAGACATTTGATTCGATCATGGCACGACTGGAGTCAAGTGGCAAGAGGTTTGTCTGGACGTGGCATGACCTCGTGAGGTCGAATGCCAGAGGTCGATTCCGTAGCCATGTTCTAAGCTGGCAGAGTTTGGACGTAGTGTAACCATGGGTTAGGTAGAGGTCGTAGCCGTAGCCATTAGCTACGCCAGCTTGGGCTCCAGTTTGACTGATGGCCTGGTTTGTTTGGATGTAGCATGACCTTATATGGTCAAATGCTGGAGGTCAGTTCAGATATGGCATAACCTTGATGGGTTGAGTATCGGAAGTCAATGTTGGGGCCCTTATGGGAGACTCACCACCGTATATCAGCGCTGGGACCCAGAGGCTCCGACAACGAAAGTCTGTGTTGGGACCATCCGAGGAGTCTCGCCAGTGGGGGCCCCAGTCGGAACTGGGGGCTTGACTTTAGCATGGTATGGACTAGTTGCTAATTGTTAGGGTTGATGGCCTCATTGATCTACTGAAGGCTGGACCAACGGGGACTCTAGCTTGAGCTAGGGGCTCGGACCTTCCATCTTCCGTAGAGCTCGGCCGCGAGAGCTTGAGGACGAGGCTGCAATACTCGGCCTTGTTTGCACCTAAGGTCGAGCCAATTCCTAGTGTAGATCTATGCCAGGAGTCCGGACTGGGGCTCTGGGTTTGTTCTTGGGTGTCTGCCGCTGAGGTCGTCCTCATAGAGCGTAGCTACTAAGGATCCAACATTGGGTGTAATCGCAAGTTCTGTCTTCGTAGAGCGTAGCTTGTTAAGGAGCCGACCGTAGGTGTAACCGCTGAGGCCGTCCCTTCGTAAATGAGCGGACCTAGGGTTGACCCCAAGAAACTGTGGACTTTTGCACGTGTTATCTGAGACGCCTTGATCAGTGTTTCAAGGATTAAAGCTTTGCGATGAAGGGTTGGATCTTCTTCTTGGATCGGATCCGAGGCCGACTTGTGTACAAATTGAGTTGGCCAGCCCGGATCTCGTGCCCTCTTCGCGCTCTTCGTCATTAGAGGAGGCAAAGAGAGCATTAGAGGGGACGTTGAGGAGGTGCTGAAGTAGATGCTGGATTGAGAGCATATGCAACAGATGTTGTCACAAGGCCCGTCCTCTAGAGCCAACTGTTGATGTCTAGAATCTCGCAGAGCTCGGGTGCTGGAGCGGCTGCCAGAATGAGCATTCATGCAACAAAGAGCCCGGAAAGTGCGGTTTTGCCTGGCCGAAAGAGCTCCTTGGCCGCCGCCTGATGAAGGGAATGCCGCTTGGGTTTTGTAGGACTGGGAGGACAGCCCTGTCATCCCCTTTGTACCCGACTTCTTGTCTGTTACATCAGAGAGATTTCAGTCGCTTGATTAGCAGAACAATGAAGCGTGGATTACGTCTTGAAATTTTGATTCTGTTCCAACTTGTGCTAGCTACCAGATAGTTGCGAAGCTATTTCTAGCATCATTATCTCATAAATAATGGAGTATGGAAGTGCATGGTGCTCATGTGGATGGTTGTTTGCAGGGTTTGAGCACCCTCTTGTTGCTTGCTGCGGCCATGGGGGCAAGTACAACTACAACTTTCACATTGGCTGCGGGGGGAAAATCGTGGTAAATGGCACTGAAGTGCTTCTTGGAAAGTCGTGCGAGAAACCCCACACTCGGGTAAACTGGGACGGAGTACATTACACAGAAGCTGCTAACAAATGGGTTTTCGATCAGATATCAGGGGGTGCCTTCTCCGATCCCCCTCTCCCTTTAAGAATGGCATGCTACAAGCAGTCACAGTGAATCAAAATATGATTTCTGCCTTCACTTTTGCTTGCTGCATTTTTCTTTACTGTACATTTTATTTTTGGGCATAAACTGAAATGCTGAAAATTGGCAATGAATATTATCAGATTGATATGGTTATTTGAAAAGTTTATGGCTTGAAATTTTCTTTTTGTGGCTTTGGTTCTTTAGCAATTCATTCTGCCATTCGATTCATTCCATGTTTGATGGGTATGTTCCGCGTACATCTCCTGAGCTATGGGGCTTATGTCATTAAACACCCATGAATTATGGAAACTAGCAAAAATATCGTTTGGTTAGGTTTGCATGAACAATTAAATCCTATTTTTCCCCCCTTTCTCTCCCATCCCTGCTTCTTTTTCTCCATTTTGCTGCTGCTAATTTCTCCCATCACAGTGACACTCTCCTTTCTCTCTCTCCTCCCGTCCTCTTAGAGTGGAGCGGCAAGTTTCGGAGAGGATAAAGGTGAAGAAGGGCGGGAGGAGGGGAGAGAAAGGAGAGAATAAGACCATTAAAAGGGTGAAAAGTAGGGAGCATCATTCTGCATCCTTAGCTTAGCCCATCCTTTGGCTGCACTGACAACATACTAAACATGGAAGAAATTAGTCCCCAGAAAGCTGCAATGCATGGTTGAAGAGCTTTAAAGTGTGCCCATGGTGTAGAGCTTGCTGCATGTAGACTGTTTGGTCCAACAAAGCTTGAAGTCTGTATTTTTGTTAAAGTTCATTGCGAAAACTGGAAACGTATCTTCATGTATTCATGTTGGTAAAGTCTGTATTTTTGTTAAATTCTGAATTGTGAAAACTGGATACATTTATTCATGTCTTGAAGTCTGTATTTGTGTCGGAAACATATAAATTATAGTTGGAACCAATACATTTCAAGTCTCCTAGATTTAATTTGCAGGCCTAAGCATATATGTTGGAATAAGGAAGTTTTTTGTTAGTAAGAAAGAACTAAAATAAACAGAGAGAACATTTTATCAGGAAAGGGATATTCATGTTCTTGTTCTTTGACAAACATTATGGAAGTCAATGGCATGTGCGGGCTTCCAACCAAACTGTTACATTTGAGAAGTTAAAATCAGATATGAAATCTATTTGTGAGGACCACTGCCTTTGTTTTCCGCAACTGTCAGCTCTTTTCTACACACTCCCATAGAACATCATAGGTAGGATTTTGAGCTAAATTGTTGCATGTACAGAAGAAAAATGGGCAAAAAGATTATTAGATAAATGTACATCTGTTTTGTTGTAATACAAATTTATGGCAGAATATGTTGAAGTTAATTCTATATGGCAACTTAATTCAGTATGAATCAATTCACATATTTCTATGTTCACAGATTTCCAGAATTTGAGTACACTATGAGCATTCACAAATTCACTGAAATGATTCATTAACTTCCAGCATTCACAAAGAAGATACATAAATTGCTTATAATAGTCTGTGACCTCCAAAACCTCATCATAAAGTTAGAGAAAAACATCATCTCATTGAGATTGTAATGAGATAGAATACAGATTAAAAATAATAGATGCCTGCCTTCTCTCTCCCCCTTGGTTGATAACATTACCCATCATGGATTAACACTTAAAAAGAAATATGGAATATGGAAGTGCATGGTGCTCATGTGGATGGTTTGTTTGCAGGGTTTGAGCACCCTCTTGTTGCTTGCTGCGGCCATGGGGGCAAGTACAACTACAACTTTCACATTGGCTGCGGGGGAAAAATCGTGGTAAATGGCACTGAAGTGCTTCTTGGAAAGTCGTGCGAGGAACCCCACGCTCGGGTAAACTGGGATGGGGTGCATTACACAGAAGCTGCTAACAAATGGGTTTTCGATCAGATATCAGAGGGTGCCTTCTCCGATCCCCCTCTCCCTTTAAGAATGGCATGCTACAAGCAGTCACAGTGAATCAAAATATGATTTCTGCCTTCACTTTTGCTTGCTGCATTTTTCTGCACTGTACATTTTATTTTTGGGCATAAACTGAAATGCTGAAAATTGGCAATGAAAATTGGCAATGAATATTATCAGATTGATATGGTTATTTGAAAAGTTTATGGCTTGAAATTTTCTTTTTGTGGCTTTGGTTCTTTAGCAATTCATTCCGCCATTCGATTCATTCCATGTTTGATGGGTATGTTCCGCGTACATCTCCTGAGCTATGGGGCTTATGTCATTAAACACCCATGAATTATGGAAACTAGCAAAAATATCGTTTGGTTAGGTTTGCATGAACAATTAAATCCTATTTTTTCTCCCTTTCTCTCCCATCCCTGCTTCTTTTTCTCCATTTTGCTGCTGCTAATTTCTCCCATCACAGTGACACTCTCCTTTCTCTCTCTCCTCCCGTCCTCTTAGAGTGGAGCGGCAAGTTTCGGAGAGGATAAAGGTGAAGAAGGGCGGGAGGAGGGGAGAGAAAGGAGAGAATAAGACCATTAAAAGGGTGAAAAGTAGGGAGCATCATTCTGCATCCTTAGCTTAGCCCATCCTTTGGCTGCACTGACAACATACTAAACATGGAAGAAATTAGTCCCCAGAAAGCTGCAATGCATGGTTGAAGAGCTTTAAAGTGTGCCCATGGTGTAGAGCTTGCTGCATGTAGACTGTTTGGTCCAACAAAGCTTGAAGTCTGTATTTTTGTTAAAGTTCATTGCGAAAACTGGAAACATATCTTCATGTATTCATGTTGGTAAAGTCTGTATTTTTGTTAAATTCTGAATTGTGAAAACTGGATACATTTATTCATGTCTTGAAGTCTGTATTTGTGTCGGAAACATATAAATTATAGTTGGAACCAATACATTTCAAGTCTCCTAGATTTAATTTGCAGGCCTAAGCATATATGTTGGAATAAGGAAGTTTTTTGTTAGTAAGAAAGAACTAAAATAAACAGAGAGAACATTTTATCAGGAAAGGGATATTCATGTTCTTGTTCTTTGACAAACATTATGGAAGTCAATGGCATGTGCGGGCTTCCAACCAAACTGTTACATTTGAGAAGTTAAAATCAGATATGAAATCTATTTGTGAGGACCACTGCCTTTGTTTTCCGCAACTGTCAGCTCTTTTCTACACACTCCCATAGAACATCATAGGTAGGATTTTGAGCTAAATTGTTGCATGTACAGAAGAAAAATGGGCAAAAAGATTATTAGATAAATGTACATCTGTTTTGTTGTAATACAAATTTATGGCAGAATATGTTGAAGTTAATTCTATATGGCAACTTAATTCAGTATGAATCAATTCACATATTTCTATGTTCACAGATTTCCAGAATTTGAGTACACTATGAGCATTCACAAATTCACTGAAATGATTCATTAACTTCCAGCATTCACAAAGAAGATACATAAATTGCTTATAATAGTCTGTGACCTCCAAAACCTCATCATAAAGTTAGAGAAAAACATCATCTCATTGAGATTGTAATGAGATAGAATACAGATTAAAAATAATAGATGCCTGCCTTCTCTCTCCCCCTTGGTTGATAACATTACCCATCATGGATTAACACTTAAAAAGAAATATGGAATATGGAAGTGCATGGTGCTCATGTGGATGGTTTGTTTGCAGGGTTTGAGCACCCTCTTGTTGCTTGCTGCGGCCATGGGGGCAAGTACAACTACAACTTTCACATTGGCTGCGGGGGAAAAATCGTGGTAAATGGCACTGAAGTGCTTCTTGGAAAGTCGTGCGAGGAACCCCACGCTCGGGTAAACTGGGATGGGGTGCATTACACAGAAGCTGCTAACAAATGGGTTTTCGATCAGATATCAGAGGGTGCCTTCTCCGATCCCCCTCTCCCTTTAAGAATGGCATGCTACAAGCAGTCACAGTGAATCAAAATATGATTTCTGCCTTCACTTTTGCTTGCTGCATTTTTCTGCACTGTACATTTTATTTTTGGGCATAAACTGAAATGCTGAAAATTGGCAATGAAAATTGGCAATGAATATTATCAGATTGATATGGTTATTTGAAAAGTTTATGGCTTGAAATTTTCTTTTTGTGGCTTTGGTTCTTTAGCAATTCATTCCGCCATTCGATTCATTCCATGTTTGATGGGTATGTTCCGCGTACATCTCCTGAGCTATGGGGCTTATGTCATTAAACACCCATGAATTATGGAAACTAGCAAAAATATCGTTTGGTTAGGTTTGCATGAACAATTAAATCCTATTTTTTCTCCCTTTCTCTCCCATCCCTGCTTCTTTTTCTCCATTTTGCTGCTGCTAATTTCTCCCATCACAGTGACACTCTCCTTTCTCTCTCTCCTCCCGTCCTCTTAGAGTGGAGCGGCAAGTTTCGGAGAGGATAAAGGTGAAGAAGGGCGGGAGGAGGGGAGAGAAAGGAGAGAATAAGACCATTAAAAGGGTGAAAAGTAGGGAGCATCATTCTGCATCCTTAGCTTAGCCCATCCTTTGGCTGCACTGACAACATACTAAACATGGAAGAAATTAGTCCCCAGAAAGCTGCAATGCATGGTTGAAGAGCTTTAAAGTGTGCCCATGGTGTAGAGCTTGCTGCATGTAGACTGTTTGGTCCAACAAAGCTTGAAGTCTGTATTTTTGTTAAAGTTCATTGCGAAAACTGGAAACATATCTTCATGTATTCATGTTGGTAAAGTCTGTATTTTTGTTAAATTCTGAATTGTGAAAACTGGATACATTTATTCATGTCTTGAAGTCTGTATTTGTGTCGGAAACATATAAATTATAGTTGGAACCAATACATTTCAAGTCTCCTAGATTTAATTTGCAGGCCTAAGCATATATGTTGGAATAAGGAAGTTTTTTGTTAGTAAGAAAGAACTAAAATAAACAGAGAGAACATTTTATCAGGAAAGGGATATTCATGTTCTTGTTCTTTGACAAACATTATGGAAGTCAATGGCATGTGCGGGCTTCCAACCAAACTGTTACATTTGAGAAGTTAAAATCAGATATGAAATCTATTTGTGAGGACCACTGCCTTTGTTTTCCGCAACTGTCAGCTCTTTTCTACACACTCCCATAGAACATCATAGGTAGGATTTTGAGCTAAATTGTTGCATGTACAGAAGAAAAATGGGCAAAAAGATTATTAGATAAATGTACATCTGTTTTGTTGTAATACAAATTTATGGCAGAATATGTTGAAGTTAATTCTATATGGCAACTTAATTCAGTATGAATCAATTCACATATTTCTATGTTCACAGATTTCCAGAATTTGAGTACACTATGAGCATTCACAAATTCACTGAAATGATTCATTAACTTCCAGCATTCACAAAGAAGATACATAAATTGCTTATAATAGTCTGTGACCTCCAAAACCTCATCATAAAGTTAGAGAAAAACATCATCTCATTGAGATTGTAATGAGATAGAATACAGATTAAAAATAATAGATGCCTGCCTTCTCTCTCCCCCTTGGTTGATAACATTACCCATCATGGATTAACACTTAAAAAGAAATATGGAATATGGAAGTGCATGGTGCTCATGTGGATGGTTTGTTTGCAGGGTTTGAGCACCCTCTTGTTGCTTGCTGCGGCCATGGGGGCAAGTACAACTACAACTTTCACATTGGCTGCGGGGGAAAAATCGTGGTAAATGGCACTGAAGTGCTTCTTGGAAAGTCGTGCGAGGAACCCCACGCTCGGGTAAACTGGGATGGGGTGCATTACACAGAAGCTGCTAACAAATGGGTTTTCGATCAGATATCAGAGGGTGCCTTCTCCGATCCCCCTCTCCCTTTAAGAATGGCATGCTACAAGCAGTCACAGTGAATCAAAATATGATTTCTGCCTTCACTTTTGCTTGCTGCATTTTTCTGCACTGTACATTTTATTTTTGGGCATAAACTGAAATGCTGAAAATTGGCAATGAAAATTGGCAATGAATATTATCAGATTGATATGGTTATTTGAAAAGTTTATGGCTTGAAATTTTCTTTTTGTGGCTTTGGTTCTTTAGCAATTCATTCCGCCATTCGATTCATTCCATGTTTGATGGGTATGTTCCGCGTACATCTCCTGAGCTATGGGGCTTATGTCATTAAACACCCATGAATTATGGAAACTAGCAAAAATATCGTTTGGTTAGGTTTGCATGAACAATTAAATCCTATTTTGCCCCCTTTCTCTCCCATCTCTGCTTCCTTTTCTCCATTTTGCTGCTGCTAATCTCTCCCATCACAGTGACACTCTCCTTTCTCTCTCTCCTCGCGTCCTCTTAGAGTGGAGCGGCAAGTTTCGGAGAGGATAAAGGTGAAGAAGGGCGGGAGGAGGGGAGAGAAAGGAGAGAATAAGACCATTAAAAGGGTGAAAAGTAGGGATTCGATATGAATGTTAAAAAAGCCCAGGCCTGTGGGCGCCCGGTCTGACGGGCTCGGGCCGTTTTTACTCTAGTCGGGCTTTGGGACGGGCTCAGTTCCGTGTTTTTTTTTGGCGGGCTCAGGCCAGGCCAGTGCACAACATTTTCCTGCCAGGCCAGGCCAGGCTAGATATATATATTTACTATATACAAGCCATAAATTACTATATAAATTACTATATATAGACACACACACACACACACACACACACACTATATACAAGCCATAAATTACTATATAATGACAACTGTAAAGAAAACTGTAAAGAGGCCGCTGTACACAAAGGGGAGTCTGCAAAGGGGGCGCCTGACGACTTAAATAGCATCAGCAAAAAGGCGAATGGGGGTGGACGACAGTCATGTATACATTGGTCATGAGGAGCTGACTACACCTACTGAAGGAGCGCAAATGGATGGAGGCGGGGGAGCTTGCGATCAAGATGTGGAGGGAGAGTCTAATGTTGGCGAGAGGCATACTGTACTCCCTGTGGCTAGCCCTTGTAAAGAGTTGAGGGGCGTCCAATGTAATAAGGGAGGTGTCACGCCCCGCTTCCCAAAAAGGTCGGAGGCGAAGCGTGACTAAGGCCCGCTTAGGCCAGGGCAAGAGCCCAGACCCAATAAGCGTCTGTGATATTCCAAACAAAGGCAACAGGTCCCTGCAAGTTAGTACGGAAACAACAAAGTATTGAAAAGAGATATCATTTCATTTTATTCCAAATAAAACATCCAAAGTACTGAGAGTCTAAAACGCCCGAAGGCTACAACTGCAGGAAAGGAAACTACTGGTGCAAGCACCCAACCTAGACAAGAAAATAACAGGTGCTACCCACCCAATCTAAACTGGAATAGAAATCTGGATCAGCAACAAGTGGCCTCTAACTCTGGTCCTCCTCCGGGTCGTACTCCAGATCAACGTCCTCCGGCTCTCCGTCAGCTGGCAAGTCCGCCTCGTCGACGTACTCTGGCTCAACACCTGACGTACAGCACCAAAAGAAGGAACTGTACGTCAGGTCAGGTCTACAAAAAGGGTTAGACCAAACTACAAGTGTATCAACTTTTAGACAACATTTTACTGGTTGATTAGCATGCTGGGGTTATAACTGAGTAACAAACAGAAGTAACGTAGCAGGAAAGTAAAACGCAACAAGTAGTAGTTGTAGCGTGTGCTACTAACTACGGGACTAACCTACATGTGTCAAGACAAGACGGGACGTGACAGAAACAAGGCAGGACAAGACAAGTGAGACACGAAAGGGTTCACGCCTTACGGTTCGAGGGGATCAGACCCTCTTGCCGTGCGCACGCTCAACCCAACCCCAAACCCCAAGACAAAACAAGACAAGATATCCGTACAAGGGATCACTCGCTCTAGCTTGGCGAGTGCCCTATTGCCCGCAGGCTGTGTATCCGTACAAGGGATCACTCTCTCTAGCTTGGAGAGTGCCCTATTGCCCGCATGCTGTGAGTCTGTACAAGGGATCACTTGGAGAGTGCCCTATTGCCCAGCGGGCTGTGCAAGACGGGACGTGACATGACAAGACGGTAAGGGTTATTCTCGGGTGTCCACACACACACGCACACATGATAGCCCTATGATGTCAAAAATTGTTGTTGTCGGGCTCAGACTTCGTCGTCAAGTCTGAGCTGTCAGGAGTCGTCCCGGACGCTATCATTTCACGTCCGGTTCTATTTGTTCACAGTTAACAATTCTAACCAACTAAGGCCTAAGCACGGCCAAAAGTGCAAGTGGATACACTTGCCTGCGATGGCGAGTGTGTCGTCCTCTCGAAGCGTCCCGTCCAAGCGTCTCGTCCGCGGAAGTCCGTCTGAAATATCGCCACGGCGACGATGTGAGGTCTCAAATTCATCAAATCCTATTAGGTTTCGTTTCTAGGGTTTCGGGACTATCCTATTCGTCAAAAGTCACTTTTTTGATGTTTCAGCCTAATCGACGATCTATCCTATGTGCACAGTCAACAAAGTCCGTTCGTCGATTTTCTATGTTCGTACAACGTTTTACAGGAGCTGGAAAGTAAATTTAGTTCAAGTTGACGGTTTTTAGTTTAGGGTTCAGTCAGCTATTGTGGGGGTTTCTACGAGTTTCGGGGGACCAACCTGAACCGGAGTTTGCTGTAGATTGGATGTCGGGTCTGATCGGAGGACTCCTCAGCTTCAGATCTGGTCCTCGCACGTCTCTCCAAACGTCGAAACTTGCGACGAAGGCCTACGACGTGTCGCAACGTCGTAGACGGAAAATCCGCGAAGTAGCACGTCCAAGCGGGGCCCACAGCAGTGCTAGGGGTCCAAGGGGGCCCACAACACCTCTGGAGAAATTGGGGGGCCCACCACAGGAGTTGGTGTGGGAGAAACCAACTTGCGACGAAGTTCTGTCGGTCGGGCTTGGTCGGTGCGGTGGTTCCTCTCGGTCAGACCGAGAGATGGCTCCGGTCGTGCAAGTTGCGATGCGGGGGGTCGGGCACAGCGTCGGTGCGAGGGAAATCGTCGGTCAGATCGACAGATCCCGTCGGTCGGGCGCTTGGACGAGGCTGGCAGCGGAGCGGGGTGCGGAGCGGGCTTCGGTCAGACCGACGGGGCGGGTCGGTCGGCTCTTGGCGATGCGGAGCGGGCGGCTGGCGGGGAAAGTCTCTCGGTCAGACCGAGAGACAGCCTCGGTCGGAGCGGGGCGACAGCGGGGTGCGATGCAGCGGTGCGCTGCAAGCGGCGATGCGGGGGCTGCTCCGGTCGTGCGCTAGGATTTGCGGGGGTGAGCTCCGGTCGTGCACTGGGCGATCGTCGCAACGTTGCGACGAAGCTTTGGGAGAGGAAACGGCGGCTAGGGTTTTGTGCAATGACGAAATAACTTAGCCTAGGGCTAATATAAATAGGTTAGAGCTAGGGTTAGGGTTAGGGTTCGGAAAAACGTAATTAAAATACTTTAAAATAATTAATTTAGTTAAAATTACTCTCCTCTCCCTCACGCAAAATGGGTGCGGCCAAAAATTCTAAAATTTTGCCTAAAAATTCTTTAATACGTTATTATAATATAGGAATTTTATTGTAATTAAAACTTTTATAAAAATAGGTTTTAAAATTATTTAAAACTTTCAAAAAAATGGAAAATAGGTCAAATTAAGTCCAAAAATTGTAAAATAATTATGGGGTGTTCGGGACAACTAAAGAAAGAGAGTGGAGAAGACGGATCTAAATTTCGACGTCGAGAGACGAAACTAAAATTCGAAACGTCTCGCGTCAAAGCAGAAAGTCGCGACGTCACGTCAATTAAGATAGTATCGCTGAAGAACGACTCGAGATATGTTGTTACAAGGTTGTTCCACAATCTAATACTTCCAGAGACGATCACGTCGATATATCACTCAATAACGTTCAAAATCAAATAAAGTCAAAAATAAACACGTGCACAAACAAGAGCACATGCACAAAGAAAGTACGATCGGAAACCGACCGTTACAGGAGGGGGTGATTGGGTAGATGAGAATAGTGGAATACCCTCTACCTCAAGCCCCGGACACCAGACGGGCACACTACCACCGCGTATAACTCCACGCTCGGAAGAGCAGTCTGCTTTCGGTACTACACGCAGAAATGTCCGTAGCCCGATTGCATCCTCGTATAGGAGCGTTAACCCATTCGATTCCTTGTCTGTGGATGAGAAGCGTGATCTACCCCCTATCGAGAGTGAGCTGGATGATATGACAATTATAAATGAAGCTTGGTACATCGAACAAGATTTACTAAGTAAAAGCAGTAAAGGCAAGAAGAATGATAACTCTAAAAAGGGGGTTGGAGCGAAAGCTACTAGAAAGAGTGTTAGAATCAATGGGGGAGTGGTGAACCCCCCCTCTCAAATTGCTGATATGGTTTTGTTCATTTGGAACACTCGTGGTCTTAATAACATCGTGAGGCGTAGTGAGCTTAAGACACGAGTTCGTAAGCATGCCCCCTCACTTGTGGGATTGCTTGAAACCAAGGTAACTGGGAAGAATGAACAGAGAATTAAGAAATGCTTTCCGGAGAGGTGGGCCTCGTTTGATAACCGGAATTGCCACAAGAATGGGCGCATTGTTGTCTTATACGACTCTGAAACATGGCAATGTGTTGTGGATACCATATCTGCTCAACATATTACTATTCGATGTTCTAATGTTGCGGGATTCCTTATGAGGATTACAGTGGTTTACGCTTTTAACAGCGTTCAGGATAGGAGATTCCTATGGGAAACCATCGTTACGGATTCTTCAGAGTATATAAATACCCCTTGGTTGATTTGTGGGGATTTTAACTGTGTCCGATATGCTACGGATAAAGTTGGGGGTAGACCGATAGATAGTCGCATGGTGGATTAGTTTAACAACTGCATTAATGCTAGCTCTCTTATTGATCTGAAGTCTGTTGGAAACCCCCTGAGTTGGACTAACAGAAGCATTGGTGCTCAGCGCATCAATGCTACACTTGATCGGTCCCTTTGCAACGGTGAGTGGATTGAGAAGCTCCCATCTTCTTATTACGAATATGTTGATAGCGGGTCCAGTGATCATTCCCCGCTTATCATTCACTTTCATCCTAAAGAGGGTTCGGAACCCAAGCCATTCAATTTTTTTAATTCCTGGACTCGCGCCCCCGAGTTTCAGGATACTTTGGATAAATTTTGGCACATTGATGTGAATGGATGCCCTATGATTCGGCTTGTGGCCAAGCTTAAAAATTTCAAATATGGTTTGAAACGCCTTAGTGCGGACATCATTAACACTAAAAGTGTTGCCAAATGCCGTGATGAGCTTGCTAGCATTTAGAATGATTCGGATTTGGCTATTTGTATTGAAAAGCAGAACAGAGAACATGAGCATTAATCAATTGGCTGATGCTATTGATGCTGAAGAGTCAAATCTTAGGCAAAAAAGTAGGCAGAATTGGTTACAGCTTGGGGACCGCAACTCCCGGTTTTTCTATACTGCGATGAAGGCTCGTCAAAGCCATAATAATCTGGAGCACCTTATATCTGCTGATGGTGCTAGTAATGACATCATTAGGAAGATTAAAGTTGATGGGCCCATTTACTATTCCAATCTCTATAACCAAGACGATTACTGGAGGGTATTTCCTCGTCTTACTACCAAGCGTATTCTCACTAAAAAAGCTGCGGCCTGGGTTGAGCAGCCGGTTCTGGATGAGGAAATTAGAAATGCTGTTTTTCAAATCGGTAGTGATAAGGCCCCGGGGCCTGATGGCTTCAATGGTTTCTTCTTCCAAAGCTCCTGGAGTGTTGTTGGCAAAGATGTTACCAAAGCAGTTGGCTCTTTCTTTAGATCTGGCAGAATCCTTAAGCAGATAAATCATACCTTCTTGACACTTATTCCTAAAAGTGCTAGTGCCATGGGGCTGGGGGATTATAGGCCTATCTCTTGTTGCAATGTTTTGTATAAGATCATCAGGTTCTCTGCAATAGACTCAAAAAGGCTGTTATGGAGCTCATATCTCCTAACCAAGCCGCCTTCCTGGAAGATCGTCTTTTAGCTGATTGTGCCTTACTTGCGCATGAACATATTTGTGATTTTAGCTCATATGATTTTAATAACCCCATGCATGTCTTAAATTGGACCTCCGCAAAGCATTTGATAGTGTGAATAGGGAATTCATTTATTACATACTGCATCGAATTGGGTTTCAGCACAGGTTTATTGGGTGGATTGGTGAATGCAAATCTACCCCATCCTTCTCAGTCATGGTTAATGGTTCCCCTCATGGTATGTTCCAGTCTAATAGAGGGTTAAGGCAGGGGGATCCCCTATCCCCATATCTCTTTGTGGTTGTTATGGAGGCTTTCTCTCTCTTGATGGCTTCTGCTAATGTCAGTCGTAGCATTCTGCCCATGAAAAGGGTTGGGGCTGTCACGCATCTCCTGTTTGCCGATGATCTCCTTGTTTTCTACCGGGCCAACTCTAAATCTTTTGAGGGATTGAAGAGTCTATTATGTTCTTTCAAGTATCTGACAGGTCTGGATGTGAATTGGAGTAAAAGTGCTGGTATTTTTAGCAAGGGAGCCAAAGATCCTGGCAGGCTTGCTGATATTTTGGGTATTAGGCGTGCTCAATCTCTATCCACTTATTTGGGGCTTCCGCTCTCAACTAAATACCCCAAAGCATCTATGTACACCAAGTTGATTGATAGATGCAAGGCCAGATTGCAGGGGTGGTCTTCTTCTCTCTTATCTATCTCGGGGCGCATTGAGCTTGTTAGATCCGTTATTCACGGCATGATTGTTTTCTGGATGCAAGCTTTTCGCATAGCAAAATCCGTGTTGAATACGCTCAACTCCATATGCAGGAAGTTTATTTGGGGGAATTCTCATATTTGGGCGTGGGATGATCTTTGTGCCCCCAAGCAGGAGGGGGGAGTGGGCCTTAGGCAATTCTCTGATATTAATATGGCTTATGGGGTCAAATTATCTTGGCGTATGTTAACGCATAATGGTATATGGGCTTCTTATATGAGGAAGCAATATTTGGGCAGAATGGGTTTCTATGTTGCTCAAAGCTCCCCTATGCAATCAGGGACTTGGAAATTCATGCTTCAATGCCGCAATATCACCAAGAAACTTACTAAGCGCATTGTTAGGGATGGGACCTCTATGCTCTTTTGGTATGATAATGGCTTCCATGTGACCCGTTGTGTGACAGTTATGTTGTTCCGACTGGGGAGGAGATGAAAACTGTTAGTGATTATTGGGCGGAGGAGGGTTGGACTAGTATGCTTGTGCCTGCTCCGGTTCTGAACTTTTTAGCCCCTATTTCTTTGCGGTCGGGGGAGGATTTATGGAAATGGTATTCTAAGTCACCTACTCTTCAGGATGCTTGGGCCGGTTCTCGTACTATCAGGCTGATCTTTCCTTTTTATAAGGTTGTTTGGTTTCCGGGACATGTCCCCAAAATGGCCATTACGTTGCTGCAGGCTTTCCACGGGAAGCTTCTTACGAGGGACAAACTTGTCCAATGGGGAGTTCCTTCTTCCCCCTTTTGTGTTCTATGTTCTTGTAATGCCCATGAAAGTGTTGATCACATATTTTTGGCTGCAATTACACATATTACCTCCTTTGCAGGAGTTTCCTCAAACTTGGGATCATCACATCGCCTCCCCCCTCTCTAGCCGGCGTGGGAGAACTATTTCTTGCTAAGTTCCATAAAAATGATAGCTTGAGAGCACTAGCTAAAACTGTCCTTGCTTCTTTGATCTGGCATGTTTGGAAGGAAAGAAATAGGAGGATATTTGAGGGGGTGAACAAAGGTCAGACTATCTTGTTCGAAGACATTGCTGCTGATGTCAGAGTTGCTTTGAGGCATATTGAGGGAGACCGGGGTGCTGCTAATGGACCCTTTGCAAATTGGGGTCTGGTTGTATAATGTTTTTTGTATTCTTTTGTTTGTAACTGAGTGTGTTGCTTGGAGTAGAGAAGGTTTTTGTAGGGGTGTGGTGTTGGCGCCTGTGCCTTGACCGCGACTTGCAAACTCTCTTCTACTATCCCTTGAACCTTGTACATTTTTGTTGAGATCAATAAAGATAACGCATATTCCCTACACACACACACACACACACACACACACACACACACACACACACACACTATATACAAGCCATAAATTACTATATAAATGTAGTTAGAATTTAGCAAAATCGTGATTTGCATTAGTTAATTAAGCATCTATATTGAACGCACCTCTCACCACAAATAAGGCACATCTTTGATTTTTTTCCCCATAAAAAATCAAAACTTATAGTCGGAATCAGAATTTGTTGACGGAGAAATCTGTCATCTAGTAAAGTGTGCCGACAAGGACTACTCGGTGACATGACGCTTCATCGGCAGAGGAGTGGGACTTGCGGAGAGGCGATCCTGGGTCGCGGAGAGCTAAGTCTGAGCTTATTGGGTTAAAGCTTGACCTAACTCTGCATCATCTTCGTATATCTGCAACATTGGAGAAATCGTTAGGGAGTAGGGTCTGTGACCGACCAAATCTCCTCCGATGCTTAAGTCAGTGGATAACTAGAAATGGGCTCGAGGCACTAGGTCCAACCTATAGGGAGGTCGTCCGTTCACCATCATGCCGAGCTATATATGAGAAAATGTAAAGTGGAGTGAATGCTTAGTATCAAGATACCTGAGTTAAGTTCCTATCATTTCTTCCATATCTCCTGGGATTTTATATTTTTTCCCTTGTCTTGTAATCTCCAAGCTAATAATGTGCCATTATTGGCATAACCTTCACCATAATAGTAGGCCATAATTATCGAATTAGTGGCCATTAAAGTAGGCCATGATGATGTGTAACCACCCATCATTGATGGCTCTTTAAAAGGGAGGTGGAGGTTGACTCGTTCAACTATAGTGATTTGGACCGTTGGCCAGCGTAATAAAGTAAGGCCATATTTGGAGTAACAATTTCCCTCATCGCCTGAGCTCAACCGCTGCAAAGGTTGAGATCGGGTGATGTGATAAGCATGAGGAAGAAGTGGCCATGGTTGGATAGTTGGGTTGGCTCGCGAAGGGAGTAGAACTCGGCTTATAGCTAAGATAGATGGAGTTCAGCAGGCAACGGGAGTGGCCCCTTAACTTTTAACCGAGCAATTTGCAATGTTTTCAAAATATGATTCCCGATTGTGTAGCTGGGTCGGCCCACGAGGGTAAAGAGAGTATAGCTCGCTCGGCCCGCGAGGGGGATGGCCCACCGGTCGTATAGCCAAGTAGCCTATGAGAGTAAAGAAAGGTCATTCCTGATTGTATAGCTAGCTCAGTCTGTGGGTGATTGGCCTCTGATCGTATAATCGAGTAGCCCGTGAGGGCATCCCTGATCGTATAGCTTGCTCAGCTCGTGAGGGTGTGGCCCCCGATCGTATAGCCGAGTAGCCCACGAGGGTAAAGAAAGGTCATCCCCGATCGTACATCTAGCTTGACCAACAAGGGTGTGGCCCCGATAGTATAGCCAAGTAGCCCGCGAGGACAAAGAAAGGTCATCCCTGATCGTATAGCTTGCTCGGCCCGCGAGAGGGTGGCACCAGATCGTTAGCCGAGGAGCCCGCGAGAGCATCCCCGATCGTATAGCTAGATCGGCCTGTGAGGGCATCCCCTCAGTCGTATAGCCGATTCACCCTTGAGGGTATCTGAGAGTTTTATCTTTGATTGCACAGCTGGGTGACCCGCGAGGGAGTGGCCCTTCGACTTATGGCGAAGTAGCTTGCAAAGTGTTCTGAGCTGATCTATGGGCATACACACTTTAGTAAAGTGGGAAAGAAGGCTGATCAAATGCCCTCTCGGGGTACGTACATTTGTCGAGGATATGTCAGCTCATTAAGAATATATTAGCTCAGTAAAAGCAGAAACCAAAATGAACTGAAGAGTTTGCTTGGTTGGTTTTGTTTTACCAATAATATCTTGTCCAAGTTGTTGGATGAGCTCAGGTGGCAATGTATGTCACCTGGATAGGTCAAACTGCTTGGGTTGTTCTGTACCGGTCGTCCTACATTGGACGTCATAGACTAGTCCCCCTGTATAGGTCAGTCTAGCTCTACGTAGGTCGATATGGATGGGTCGGCCTCCACATGAGTAGGTCAGCCTGGATTGGTCATCCAGGTTAGGTTGGCCTCCTCTTGATAGGTCCGCTAGACAGGTCATCCTCGCCCCAGATAGGTTAGTATGGAAGGGTCAAACGAATTTCCCATGTATCTCTTTGGATTATCTATGCAAAAGACAGCAAGCTCTCACGTCTCCCTGTCTTGGAGAGGTCCTCACATTTTGGAATCATGTAGCTCATCATGTTATCATTGCTTATCATTGGAAGGAGAAGCTTAAAATTGACAACGAATGCAATTGAATGAGGATGAGTCTAAGAAAAAATGAATCAAAACTCAATCACCTTGATTTTGCTTCTACGACTTGTTTCACCTGAAAGAGATAAGATCTCAGATGAAGGAGCTTAGCCCGCTCGATGTGCTCGAATATGTGAGGGCCCAAGTTGCCCCAAGCTTGGCTGGAAGCATCTCAATGGAAGCTCGGATGCTCGGTGATGGGAGTTTAGATGGAGGAGTTCATAGATCGGAGCTCAAAACTCGGAGCATGGACAGTGGATGGCACCTTCAGAGCTTGCTTGGAGATCGAAGCTCGGAGATCGGAGTTCAAAACTTGGACAGAGGTGCTTAGAGAGGTTGGCCCCATCAGAGCTTGGAGCTCGACAAGCTTTGATGAAGGCTGTTTCACGAGTTCTGATGGGGAAGTTTGGCATATTGTCTAACTTCAAAAGATTCACTTTTATGCCCCCAATCCCTCACATCAACATAAAATTAAACATGTAGCAAGCGGCAACGTGATGTACAAATAATAATTTTCAATTCAGAGAGAGAGAGAGAGAGATGTAGTACTCATCTTATGCTTTCTCTTCACAAGCCACAACATTTGGTTCCTCGTTATGGATGTCATTGCGTGACATTCTCTCTATTTAGCTTCTTCCTGATGATCTTGTGGGCCGACCGCATCCCGGTCTAGTTCCGTCACTCCCTTGAGGGCCGTCGCTGCTAGCATGCTCTTCATGCCCACCCTACACAATCACTTAACGCCGCCACTTCCTGCTGCCGCATTAAGATCAGCTAAGCAGGGCAGCTGATTGGCAATTCGGACGGAGGCTGGGTGAGCCCATCAAGGAGCAGAGCGGCTAGTCATGGCTCGGCTGTTACGGACTGAGGCTTTAAGCTCGGTGAGGTGAGCTCGGTTGGTTGCAGGATGCTTGGCAGTACCTCTATGCATGCTCGGCATGCACATTTTAGAATGGTCGGCAGCTTCCAAAAGCCCAGCAAGGGGCAGCTTCATATCAGCTCTGTTGACGTATCTGCTGTTGGAAGCGGTGGAGAAACCACCGGCGATGTGTAGACTTCCAACTGTTAAGTTCAACGACATCTACTCCTCTTGGAATGAAATTGGTACCTTGGTGGCGAACAGAGATATCAGAGGCAAGGATCCCACCGGTGAGAATGCGAACAGAGATACTGGAGGTGTGGATCCTGTTGGCGACGTCGGCGATGTCCTGCTCCCCTGCGATGGGTAACCCACCGGCCTCTTGGTCATGATGCTCCTCATCACCTTCGGTTCCACCTCATCCTCCGTCTTGTCTTTGATCGTACAGAAGGAGAATGTTGGAATGCTTGTCGAGAAGGCCAAGGGATTTCAACTAATTTATAGAAGCTACCACCACAAACAGAGAATTTATTGGATTATGAGCAGAAAGGAGAAGAAGGAGACGATTCTTGAGTTGGAGGGGTATTTGAAGAGGGATAGAATGAGAGAGTGATAGTAGGGTTTGTTTGAATTTTGGGGCACTCAAATTCAATTCTCCCTTCACTATGGTCTCTGATCAGGAGAATGCGAGCAGTGTTGAAACCATCCTTCATGTCGTCAGATCCTGCCAACGTGGGTGCCTCCGTCAGCCTCACCAGCATAGTCTGCTTGGTGGTGGGCCTCCTCGGGCCTTGACTTCTCCCACAAGACCGACTTCATCACGGATCAGATCGACCTCATCCTGGGCCCACCTCGACATGGAGTAGATCGAAAGAGGTGTAGGTCGGCAAGCTTGTTCGAGCTCGGACTGAAGATCCGAGCTCGGTAGCTTGATCACAAGGAGATATGATGAAGGAGCTGGGATGAAGGAGCTCAGAGATCGGGGCTTGGTCAAGCTCGGTAACTTGGGGTAGAGCTGACAAACCTCAGACCTCCACCATAGGATGGCTCATATCGAAGCTCGGATCTTCACCACAGGATGGCTCGTGTTGCAGGGTAAGATCCGCTCACAATGAATTTGTATTAATGGGAAACCAAGGGCACGATGGTTACAAGTGAGGGGATGATTGGGATGGCTGTTTACAAGTAGTGAGGGGTGTAGAAGCTGAGCGCACTTCGGATGATGATCTCGGGATCAATCCTGCAAGGTCGTCCCTTGTTCGCCGCTCTCCTGGAGTAGGTCGTCGGTTGCTCGTTGCTTGGAGGAGCTTTCTTGCACAAAGAGCAGCTAGTCAGAAAGGTGGGATTGGGTTTCAACCCTTAGCCTCTCCGATGCCTAAGTCAGAATTAGGGTTTAGAAATATGGGTCGGACATGTAGGTCGAGCTAGAGGTAGGTCGACCTTAGGTGGCGAGCTTGAGTGGAAGAACAAATATATGGATGATATTTGCTCTTGTGTGTGAGTGAGTTTATAATTCGATTAACCCACCCTTTTCTCGGTGGAAGTGGAGGGGTATTTATAGCTGAGTAAGGCAGTTGGGTTCGACTAAGTTGGCATATCAGACTGCGGAAGGTTTGGCCGAGGATGTCAGATCTATGCGTGTCAGGTGTGCTTTTGTCAGTGTGTTAGAGCCGAAAGCATCAGGCATGCCTTTGTTAGACCGTTAGATGGTGCAATGTCGAGGGGTTCTTTTGTCAAACCGTCATAGACGCAACAGCCCGGTGCTCCTTTGTCAGGTTGTCGCACGGCGAAAGTGTCAGTGATGTTCTTGTACCAGGACGTTTGTCGTGTTCGATGGGCTAAAGGGACATCAAGGTACGTCCGAGGAGCGGGCCGTACATGGGTCGCTTGGTTTCTCCCTGTGGGTGCCGAGCTTGTTACCTAAGCTCGATTCTGCCAGGTCTCGATGGTTGCCCCTCGTGCCTGGTCGGGGGAGGGGGGAGGGGGCGAACTTGGAGGGTGATGAGCAAGCTGGTTGCTCGACGAACGAGCTTGGAGGGGAACATGCGACCAATCGGCAAGGCTGGGGGTGAAGTGCGCCCTTCTTGTTCGACGAGGCGGACTTCACAAATGACGAGCGAGCTTGTCGCATGTCTGGCGAACTCAGAGAGGAAGTCGAGGTGTTCCGATCTTTGGTAGTAATAACTTCCCCCGTCATTCGAGCTTGAGGTGGAAGCCCGGCCTAGTTTGGATGACATATAATCTCTCCGTCTGTTCGAATGGGGATGGGGCGAACTTCGCTCTTAATATTTGGACATGGCGGTAATTTATTTGAAAAGCTCGCCTACCGCTTCACAGCCATCATTTCGATTCGAAAGGCAGGAAAAGATCGAGGTGGCCCAGCCATCCCAAACGTGTTGCATGGCTGAGTGACGATGGGTGGCAGTTGAGGCGTCAGGGGAACTTGGATTTGCGCCACGTGGCCTGGCTTCGACGTCAGAGATGAACCGACGCTTGCTATAAGTAGGTGAGGGGGAGATCCAGTGAGAAATTTCTTCTTCTTCCAAGCTTCTCCTATTTTTCTTCTCCAGTTGTCCGACTACCGTCGCCGCCATCGCCGGAGTTCTTACTCACTGTTTCGGCTACTTCCTCGGAACATCTTATTTCTTCTAGGTATTCTTCTTGCTTCTTAAAATGGGTTCTCCTACTTCTTCCCGCTCCATAGCTTCTAGGGAGATAGAAGGTTGGTTTAGGGGTGGTGGAGCACTGGACAGCTCCGCCACAGACACGGATGAGTGGGTGGAGGAGACTTCACCGGTCAGGCAGGACCGTCCCGAGGGTAGGCCGGCCGCAGAACTTGCTGTTGCTTCGTTGTCAGCGGACCCTAGGGACCCAAGGTAAGGGAAAGGGTCGACCATAGTGAAGCGCAGATTGTCTGCTCAGGTCTTCGTGACCTTGGCCGAGGCCGGGGATGTCCCTGCTGAGATCTCTGGTGTGGAATCTGTTGCGCCGACCTCCTTCATACCCTTGGCCCACACGAAATACATAAGGCCGCCCTACACAGTCCGTCTTCCAACCTCCAGTAAGCGGGTGTGCTTTCCCAAAGACTATGAGGTCGGAGTATATGTTGCTCGCTTCACCCAAGGACTCCGCTTCCCTCTTCCTCCCTTGCTTCTCCACATTCTAAACTTTCTTGAACTCCCTCTGTTCCAATTGATGCCTAATTCCATTAGTTGTATCGTGGGTTTTCTCGTCCTTTGTGCGGGAAGTGGGATTCGTCTGACCCTCCCCCTGTTCCAATACTTCTTCGAAACCAAGAGGCTGGGGCCGCACTTCTATCTTTCGACAAGGAGACGTCGGTCTCTAGTCTTGGGCCTGCCGGAGAAGATCAAAGGTTGGAAGGAGAGGTACGTGTTCGTCTTGACGCCCAAGGATATAGCATTGAGGTCAAACTGGGGCATGCTGAATACTGAGGCAAACAGAGAGGTCCTCGAGGCAGACGACGTAGAGCGGGCCAAGATCCTGCAGGGAATCCCCGAGGCGGACAGGAGATTTGAGGATCTTGCCAAGGAAGAAATGATCATTTAGTACATTTGGCCGATGGTAATCCGAGCTTTGTAATTTTCGCTCCTGATTTTCTCACACTGATCTATTTCCTTCTTGTAGGTAAAACGATGAGTCTGTCGATGGACGAGCTTGTGAGATTGGTCACAAAGAACTCGGCCAAGCAAGCGGCGAAGGCTAGCCCGAAGAGAGCTTGGGAGGGGACGTCCACTGCGAAGGCGGAGAAGCTCGTGCGGACGAAGAAACAGAAGGTGGTGTGAGCCACAGCTGCTTCGGGTCCCCTGGCCATTGCGACTGACTTGGGCCGTCCTATTGAGAATGTCGTCGCCACGACTATCCCCATTCCGATCGATGTCGTCACCGAGGAAGAGGCACAGGCCGAGCCAGAGGCACAAGGGTCTCAGAGAGAGTGAAGATCTCCGATCCCTGCAGCCCCACTTCGGACGGTCCCGCCCCAGGGGTCTCCGGCCGGGTCGGGTTCCAGTGGTCGAACGACGGCCGTAGATCACTAGCCTTATGGTTGCCCGTCGTTCGGGCTTGGAAAGCCCGCCCACCCGAGCTGCGAATCGGCCCTTGCAAATTTCAAGTCAAAGCGGGACGAACTCCTAGCCCTGTCAGTGGAGGATTCTTTGGCGGCGTCGTATCCGGTTGGCGCTGCTGAATCGATTTTCGACGAGGCAGGAGTGGCGACGCGGTTATCCGAGAATAGTCTGCTGCCAAGAGATCGAGAGTCTCTGACGAACGTGGACATAGCGCGATTGTGCGCCACAGCCATCTGGAACAATATGCAGGTAGGTCGGCCTTCTCCTTCTTAGATACGGCTATCTTTGTTCAGGTATGTGCTTTATTCTTCCTATTTGTTTTTGGTGTGTAGGCGAACGCTATGATGGTCTCCCTTCGGCGTCATACCACTGGAATAAACAAAGCCGAGGCCGCCATGGGAAGGAAGGCTGCTGAGCTTGAAGCGGTGAAGAAAGCGGCTGAGGAGAGGGCGACGAGGCACATGGCCTGGCTAGGAAAGCTGTAGGAGTTATACGCCGAGCAAAGGGTGACGATCTAGAAACAAGAGGCATGTTTGGAGGAATTTGAGAAGAGGGTTCAGACTGAGGTGGCCCATCGGGAGGCGGTAGAGGCTACCCTCGAGCAAGAAAAGAAGAGGGTGGCAGAGCTGGAGGCGCTGGTGGTGTCGGGGAAGGCCGAGCTTGAGGCGAAGCATGTGGAGGCGGTCCGACACTATCAGACGACAGAGCTCGTCCCAACGATGGCGATGATGAAGGAGAAGGGGTATTCGGAGGGCTGGGAGGCATGCCTCCGAGGATAAAGGAGAGGATGGGGAACCTTTATCCCTCAGTTGAGTTTGATTTCTCGAGGCTGCAAGCCTTGGATGACGATGAAGAGGAGGAGGTAGCTACGTCGGCCGAGGAAGGTGTGGCAGCGGTCGAGCAATAAGCTGGGGACAGTGCACATGGGGGAGGTGATGGAGGCTTAGGTGGATGCAACCACGACGAGGGCGACCAGGTCGAGGGCGGCCAGGGCACCACATGATCTTTGGAAAGGGGTTAAGGGCCGGTCTCGGGGCCTTGGTTTATGATTTTGTTTTTTTTGTTTTCTTTAGGCTGGGGTTTTGGGTTTTTCGTGGTGTCGGCCAAGGTATGGTTGGCCAATGTGACCATTTTTGTAAGGCCGGCATCCGAAAATACTTGTATATATTTTTGACAATTTGACCAATGAAAATACTTGTCCGAAATTCATTTTGTAGAAAATAGTGACTTGACGTTGCCTTTTATTTTGCCTTGTCCTTATGTGTGCCCCCAACATTCGGGGCGGACAAGAGCTGGGGGGAGATCGTGCCGGATGTCGAGAGTATAGACCGACGCAAGTCCGTCGGGGCCTATCGAGGGCGAAGCTCGTAAGCTTGCTCCAGAATTTGAGGGAGGGAAGGGTACGAGCCCATAGCTCGGCCCTAGTCCTCCGGAGCCTATCGAGGGCGACGCTCGTAAGCTTGCCCCGGAATTTGAGGGAGGGGAGGGTACGAGCCCGTAGCTCGGCCCTAGCCCTCTGGAGCATATCGAGGGCGAAACTCGTAAGCTTGCCCCGAAATTTGAAGGAGGGGAGGGTACTAGCCCGTAGCTCGGCCCTAGCCCTCTGGAGCCTATCGAGGGCAAAGCTCGTAAGCTTGCCCTGAAATTTGAGGGAGTGGAGGGTACGAGCCCGTAGCTCAGCCTTAGTCCTCCAGAGCCTATCGAGGGCGAAGCTCGTAAGCTTGCCCCAGAATTTAAGGGAGGGGAGGGTACGAGCCCGTAACTCGGCCCTAGCCCTCTGGAGCCTATCGAGGGCGAATCTCGTAAGCTTGCCCTGTAATTTGAGGGAGGGGAGGGTACAAACCCTAGCTCGACTCTAGCCCTCCGGAGACTATCGAGGGCAAATCTCGTAAGCTTGCCCCGGAATTTGAGGGAGGGGAGGGTACGAGCCCGTAGCTCGGCCCTAGCCCTCCGGAGCCTATCGAGGGCAAAGCTCGTAAGCTTCCCCCAAAATTTTAGGGAGGGGAGGGTACGAGCCCGTAGCTCGACCCTAGCCCTCCGGATCCTATCGAAGGCAAAGCTCGTAAGCTTGTCCCGAAATTTGAGGGAGGGGAGGGTACGAGCCTGTAGCTCGGCCCTAACCCTCCGGTCGCCTACCCTTGCTCTGGGACCTTACTTATCCCGTCTTTTAATGTTGGTAGGAGCATCCTAGGATATGGTCGACCTTTGCGAGGATGCTTTTAACCTCAGAAAAGAGTCGAAATTTCTTAAACGGAGGTGATAATATCTGAGAATATGCACAAAAAAGAAGATAATTTCATTAATGTTTACAAAGTTATTGATAGTATCTAAGCAAGTGCTCAGCATTCCATGGGTGGGCTAGCTCGCCGCCTTCTATGGTCGCTAGGATGTAAGTCGCTGGCCCGATGATGTTAATAATTTCATAAGGGTCCTCCCATTTTGCTGAGAGCTTCCCTCGGCGAGCGATCTCTGGTTTGAAGGCCGCGTCCCTGAGGACTAGGTCACCGACTTTGAAGCTTCGTTTCTTCACTCGGGAGTTATAGTATCGAGCCATCATCTGGCTATGCTTGACGAGGTTGGTAAGGGCTCAGTCTCTTACTTCATCGATGAGCTCGATGTTGAGGTCGAGGCCTTCCATGTTGATGTCTTCATCGAAGTATCTGAGCCGAAGAGTCTCCTCTCCCACTTCTACTGGAACGACGGCCTCCGCCCCAAACGCGATCATAAACTGGCTCTCCCGGTCGATGATTTGTAGGTTGTGCGGGATGACCATAGGATTCCCGGTAGCTTGTCCGGCCAGGACCCAAGCGCGTCACTGACCTTCTTCTTCAGGGGGCCCAATATATATTTGTTCGCTGCTTCCGCCATTCCATTACATTGAGGGTGCGCCACAGATGCAAAGTGGAGTTTGATGTAAGGATCCTGTCTATGGGGAAAACACTAGAAGGGGGGTTGAATAGTATTTATGCAATTTAAAAAGATAGTTACACCAATTTAATTGCAATCCAACAAAATAATGCGGAATAGAGATTAAACCCAAAATTAAACACACGCAAATGCAGAGATGTTTCAAGGGTTCGGATTACCTAAGTTACTTCCCGACTTGTTCCCGGTAATCCTACGCCCCTTCCACCCGGATACCTCCGGATACTCAAGTTAGAACCATAACTTTCGGTTTCCTTAAAAACCACTTGTAGCAACCCTACAAGTGAAATCGAAGTACAATCGATTGACCTTGACTCCCACAACTTGGGAGCAAGCAAACCGCTCTCACAACACGAGAGCAAATTCAAATAACAAAAGTTATGAAATTATAAAAGTAACACTTACAATCACCTATGACTTGAAGTGGAACTTGAAGGAGTGGTGTGTTGTGTGTTGAAGACTCTCTTGGAAAAGATGAGAAAGCCCTTTCTCTTGACTGCACCAAATGCCTAGAAAATAACTCTTTGGTTCTAGGTTGGAGAGCAAGAGATCAAAGATAGGAATTCTTAGGGCTTTGGATTTGAGAGCTTTTAGACTTGAGAATGAAAGCTTGAGAGATTTTGCAATAGCCTAGGTAACCTATCAATGGAACAGTAAAAGCCCCTTATATAGTTTCTCAAATCCACAAAACAGTTTAGGCAAAAACTCTTTTGGAATCCGTGAGAAAATTCTCAACGGATAGAATCTGCACTTGTGACAGTCGACTGTTGAAGAAAACACAGTCGACTGTTGCACAGTCAGCAAGGGTAGGTGAGAATTCATAACGGTAACTTACCACGTGGACAATCGACTGTTGAACCATAGACAGTCGACTGTTGAACCAATAGGCGACTGTAAATCCGTCTACAGGCGACTGTCCGAAAGATGGGTAAGTTAAAGAATTCTGGAAATCTTCTGAGATAACAGGACAGACGACTGATGAGGATAAAACAGTCGACTGTTAATCAGAACAGGCGACTGTAAATCCTTATATAGATGACTGTCAAATACCCTGAGAATTTCCAGAGAGCTGAGTCAATGAAATGGCTCACAGACAGACGACTGTTGCAGCATAGACATTTGACTGATCCAAGGGGCAGTCGACTGTATATTCAACATTAGTCGACTGGCCGTAAAAGTCAGATCAACAAAGTTTGGGCAGAAGATAGGCAGGTGACTGATTTACAAAACACAGGCGACTGTCACTTGGACAGGCGACTGTAAATCGTCAATGAGTCGCCTGTGGAAAATAAGACAGAGAAGCCCAAAACTAGATTGTATCAGTTTGTGCATAACAGGCGACTGTAGAACAAAACACAATCGACTGTTTTTGAGACAGACGGTTGTAAAGTGTTCAGCAGTCGACTGTTATAAACAATCCAAGCACAATCACTAAAGAAATGAATTGGAGTCTAAGGACGAATGATCTAATGATGTCCTAAGACTGAATTGAAGATGTGTGTGAGTGCTCCATCAATGTTCTACTTCTAAGCTACATACTAGAAGAGATAAAAGAAATTAACATTGACGAAAACTCTCTTCTATCCATCGTATGAGCTTGAAGTCTTTATGGAGCTTCAATCATCATTACGATCATCCAATCCATGTCATTTGCCTTCAATGATCTTTGAGAGTCATCCATTGCAAGTAGATCTTCATATAATGCTTAGGCAATGGATTAACTGCAAAATAGGGGATTGGTCACAAGTATTTATGTTTGCTCATCATTAACACCAAGTATGGAGAAGTCCAATACTCAACATTTGATGCCCCACTCTGAACAGAAGCTTCTGAAATCCGCACAGTCGAACTGCCTCTCATTATCTGTCACTATGGAGCAAGGCACCCCAAAGCAGCAAATGACAGACTTCCAAACAAAGCTCTTCATGTCCTTCCACGTGATGTGCGCCAGTTGTTCAGCCTCGATCCATTTGGTGAAGTAATCGACAACGACGACGAGGAACTTCATCCTTTTAGACGCCATAGGGTGGGTCCGAGGATGTCGAGGCCCCACTTGACGAACGTGATCGGGCTGAGAATGGGGACCGGGTCGACCGGCGGTGCAGCAGTGTGTTTGTAGAATTTCTGGCATTCTCTGCACTTCTTGACGTATTGGAGCACGTCTTAGAGCATGGTCAGCTAGTAGTATCCTTGATGCATTGCTTTGTGGGCGATGGTGCATCCACCGTAGTGGTTTCCACAGAAGCCTTCGTGCACCTCACAGATGACCTGTTCAGCTTGGTCCGGTCCCAGACACTTTAGATAAGGCAGGATGTCGTATCTTGCGCGGTGCTTCCGATAAAGTACGACGTCGAAGATTACGAACGATAGGGCTCACCTCTCTACCTTTTTTGCTTCGAGCCAATCTTCGGGCAGGGCTCCCGTATCCAGGTAGGTCATGATCGGGCTCATCTAGGTTGTTGTTTGGCTCTTCACACATTAGCTTGCCCTCCTCAATGGTCAGTGTCAGCAGGTTCTCGACATAGATGGCCTTTCCAATCTCAGCCAGGGAAGAGGAGGCCAGCTTCGAGAGAGCATCGGCGCAAAGGTTGTTCGATCGAGGCAGATGTTGAACCTCCACCTTCTTGAACTTTTGAAGTTCGGCCTGGGCGCACTTTAAGTAGCGTTTCATCAGCTCCTCCCTTGCCTCGAAGCTCCCTTGAATTTGTTGGACGACGAGCCTCGAGTCTCTTAGCAGCAACACATTCGTCTCCCCATTGCCAGGCATAGTTTCAACCCATTGACAGTGGCCTCGTACTCTGCCACATTGTTTGTTGCCGAGAAGTTGAAGCGGAGTGCGTACTTTAGCAAGCTCCCGTCGGGGGTTTCTATGACGATGCCCGCTCCACTTCCCGACCCTGCAGTCGACCCATCAATGTGGACGACCAATAGTTTGCCTTCTCATTCTTGGGCGGACGTCGAGGGGTTGCCTTCTACTGCCGGCCTTTGCCATGTCACGGCCGATCGAGCGTCTGACGGATCTTCGAAAAGTTCTTCGATGGTGCATTCCACCACGAAGTCCGCCAGCGCTTGGCCTTTGATCGCCGTTTGGGCTTTATAGATGATGTTGAACTCGCTAAGTTCGATGCTCCAGTTCAGCATTCTGTCCGATCTCTCCATTCTCTTCAAATTCTTCTCGAGGGGTAGATTGGTGTAGACAATGATGGTGTGAGCTTGAAAGTACGGTCGGAGCTTTCTCGATGTCTGGACGAGGCAATATGCGACCTTCTCTATGGGGCTATAATGGGTCTATGCATTTTGGAGCACCCGGCTCGCATAGTAGACCGGCCTCTGTGTGTCCTTCTCTTCTTTAACGAGGGTCGAACTGACAGCTTCTTCACCGGTAGAAAGATATAAGCCCAGCTGCTCACCCTCATCCGGCTTTGCTAGCAACGACGGACTTTGTAAGTAGGCCCGCAGCTCCGCGAATGCTTGGGAGAAGGAATCGTCCCATTCGACCCCCATTGCAAGATTCTTAAGAATGGGAGCGATATCTCGACGGACTTTGATAGGAACTGACTGGCCGCCCTTTTGACACGCAAACCGGGACGGGGATACTAGAATTAGAATTTATAAACCGCAAGCGCACGGTGTCGAAGTGTGGCTTGGGGGTCGATCACGGGGAGGCGTGTGTTGTGTTGGATATGGAAGACGTTAGTACACCCTTGTGGGGGATGTACGAGGGAATACGGACCTCGAACGTCGCGTACACGTAGTCGTGTGCAAAGGGAATATGTTCCCTTGAGGAGAGGATCTCTAGATGATGGGAAAGTGGCATTATATGTGCATAAGTGCATGCGACATATGGCTAATAAAGGGGTAATATCTTAAGCTTATGTTGTACCATGCATATGGTACAACTTAAGCTTATAATATGCCATGTACGATGGTACACCTTAGTTAAATTGTTCCAAAGAAACAATTACTCCTAAAATAACTACCTTGGGGGCTATAAATAAGACCCAAGGGTTAGCCATTTCCTTACACTTTTGCATGGCATTCTTGCATGCATTTCATTCTAGCGAAGCTCTGCCGAAATCCATCTTCTCTCTTTATCCAAGTTCTTAATCTAAAAGTAGAGATTTAGATTGTGGATTTAGTAGCCTTACTCCGTTCGTGAGAAGACTCGATCCGTCGTGGCGAATCCGAAGGCGAAGTTCTGTGACTACCGTGCCGCATACGCAAGCGTAAGTCTCAACTTCATTTATCGATCCTAATTCTGTTCTGGCAGGATCCTACATTGGTATCAGAGCCATACGGATTCGCTCCGGTCAAACCGTCGCCCCTTCGAAACTATGAACGAGTCGTTGTCTTTTTCACGAATGGGTATCCTACCATTATGGATATGGTAGGAACGCTTCGTGAAGGAGAGAACGCAGCGGTTGTTCTTTTCACGTTAGGGTCTCCTATCATTACGGATATGGTAGGAACTCTCCGTGACGAGAAGAACCGACTGTTCATATCGTCAAGCTCGCTCTCTTCATGGATGCTGAGTCTCCATTCATAGGGAATGTGAACTCTCTTCATGTGGAGCGCGTAGTTTACGAATTTTAGAAGTGGGTTAATTTTTTGGCATACGGCCATTGGAGGCTAACTACTTCCTCGACGAACGGGTGCTTCACCGGAGAAGAAGATGGTGGTTATTCCCATCGGGGAAGATGAATTTTAATGCATGTGCACCATGGCCAAATGGGCTATGAAGGCCATGCACCCCCCTCCCCATGCGGAGGGGGTTGGCTACGGCCAATAACCACCACGGCCACCCCTCCGACGGGATGTGCGGCAACCCCATGAAGGGGGGGAGACCGGCCATGGCCAAAGGGCCATGGCCGGTCAAGGCCAATAAGCCATGGCCGGGCCATGGCCGGCCGGCCCTGGCCGGCCACGGCCAGAGAGCCCTGGCCGCGGCCAGGCCAGGCCAGGGCCATGCCCCCCTGGCCGCGGCCAGGGCAGGGGCCCTGGACCCGGCCAGGGCCTGGCCGCCCTGGCAGAGGCCAGGGCAGGCGCCCTGGCCTCAGGCCAGGGCCTGGCCGCCCTGGCCCAGGCCAGGGCAGGGGCCCTGGCCCCGGCCAGGGCCTGGCCGCCCTGGCAGAGGCCAGGGCAGGGGCCCTGGCCCCGGCCAGGGGCCTCTGGCCTAGGCCAAGCCAGGCAGAGGCCTGGCCGGCCTCTGGCCGAGGCCAGGCCAGTGGCCAGGCCGGCCCTGGCAGTGGCCAGGGCTGCCGCAGGTCGGCCCTGGCCGGCCAGGGCAGGGGCCCTGGCCGGGAGTGAAGAAGACCAAATTTTGGTCGACCAATTTGGGTGTTTTGGTCGACCAATTCGGCAACAGGCCTTGGTTGAACATGAACGTGCCGACTAGCCCATACGGGGCCAAACGACAGTCGTCTGCATCAAAATTCTCTCATACGGGGGGAAACGCCTGGATCCATACGGGAGCCGACGACGAAAGTTTGCAGAAAAATCCCCAAAAGGGGGATCCGACCTTGGCACGACTACGGCTCATTCCCGACAAATGATCAGGAAGTGCCGAATATTTCACTAGTATCATAAGGGTACTAAGTTGAAATATACATTTTTTTGAAAAATACGTTTTCATACGTTTTGAAAAATACGTTTTCAAAAACGCTTTTCCGCTGCGAAGTACTACAAGAGTACTAACATTTGATAAAGTGAGGGAGAAATATTGAAGGTTACTCTAGATGGTGATTGGAAACATAGTGACCTTTCCGATTCTAGAGTAACATCTTCAATATTTTTCGAAAGTAACTTATCAAATTATAAATATCATTCCAAGTGGGAGTTGATTTTAGAACTATCCATATGTGATATTCTATTATCATTTCAAATGGGAATTATATCTGAAAAATACGTTTTCAAACTCGTTTTCCGCTGCTAGTACTATAAGAGTACTATTGTTTGATAAGTGATGGGGGAATATTGAAGGTTGTTCTAGATGGTGATTGGAATCGTAGAGACCTTTTCGATTCTAGAACAACATCTTCAATATTTTTCCAAAGTAACTTATCAAATATAATATAATTCCAAGTGGGATTTGAATTTTTTAGAACTATCCAAATGGGATATTCTATTATCATTTCAAGTGGGAGTTATATTTTAAGAATTTTTATGCAATGTTTTGATCAAACCTTCGGTTTTGTGTCTTTTGCAGCATTTTAAAAGTAAAATGTCTTCCGCTTCAAAGAATATCGTCGCTGAGTTAAACAAAGGTGAAAAACTCAACGGCGATAATTACAAACTTTGGTCCATTAAGATACAATACGTTTTAGAGGAGCAAGAAGTGCTCGAAACTCTAAAGAACGTAATGATTGAACCCGAGTTGGGCACTACGGCCCAACACAGATGAGACAAGGAAGCTTTTGATGCTTGGTTGTAACGACTGCTTTTCATGTATCTGGATTTTATATATTATAATATATGTTTTGGTGGATTTTCTCCTCTTGTGTGGTTTTCGTCTCCGTAACTTTCATTTTCGATCGATTCGTCGTATTTTCTCGATTCTTCCTTAGGATCGTCGATTTCGAAGTACGTCGTTTGTGACGGGCTTCATAACGGTCATATCTAACTATTAGATCAAGCCTAGGAGTCTTAGGATTCGATCACGGGGCCTCGCGCTCCGTATTGGTACTTTCTTTGCTCATTAGCCGGTGTAAGAAGGGCCACCGACCGACTAGATGACGATCCAGTCGGTCGGCAATCCTTCTTGGACCGACTAGTGAGCTTTCTAATTTTCTGAGGAAGCTACTGTTTATCGTTAGTCGGTCTAAGAACGTTGGTTGACCGACTAGGTTGCAAACTAGTCGGTCGGCGATGCTTCTTGAACCGACTAACTCTTAGTTCAGGTTTTCGACTGGAGTTACTGTTTACACTTAGTCGGTCTGCGTTGTTCAACCGACCGACTAGATCTCGAACTAGTCGGTCAACAGTTGTTCTTTGACCGACTAAGCAGTGCAGGAAACCCTAGTTTTGCCCTAGCCGCCAGCTCAACCTATAAATACCCCCCCAAACGACTTCTTCTTCTCCAACACGACCCTAAGCCCTAGTTTCTCCCCCATTGAGCCCCCATCTTCCTCCAAGCTCCATTGCTTCATTCCAAGCCCTAAATCCATCATCCAAACCATCCATCTACCCTATCTACCTCTCATCTTCCCCAAAATCTCACCAAAACCCATCAAATCCCCAAATCCCCCAAAACCCTAGTTTCCCCAAACTTCTCCAATCTTTTCCAGATCTGGTCCTAGGGTTCCCCGGAGTGTTCCTTCCGCCTCCTCTCGGTAAGAAATCGATCCACCGTTGTTTTCTTACCCTATTGCAATTTTTATGAAACCCTAATAAAATACTTGTGTTTTGATGATTGTTCCCCATAACAGCGATTCCCCGTAGGCTAGCATCCGCGGAGACGAACTTTCGTGACCGTTCTCCCCGGTGATAGGCAAGTGAAACTTGCATCTCTTGATTTAGGCCATGTCTTAGGCCATTTACCTTGCTTTAGCGTAAAAGAGACTAGACGGTGAAAGGATAGCCGTTTAGACGCCATTGGCCTAGCTTGACAACGAAGCTTGGTCCGTCACTTTCATCATGCTTGTATGTCACGTTTACTTTCCTTAACGGTACGCGAAAATAACTGTTCATGTCATCCATGCATCCTTAACTGCTATTGCATTTTAACTGCCATGTTTAATTTAATTAACGGTACGCGAATATGTTCATGTCATTGCATTTCGCCTGTCACGTTTAATTTAATTAACGGTACGCAAATTATCTGCTCATGTCATTGCATGCTTGAATGCTCATCGTGATTGCGTAGCATCGCTACATACTAGTGTTACTCGTTCCGGCTAGGTGCACCCCTACGCCATACTTATCAAATACACTTTCTGGCTCGTGTTCCAGAAGACGAGCTCATCACAGCCTGTGGGCAATAGGGCACTCGTTGAGTGATCCCTTGTACTTGATACCTGAACACAGCCTGCGGGCAATAGGGCACTCGTTGAGTGATCCCTTGTACTTGTACTTGTTACTTGACATTACATGTCACAACAACCCCTTGCCACTTGTACTATACTTTACCTTACTTGTTACCACCGTACTTTACTTGCCATGCACCATGTTTTAATTGTTAGGTTGCTAGTTTACCATTATTCCCGTTTCCTTGCACAAGTCGTTCGACTTGCTGACATGTGCCCCTTTTCTCTTTTGGGTGACACATGTTAGAGCCCGAGCCTGAGTTACTTGTTGGGGACGAGGTGTTTGCAGACGCCGAGCCCGTGCTTGTGTTTGACGGGGAGTACGTGGACACTGGGGACCAGTCCTAGTGTCTTCGTTGTGCTTTACTTTTGTTTAGGCAGTTGTTTTGTTATCGGTGCGTGGCACCTATACTATATTTTGTTATGTCGTTTCTTTTGTTGGCCTTGTTCTGGGCCTTTAGACTCTTTTCTTTTAGCCTGGTGGCTTTTCTGGATGTTGAACTTATTTGTGATGTTGGACAATATTTGTGAGATGTGAATTTTATTTCAGTCTCTCCTTGTGTTATTATTGCTATTCTGTTGTGGTTACAGGGACCTGTTTATGTATTGTGGACGCTTATCGAGTTTGGGGCTTCACAGCTCCACTCTCGTGCGGACCTTTTCACGTCTCGCCTCCATTTTAGGGAAGCGGGTCGTGACAGGTTTTAGTGGTGGCCCATGCAGGTCTCCTTCTGTAACTGCGATTTTTGGAATAGCGATAATAACATTAGAATGTCCAATAAATTAAGTTCGACGTCCGAGTCATAAGCTATGAGTCTAATCTGATTTGTTTTCCGTGTCACTAGATGGCAGGAAGACGTTTCACCCGCGGTGGTGGTAGTGGTGCGCTCCCTCATGATGAGGAGCCTGAGCGGGAACCCACCAGCGGTGAGATGATGCGGATGATGATCCAGATGATGCAAGTGCAGCAGGGCGTGCTTTTGCAAGTCCAGAATGCTCCACCTGCTCGAGCTGCCCGGGCTCTTCCCGATGCCCCTCGCTCTGAGCCAGGAGCGAAGCAATTTCGGGAGCTGGGTCCCGCATACTTTGATGGTTCTGAGGGTCCTCTGGCTGCCGACGAATGGATAAGGAACATTGAGGATAACTTGGCAATGGCAAAGATTAACCCGGCTGGATGGGTTGATCTGGCTAAGAGGCAGCTGAAGGATAACGCCAGGAATTTGTGGGATGCTGAAGAGAAGATGCTGGTGGAGCCGATCGTCTGGGCTACCTTCAAGTCCAGATTCGATGGAGAGTTCTTCCCGAAGGCTGCTCGGCAGGTGATGCTGCAGCGCTTTATAGATCTGAAGCAGGGGAGCTTGTCGGTGGATCAGTACCACCAGGAGTTCACGAGGCTCAGTCGGTTTGCACCTAAGATGGTGCAGGATGCCGATGAGAAAGCTCAGCGATTTCTCCAGGGACTTGCCTTGGAGCTTCAGAGCTTTGTGACCTCTTCTGACTTGGAGACATATCAGAAGGTTCTGATTGCTGCGAGGCGGCAGGAGTTGAATTTGAATCAGAGGAAGGGACATGTTTCCGGAGCTGGAAAGAGGCCTGTGGAACAGGCGAGAGCTGTGGTTAGGCCTGGTTTCAAGCCTAGTCATCCGGTGCAGTTCAAGAGGCCAGGAGGGCCTATCCTGAAGACTTGCCATTTCTGTGGCAAGACTGGACACCTCAGGGATCAGTGTAGGAGGTTTCTAGGACAGTGCATTGTCTGCGGAGATCCTGCCCACACCATCCGGGAGTGTCCGAAGTCGAGACAGCCTTGGCGGGCTCCTATTGCAGCGCAGCCGTTGCAGCAGCGAGCTCCTGTGCCCGTTGGACGTGGAGCGCCCCTTGTTCCACAGAGACAGGCCTTTCGGCAGGCTGTTCCGCCGAGAGGGCAGGCCTTTCTGATGACTGAGGAGGAGAGCATGGCCGTGGATGAAGTTATTGCAGGTAACGCTCATTCTAGCTATTTATCTTCCTTAGTTAGTTGATTTTTGATTATATTGGTTGCTTGCTCATGATTGTTTGCTAGACTAGGATTTGATTGTTAATTGATTGATTAGGTGTGATTTTGGTGTGCACATTTCCTGCACGAGTCCTCTTTGACTCTGGTGCATCGATGTGCATTATTTCTCGGAGCTTCGTGGAGAGGCATTACTTGTCGACGTCCCCTCTTTCGAAGAGTTGGAATATCGTTACAGGGAATGGTGTGGTCTCGGTGCATCGTGGGTGCAATTCTTGCCCGTTGGTGGTTTGTGGACGAGAGCTTTGTGCTGATTTCATTGTCCACGACATCATCAACTATGATGCAGTTCTTGGGATGGATTGGCTTGCGAGCTTCTATGCTACGATCGACTGTCGGAGGAAGAAGGTGGTGTTCGAGATTCCCGGACACCCAGTGTTTGAGTTCAGTCGTGGTAGCAGTTCGCTTGGTCCTGTCAGATTTCGGGCCAGGCCGGTGGAGGCTGTGGCTATGCAGATGGAGCTGGAGTGGCCAGCTGTGGTGCGAGATTTTGGCGACGTCTTCCCCGAGGAGATGTCTGGTTTGCCGCCTGATCGGGCTTTGGAATTTTCTATCGATCTTGTTCCAGGTGCGCAGCCGATTTCGAAGGCGCCGTATCGTATGGCACCTGCAGAGTTGGAAGAGTTGCGGAAGCAGTTGGATGATCTTTTGCAGAAGGGTTATATTAATCCTAGTGTGTCTCCGTGGGGAGCACCGGTGTTGCTGGTTAAGAAGAAGGATGGTTCGCGTCGCATGTGCGTGGACTATCGGGAATTGAATGCGGTGACCATTAAGAATAAATACCCGTTGCCTCGCATCGATGATATTTTTGATCAGCTTGGAGGTTCGAGGGTGTTTTCTAAATTGGATTTGAGGAGTGGTTACCATCAGTTGAAGGTGAAGAAGGGAGATGTTCCGAAGACAGCGTTCAGGACGAAGTATGGACACTATGAGTTCGTGGTTATGCCTTTTGGCGTAACTAACGCGCCCGCAGTTTTCATGAATCTGATGAACCTGATTTTCTACGACTTTTTGGATAAGTTTGTCGTTATCTTCATTGACGACATTCTGATCTATTCGAAGTCGGAGGAAGAGCATGCCTCGCACTTAAGGACGGTGTTGGAGATCTTGAGGAAGCATCGTTTGTATGCTAAGTTTTCGAAGTGCGAGTTTTGGCTGGATAGAGTTGCTTTTCTCGGGCATGTGGTGACTGGAGATGGTATTTCAGTGGATCCCGAGAAGATTCGGGCCATCAGGGAGTGGCCTGTTCCGTCGTCTGCGTCTGAGATTCGGAGTTTTCTTGGACTTGCTGGTTATTATCGGCGATTCATTAAGGACTTTTCCCGTATTGCTGAGCCGATGACCAGGTTGACGCGGAAGGATATTGCTTATGTTTGGTCGGGTGATTGTGAGAGGGCTTTTGGTGTTCTGAAGGAGAGGTTGACGAGTGCCCCTATTCTTGTTGTGCCTGATCGCAGCGGTGGATTTGAGATCTTTTGCGATGCTTCTGGCAAGGGTCTCGGTTGTGTGTTGCATCAGCACGGGCACGTTGTGGCGTATGCGTCTCGTCAGCTTAAGGTTCATGAGAAGAATTACCCGACACATGATTTGGAGTTGGCTGCCGTTGTGTTTGCTCTTAAGATTTGGAGGCACTTCTTGCTGAGTGAGAAAGTGAAGATTTTCACCGATCACAAAAGCTTGAAGTATATTTTCACTCAGAAGGAGCTCAACATGCGACAGCGTCGGTGGTTGGAGCTTATGGCGGATTACGAGATTGATTTGCAGTATCACCCTGGCAAGGTGAATGTGGTTCCGGATGCTTTGAGTAGGCTTCCTGCGGTGATGATTTTGACCTCGCAGTGGAGATTGCAGCAGGATTTTTGCGAGTCTGGCGTGGAGATTGTTCTTCCTGGAGAGGCTTCGTCGTTGATGTACATGCAGGTGCAGTCGACGATCGTGGATCGGATTAAGGCTGGCCAGGCTGAGGATCCGAAGCTGGTGAGGATTCGGGAGATGGTGGAAGCCGGTCTGCGGACTGACTTTTTGATTCATGAGGATGGCTCGCTGAGGTTTGGAGCCAGGTTGTGTGTGCCAGCTGGGGATATCAGAGAGGAGCTGATGGTGGAGGCACACAGTTCGCCGTATTCTGTGCATCCTGGTGGCACCAAGATGTACCAGGATCTTCGTCTGAATTATTGGTGGCATGGTATGAAGAGGAGCGTGGCTCGGAGTGTAGCCAAGTGCTTGGTTTGCCAGCAAGTGAAGGCGGAGCATCAGCGTTCGGCCGGGATGCTACAACCGCTTCCGATTCCGGAGTGGAAGTGGCAGCACATCACTATGGATTTCGTGACTGGACTACCTCGGAGTCCGAAGCAGAATGACGCGATTTGGGTGATCGTAGATCGATTGACCAAATCTGCGCACTTTATTCCGTTCCGAGTGGGACAGTCCACTGAGGCGCTAGCGAGGAGATATATGGAGGAGGTTGTGTGACTTCATGGAGTCCCCGTGAGTATCGTGTCTGACAGAGACACGAGGTTCACATCTCAGTTCTGGCAGAGTTTGCAGAAGAGTTTGGGTACGCGTCTGAGTTTCAGCACGGCGTACCATCCGCAGACGGATGGCCAGTCCGAGAGGACGATTCAGATTTTGGAAGACATGCTGAGGGCGTGCATGTTGGATTTCAAGGGTTCGTGGGAGGACCATCTACACTTGGTGGAGTTCTCTTACAACAACAGCTTCCAGGCGAGTATTGGCATGGCGCCTTTCGCCGCTCTTTATGGGAGGAAATGTCGATCGCCATTGAGTTGGGATGACGTTGGTGATCGGGAGTTGTTGGGACCTGAGATGATCGTGGAGGCCGTGGATATCGTCAGGAATATTCGGGAGAGGTTGAGAATTGCTCAGGACCGTTTTAAGCATTGGTCGGATGCTAAACGTCGTCCTTTGGAGTTTCAGCCGGGTGACCATGTGTTCTTGAAGATTTCCCCGAATCGTGGTGTGATTCGTTTTGGGAAGCGTGGAAAGTTGAGCCCGCGATACATTGGACCGTTTGACGTTTTGGAGAGGGTTGGCGAGGTAGCTTATCGCTTGGCCTTGCCGCCGTCTTTGGAAGGAGTTCACAATGTTTTCCATGTGTCGCAGCTTCGTCGATACATTAGCGATCCGTCTCATGCGGTGGATTTTTCGGAGATTACCGTTCGCCCCGATATGACGTATGACCAGCATCCAGTGCAGATTCTGGACAGGCGTCAGAAATCGCTTCGGAACAAGATTGTTAATCTTGTGAGGGTGATGTGGCGACACGGTTCACCTGGAGAGTCTACTTGGGAGAATGAGGATGAGATGCGAGAGCGTTTTCCACTTTTGTTTCCGGACTCGTGAGTTTTGGGAATTCCGAGGACGGAATTTTTCTTAAGTTGGGGAGGATGTAACGACTGCTTTTCATGTATCTGGATTTTATATATTATAATATATGTTTTGGTGGATTTTCTCCTCTTGTGTGGTTTTCGTCTCCGTAACTTTCATTTTCGATCGATTCGTCGTATTTTCTCGATTCTTCCTTAGGATCGTCGATTTCGAAGTACGTCGTTTGTGACGGGCTTCATAACGGTCATATCTAACTATTAGATCAAGCCTAGGAGTCTTAGGATTCGATCACGGGGCCTCGCGCTCCGTATTGGTACTTTCTGTGCTCATTAGCCGGTGTAAGAAGGGCCACCGACCGACTAGATGACGATCCAGTCGGTCGGCAATCCTTCTTGGACCGACTAGTGAGCTTTCTAATTTTCTGAGGAAGCTACTGTTTATCGTTAGTCGGTCTAAGAACGTTGGTTGACCGACTAGGTTGCAAACTAGTCGGTCGGCGATGCTTCTTGAACCGACTAACTCTTAGTTCAGGTTTTCGACTGGAGTTACTGTTTACACTTAGTCGGTCTGCGTTGTTCAACCGACCGACTAGATCTCGAACTAGTCGGTCAACAGTTGTTCTTTGACCGACTAAGCAGTGCAGGAAACCCTAGTTTTGCCCTAGCCGCCAGCTCAACCTATAAATACCCCCCCAAACGACTTCTTCTTCTCCAACACGACCCTAAGCCCTAGTTTCTCCCCCATTGAGCCCCCATCTTCCTCCAAGCTCCATTGCTTCATTCCAAGCCCTAAATCCATCATCCAAACCATCCATCTACCCTATCTACCTCTCATCTTCCCCAAAATCTCACCAAAACCCATCAAATCCCCAAATCCCCCAAAACCCTAGTTTCCCCAAACTTCTCCAATCTTTTCCAGATCTGGTCCTAGGGTTCCCCGGAGTGTTCCTTCCGCCTCCTCTCGGTAAGAAATCGATCCACCGTTGTTTTCTTACCCTATTGCAATTTTTATGAAACCCTAATAAAATACTTGTGTTTTGATGATTGTTCCCCATAACAGCGATTCCCCGTAGGCTAGCATCCGCGGAGACGAACTTTCGTGACCGTTCTCCCCGGTGATAGGCAAGTGAAACTTGCATCTCTTGATTTAGGCCATGTCTTAGGCCATTTACCTTGCTTTAGCGTAAAAGAGACTAGACGGTGAAAGGATAGCCGTTTAGACGCCATTGGCCTAGCTTGACAACGAAGCTTGGTCCGTCACTTTCATCATGCTTGTATGTCACGTTTACTTTCCTTAACGGTACGCGAAAATAACTGTTCATGTCATCCATGCATCCTTAACTGCTATTGCATTTTAACTGCCATGTTTAATTTAATTAACGGTACGCGAATATGTTCATGTCATTGCATTTCGCCTGTCACGTTTAATTTAATTAACGGTACGCAAATTATCTGCTCATGTCATTGCATGCTTGAATGCTCATCGTGATTGCGTAGCATCGCTACATACTAGTGTTACTCGTTCCGGCTAGGTGCACCCCTACGCCATACTTATCAAATACACTTTCTGGCTCGTGTTCCAGAAGACGAGCTCATCACAGCCTGTGGGCAATAGGGCACTCGTTGAGTGATCCCTTGTACTTGATACCTGAACACAGCCTGCGGGCAATAGGGCACTCGTTGAGTGATCCCTTGTACTTGTACTTGTTACTTGACATTACATGTCACAACAACCCCTTGCCACTTGTACTATACTTTACCTTACTTGTTACCACCGTACTTTACTTGCCATGCACCATGTTTTAATTGTTAGGTTGCTAGTTTACCATTATTCCCGTTTCCTTGCACAAGTCGTTCGACTTGCTGACATGTGCCCCTTTTCTCTTTTGGGTGACACATGTTAGAGCCCGAGCCTGAGTTACTTGTTGGGGACGAGGTGTTTGCAGACGCCGAGCCCGTGCTTGTGTTTGACGGGGAGTACGTGGACACTGGGGACCAGTCCTAGTGTCTTCGTTGTGCTTTACTTTTGTTTAGGCAGTTGTTTTGTTATCGGTGCGTGGCACCTATACTATATTTTGTTATGTCGTTTCTTTTGTTGGCCTTGTTCTGGGCCTTTAGACTCTTTTCTTTTAGCCTGGTGGCTTTTCTGGATGTTGAACTTATTTGTGATGTTGGACAATATTTGTGAGATGTGAATTTTATTTCAGTCTCTCCTTGTGTTATTATTGCTATTCTGTTGTGGTTACAGGGACCTGTTTATGTATTGTGGACGCTTATCGAGTTTGGGGCTTCACAGCTCCACTCTCGTGCGGACCTTTTCACGTCTCGCCTCCATTTTAGGGAAGCGGGTCGTGACATTGGTCTCGGAAGAATAAGATAGCGCGCATTACGTTATTAAGCAGTATGGCTGATGACATAATGCGCATCTTCCGGGAGCATGACTTAGCCATGGACATATGGTCCAAGCTTGAGGAGAAGTTTGGTGGCACATCGGTGTCCAAACTTCGAGCCTTGACTATAAGATTCGATTCATATAAGAAACGTCCAGATCATTCCATGGGCAAACATCTGCGACATATGGCGAATCTAATCTCAGAGTTAAAGGATGCAGGTCATGTGCTCACAGATGAGCAACAAATCCAAGCAGTCATACGTTCCCTACCAAATGGGTGGGATCAGATGAAGATGCATCTCACTCATAATGAGAGCATCAAGACCTTCAACGATGTCTCCAAGCACCTCGAATTAGAGGAAGAGCGGCTTGCGGCTGCCAAGCCAAGTGCAGATGTGCACATGGTAGCTAGTTCCTCACACGGGGGAAAGAAACGTAAAGATCGTTCGAAGTCTTCTAATGAACGTAATAAGCAATCTGAGTCTACCATGGAACCCAAACATAAGGGTGGGCACAAGAAATGGCACAAGAAGAAAGACTTGAAAAGGATCAAGTGCTTCAAGTGCAACAAGCTCGGTCACTATGCTCGTTCGTGTACGAGTGGAAGTGACGAGGTAACTTGTAATACTAGTTACATATGTGTTTCTAGTTCAATATTTCTTGTGGAATCTAATCCATTTTGGGATAATTGATTCAGGTGCCACCGACCACATAACAAGGGACAGACGGTCCTTCGTGGAGTATCACCGGATACCCCAAGGAATGAAGTGGATCAATGTAGGTGAAAGGCGTTGGGACTCGCAAGCTAGTCTTGGATAACGGCCGCACCTCCTACTTCATAATGTTCTCTTCATTCCATATATTCAAAGGAATATTAAAACTGTGGTCAATTTAATGGGTCTTGGTTATAGTTGGTTCCTTCATGATTGTAATATGGACCTATTTTATAATAATTCCTTTATTGGTACTGGGTTTGTATTTCAAAGGATTTATTGTAATAAGTACAATGTATGGTTCCTCATGTAATGAAAATTTCCTTGTGACAAATTCTTTGACTAATGAGTCTAATATAATTTGTTGGCACACAAGGCTTGGTCATATTGGACCAACGCGTATGGATAGATTTGCCAAACGTGGCCTTCTATCCAATGTTTCAAAGGTTGAAATGTCGACCTGCGAACATTGGCTTGTAGGGAAATCTTGTCGCAAGCCGTTTGGAACCGGCACAAGGGCCAAGGTTCCATTACAGCTTATCCATTCGGACATATGTGGTCCGATGAATGTCAAGACAAGACGCGGAAAGTCCTATTTCATCACTTTTATTGATGATTTCACCCGATTCGGACATATCTATTTGATATCCCACATAAGTGAAGCTTTGGCTTGCTTTAAAAACTATATGAGTTTAGTGGAGAATCAATTAGATCGCAAGATTAAGGTCTTGCGAACCGATAGGGGCGGTGAATATCAATCAATAAATTTTAAGGAACTTTGTGATGAAAAAGGCATAGTACATCAGGTAACTATGCCTTATACTCCTCAACAAAACGGTGTTGCAGAAAGGAGAAATAGGACTTTAATGGAAATGGTCCGTTCAATGATGGCGCAAGCAAACTTGCCAATCACCTTTTGGGGTGATGCATTATTGACGGCCGCTTTCATTTTAAACCGCATACCCTCGAAATCAGTTAGCTCCACTCCTTATGAGTTATGGAACCAAATGTCTCCTGACTTAAACATTTTGAAACCTTAGGGTTGTGCATTCTACGCACATATTTCCTCCCATAAATATGGCAAACTTGGGCCAAAAGGAAGGAAATGTATCTTTAAACGATACGCAGAAAACTCCAAAGGTTATGTTTTTGTTAGTCAGAAAGACAATGGTGGGCTAATTGAGTTTAAGTCGAGGGATGTCACTTTCTTGGAAAACGAGTTTCCAAGACAGGGCGAGATAAGTCAGGACTTATCTCTATTTGAGGTTTATGATCAAGAAGGATTACCTCATTCGAGTGGGAGAATTCTTGGTGAAAACGAAAATACGTTTCAACCTTCACCAATGGATTATACGAATGACGATTATCCTATTTCATACGGGAATAATGATCCAAGTGGGAGCAATTCTAACGACATTCCAAGTGGGAGTGATATTAGAATTGATCAAAAAATTCGAGTCAACAAGGACTTGAAGAATCTCAAATACGACGTAGTAGTCATACAAGGTTGGCTCCTCTAAGATTTGAGGATGAATTTCTGCAAACCTTTATGACTTTACTACAAGAAGATGATGAGCCTACTACTTTCAAACAGGCCGTATCTTGCCCTGCAAAAGACAAATGGATGGAAGCGATGCAAGAGGAATTAGAATCCATGAAGGTTAACCATGTCTGGGACTTAGTTGACTTACCCAGAGGACGTAGAGCTATTGGGAACAAATGGGTTCTCAAGATCAAGCATAAGGCTAATGGCTCTATTGACAGATATAAAGCTCGCCTTGTCACGAAAGGTTTTACGCAACAGGAAGGGATAGACTACGAAGAGACCTTCTCACCTGTTCGTTTTACCTCGATTCGCCTGATTCTGGCAGTGGTGACTTGCTTAGACCTCGAATTACATCAAATGGATGTAAAGATTGCCTTTCTCAATGGAGAAATGGAAATTGAGATTTATATGGAACAACCAACAGGGTTTGTAAAAGAAGGAAACAAACATAAGGTTTGTAAACTTCATAAGTCCATATATGGTCTTAAACAATCATCGAGGCAATGGTATATACGATTTTTTAAAGTTATCAAATGGTTTTACCATGCTTGATGAAGATAACTAAGTATATATCAAAAGGATTAAAAGCAAGTATATTATCATGTCTCTACATGTAGATGACATTTTAATAGCCGGAAATAACAAGGGCTTTGTGATGGATATCAAGGCTTGGCTTTCATCAGTTTTTGAGATGAAAGACATGGGAGAAGCCGCATATATCCTTGGAGTTAAGATTTCAAGGAATCGTTCGAAGAAACTTCTTTCTCTCTCAGGAGACTTATATAAAGAAGGTTCTAGAACGCTTTGATATGCAGGACTGCAAGTCCATTGATATTCATATAAGCATGTGCGATAATTTATATATGGAATCGTGTCCAAAGAACCAAAAGGAAAAGGACATTATGGAAAAAGTTCCATATTCCAGTGCAGTTGATAGTCTTATGTACGCTATGGTGTGTACGAGACCGGACATCTGTTTTGCCGTTGGAAATGGTAAGTCGTTACCAATCCAATCCAGGGCAAGTACACTGGAAAGCGGTTAAGAGGATAATGTGTCTTGTAAGATCAAACACATTGATATCCGATACGAATTTGCAAAAGACTATGATAAAACCAAGAAGGTAGACATAATGTACATATCTACGCATGAGATGATAGAGGATCCGCTTACGAAAGCAATCCCCAGAAATGTGTTTTATAAACACTTATCATCCAAAGGATTGCGTAAGAGCTGAGTTGTACCAATATATATTCCCATGTCTAAGAAAGATCAAATTTAATAAAAGAATAAGTTCTTTTTCAAACATTGCATATGAAATTCTTGAGAAATGTTTGTGTACATTTTGAAATCTCAGCTGAATTCTAGTATGTCGGACAGATTGAGGTTGGCTCTCTCACATGAGCAACCGCCTTATTCCATCAGACGGATGGAATAGAGATGAGACATGTTTGAAGTCAAAATCATCAGACGAATGATTTAAGAGTCATGACTTAAACAAAATGGTCGCATGAAAGATCTGCATCATATGGATGCTTACAAAAGATCTAAGAGGATTTTTTTTGAAATCCTATCTGTCTAAATGCGGGATGTGAGTCTAAAGGATTATTTGAGTAGAATAAGGGACTCAAAGTCAGACATTGTGGTGTCTGATCATCATCCTTACAACATCATTGAGACATACACTCCCTGGGAAAGGAGCGATGTTGTAATACGTGTTCATACCATGTATGCATTTCGACCACTGAGTTAGTAGCAATAGTGTTTGCTATTATGTGAGACTCAAAGGCCATATGGGCCTTAACTCTTACCCTCACGGACTCCAATTGGTTCCTTTAGATTTGACGAGATGATCGCTATCTTAGCGTGTTGCTAATGGGCTATGATAATTCGGCTCGACGGGGCACGTTAGAAAAGCGAATCAAGTCAAGATCAGAAGGTTCGCAAGAAGAGGAAGATTGATTTCATATTCATATTTGGACTTTAATGATTCAAAGCTGGCCAGCCAATTGTGATCCAGATGGGATTCAATTGTTGAATATAAAGTATAAGAAATGTGAAGAAATAATCTAGGGTAAAGCATGCGTTGATCTACTCAACTTTGCACCTTCGAGGTCGTTGTGTATCTCTAACAAGTGCACAACAACAGACTCTACGCGCATGACGGTCGCACGGTCTATTTCTCGGTATGATAGATAAAAGAACTAAGAGAAAGACGTTCTCTTACAATCCCCTCAAGTGTGAGTGGGAGATGTTGGATATGGAAGACGTTAGTACACCCTTGTGGGGGATGTACGAGGGAATACGGACCTCGAACGTCGCGTACACGTAGTCGTGTGCAAAGGGAATATGTTCCCTTGAGGAGAGGATCTCTAGATTGATGGGAAAGTGGAATTATATGTGCATAAGTGCATGCGACATATGGCTAATAAAGGGGTAATATCCTAAGCTTATGTTGTACCATGCATATGGTACAACTTAAGCTTATAATATGCCATGTACGATGGTACACCTTAATTAAATTGTTCCAAAGGAACAATTACTCCTAAAATAACTACCTTGGGGGCTATAAATAAGACCCAAGGGTTAGCCATTTCCTTACACTTTTGCATGGCATTCTTGCATGCATTTCATTCTAGCGAAGCTCTGCCGAAATCCATCTTCTCTCTTTATCCAAGTTCTTAATCTAAAAGTAGAGATTTAGATTGTGGATTTAGTAGCCTTACTCCGTTCGTGAGAAGACTCGATCCGTCGTGGCGAATCCGAAGGCGAAGTTCTGTGACTACCGTGTCGCATACGCAAGCGTAAGTCTCAACTTCATTTATCGATCCTAACTCTGTTCTGGCAGGATCCTACATGTTGTACTTGCAGACATTCAGGAAGCGGATCACCCGGTGGATGAGCCAGCCTATTCTCGATTGGTTGTCACGATTGTAAACTAATAGAACAGATATAAAAGGTAAAAAGGTAACCTAGGACTTTGGCTTCCGCCCTAATCATGGATCCGCATTATTACGACCGAAGGGTAGGGATATGACTGAATGCTAGGGTTTGGCGGTGAGATGTTGCCTCTAAAAGTGGTACCTAGCGTCCCATGGGCCCGATATTCCGGTCGATGCCCAGGATGATACACTAGGTCTACCCAACTTCGGACGGTGGGCATTCCCATATCCAACACCATCCGACTCCGGGAGCACTAAGATCGCAATGATCGCTCCCAATATTTTGTCCAAGCCGTTCCCACACGCAAGGACTCAATGTCAACACTAGGGGGTGAGCTATGGCTAGAGAATCAAACTCCCGTTTTATTTCCTCTTGGCCCAACGGTCAAAGGCGGTCTTTTTCCCGCCAATGACAATGAAACGCCCCCGCATAACCATCAAAATCCGTAAATCCAATCGGATCCCTAGACCTATGGCCATTCTAGGAAGAACCCACAAAGGGGCTTCCACCAATGTCCTAGATTGAAGAACTACTCACTAAACATGGTAGCAAATGCAATAACAGAAGATATAGCCAGAAGAATTGAAATCAAGCAAGTGTTCACCGTGGCAAATAGACGCATAAACACAATATCTAAATATGAAAACGATCAAAGAACTTACATTAAGTGTTTAATTTATGCAGCTGAAAAATTCCTTAAAACAGCTCAAAAAGTGGGGATCCCGTTTCTTGGAAAACCTAGTACTATTTATACAAGTGGGCAAGATGCCAGAGAATATTCCCACAAAAAGACAAAAACAGACACTCATCCGATCGGGTGAGACTTTACCCGATCGGGTGAAACAACCGAGAAATATGTCTTCAGCTCTGATAAATCTCACCTGATCACTGAACCGATCGGGTGAGTCTTGGATTTCTTGAGCTTGGAAAGCTGCAGCAGCTGACCCGATCGGGTGAAAGTGCCAACCCGACTTGGTCACAATACGTGACCCGATCGGTTGACAAGTCAACCGACTGGGTGAGCTTTGGCCTTCAAAACTGCACTCTGTCATACATCCACCCAATCACTGAACCAATCGGATGGTACAATCTCTTCTTCAGCACTGACATAGACTGCATGACCCGATCGGGTGGCTATTCCACCCAATCGGTGAGGCTGATATATAGTCATCTTTGACGAATGGCTCTCGGAATCTCGAGCGATAATTTTCGTTGATCCGGGGACTCATGATGTTGGCCATATATGTCCCCTGTGCTAGCAATGTCCTGCAAATGCACATAAACTCAATGAAAGTAAAAAGAAACTAACAACACAAAGAAATGGATACGAAATAACGAAAAGCGATGGAAAACAACAGAGAAGACGTGTGTGAATATATAAAATATAAACGCACGTTAAAATCCCCCAAACTGAACTCTTCCTCTTCCTCGAGGAAGAAGACTGAGAATAGAAGCCCGGCGGGAGAAAATAGAAAGAGAGAAACAGAAAAAGGAAAAGAAATCCTAGATTACCCGTCAGAGCCAACAGAAACAAACACAACACACTAAGCAAGTACACGAGAAGCATAACACTAAGCCTAGGAATACGAGTTCCTACTAGTGTCGTGGGTTTACGCGGTGAAGCGCGAGTGAGTGCGGTTATGAGCTAGCCAACAGTGTAACTATCTAAATCATGCGATGAAGCTCCATATACACATGTCCATGGAATGACCCAAATATCTAATCAATTCGATTTTGCGGTGAATAATAGTTCAATCATGAATGAGAAAAGAGTAAGAATAGAAACATGTCATATGTTCGGGACTCTACTGCTAGAAACTAGAAATTCGCCGCACGATTGCCGAGATGATTGATATAAAGCTCCTATGCCAAGTGTGTTGGAAAACGAAAGGGGTTGAGTAGGTTTGGAGGAGAGTACTCGGTACAAATTCTTGCCTTCCCTTTATTCACGGCGGTAGGAGTGATATTTACAACGGAATATTTTTGGTTTTGGATTTTGGCTATACATATTCTTTCTTTTCTCTTTTTTTTGTTTTGGATTTTCCATTTTTTTTTTGATTTTTTGGATTTTTGGTAGAAGTAGGAAAATGCGTATTCTCCAAAAGCGGGAGAATGATGCGCTAGTAAGTGGTAAAATTGTGTACTCTCCAAAGTTGAAGTGAAGTACACGACTAGGGGATTTGCACCAAGCAAAAAAAAAGAATTCGAATTCTAAACACTTGGCAAAAGGCGTTTTTCGCGGATCAGAGCGTAAGCAACATGTGTTATTCTAGTCCTATTGGTAGAGTCCCGACACATGCGATTTGAAGCGTACATATATAGTATGATTCATGCATAATGAAGTAAAAAGTAGAAGTAATATACCGCATATTCGAAATTGAAGCATGATAGTCTAGGGGTTATCCATGGACATGCATATAAAACAAAATCACGACCTAGAAGCACACCAACTAGCTAGTCACAACACACAACTCAACACAAAAGGCAAAGTGAACCCACGGAGCATAAAATGCAACAGAACTCGGCTTCCTAGGGTTAGTGGAAATAATTATCGTTGCTTAGCTAAGTGTGTGTGTGGTTTAGTGGCAGTTTCATCATGCGGGGTCATCTCTAGGAGAGGGAGAATAAAAGGATGGAAAAAAAAGAAAAACACGACGAAAACGACTCAAAAACGGCGAAAAAGACACGACTGACGCAATTGTGCGACTCCCCCAAGATGAATATTGCATTGCCCTCAATGCAATATGATGAAGTACGGGAGGGCAACAAACGATGGGAGGAAAGTACGCATGGACAAAGAAACATAAAAACATGAAAAACACGGAAAACGAGACGTAGAAAAATAAAGAAAATAAAGACTGACACAGACTAGACAAAAGACACACACAAGCATACAAGCACATAAAAGATAATCACACGGCAAACACACATGACAGGACCACAAACACAAAATATAGATCTCCCCCAAGCTGATCTCAACAATGCCTGAAAAAGATATGATCATGATGAATCAGAAAAAATGGCTAGGGGAAAATAAAAAAAGGGAAATCAAGATGTAAGAGTAGAAGGTGATCGGCCCGGAATCAAGTCTGAAACGATGTCGTTTACCGCAAGCGCACGGTATCGTGGCATGCAGGTATCGAACACGGGGAAGCGGTGCTATACTACCTATCTGCTCCTAGGTTGAGTTAGAATTGCAGGTTTATTGGTGGATGTGGAGTATGGAGGGTCGTAATGGTGATGGATGCGAAGTTGTGTCACCCAACGTTGCAAACAAGAGATTTCACACAAAGAAAGAAAAAAATAAAATACAAAAGATTAGGGCTTTAGGACTCACCACTAGGACCGTCGGATGTCGACGCTAGGCTAGGACTCTTACGTTGCATTGGGTTTATGGGGATGGTCTCTTATTGACACAATGGTGGTAGTTGTCAATGTAGTGATATAGTTCGTCAGTGGATCCCCTCAAGGCACGAGCCGGGCATGGTCACGAGCCTTGGTTGAATCTACTAACTCCCTAATTAAATTCGTAGGATACTCCTTAAGCTAATCGATTCCACCGACCATGGACACGATCTCAGTACGAGTTATCCCAGGGATTTGGCTGGATCAACCAAAGTAGAACCCCTTTTAGACCCAACGCATCATAAAAATCTAACCTTGCATTTAGATCCTAAAATCCTAGGGCTAATCCCTTAGCCCTAGAAAAGACTACTCAAGCATAGCAAATATTATGAAGACAATAAAGATCATTGCTAAAATCATAGAAAAATAATAAGAGAACTAAAATATAATTCAAAAGAATAGGAATACTTAGCTTGATACATGGGAGGGGCCTATGGCCTAACTCCAAAATAAAGTCTCCCAGAAGTTCCTAAAAACTCCCCAAAAAGTATACAAAAAGTCCCCCCAAAAAGTCCTCTCTAAAAATGACGGCTGCCAAATCCCCCCAAAATCCTAACATTTCGGGTACAAATACCCACTAAAACTGCTGAAAAAGTGCCACCCAATCGAGTGGAAGTTCACCCGATCGGGTGGAAACAAACAGAGACACTGAACTGCTGAAAATGGGCTCACCCGGTTGGATGGATAGCCCACCCGATCGGGTGGAAATCAGATTCCAGACAGCCCAAAATTTCAGCACACAGCTGCGCTCAGAAAATTCCAGAAAAATGTAGAAAAATCGAATTTGGGCATGAGACCTATCGTTAGAAAGATGACGACGATACCGACGTAGAAAAATAAGAGACCACCCAAACTCCCACTGGAATAATAGCAGATCTTCAATGAATGCAGCAGCAGTGCATGAAAGTGAAAGAAAAGGCCACCCGATCGGTTGAAGTGTCAACTGGTCGGGTGAGTTCTTTCCCAAACTGACCCGAGGAGATGACCCGATCGGGTGGGAAGCCTCTCCATGATCCCCGGTAGCTTTAAGTCATCGAACGCGGCGCCTCAGGAGTCCCGGTGTCGAAGCACACGCGTTCTTCTCCAATATACTCCAAATTGCTCGATATTCCCTGAAATGCAATCAAACGCTCTTAAAGTACAATAGTTCCAATTATGAGCGTAAAAGCGTATGAAATATGTAATTGAGCAATCATTATGACGTGTAATCGTATAGATAAAATGTGGAATATAATGACACATCAGAAGGCTCCTCATCCTCCTCGGAAGAGAGTAGAGGGGTGTGGTCGGGAGAATGTGTGGGAGAGGTCACGGGTGTGTGAAGAACTGGATAAAGAGATCGAGGTCATGCACGGGTGGGCTCGGTGGGGATGTGAATGATGGGTGGGGTGTCGGTGGTAACGGAGGGTGGTAGGGATATGACAACTGATGAAGAGGGCAGGGGTAATGATTTTGCTCGCACAATGACTTGTTTCTTGCGACACGAGTAGGTAGTGGTGATAGAGGTGAAAGGTGGTGGAAGATCATCAGTAGGAGTTGGAAGTGCTGGGTCAATGGTAGTGGTAGGTAAGGAAGTAGTGGTGGGGGTAAAGAAGTGGTGGGAAGGAAAACCGTGGTGGTATCAGACACTGGAGGAATAGGTGGAGGGGACAATCATCTAGGAGGCGACAGAGGAGGTGATGGGGGTGGTGATGGTGGTGGAGTGCCGTAGATATGGGTTAGAAGACAGAGAATGGTTGCTACGTTTCGCTCGAGAGCGAGGAAACAGGGATGTGATAGAAAAGAGGTAGATGGATCCGAGGGGGCAGAGGAGGATGTGCCAGCGTGCAAATCAGTAATCTCGGCCTCGAGAGCAAGGCGAGCAGAAATGGCACTGTGCACAACAGAGTGTGTGCCGACAGCAGCAGAATGGGTGCTGGCGGTAGTGGTCATACCGACACGAGAGGCTAGGCCACGCAGGGCCGTAGTCAGAGCCTCGGAAGATAGCAGTAGTAGCCGAGGTGGTGGTACTGGGCTCAGCCACAGGGTCTCCTCGGAACTCAGGATTTTCCTACTCACCAAAGTAGGCGGCATGAGAAGGTGATCGTGGAGCGTCAGGAAGATCGAACTGAAGGTGCAGTCCCCCCACAAAATCAGGGTCAGGTGGGAATGACCAATCTGCCAGAAGCTCAATAGTGACGCGATCAGGGTTTGGTAGAATGGTATAAGGTGCAGGGGGATGGCCATAGTGAAAAGCGAATCGACCGCCGTCGAGCGGTTTGATCATGTGAGCGAGCCACATGACATCAATGTCAATATGGGTAGATCCTGTGGTGCAGACCAAATCGGGTGGGATCTCGATGTTGAGAGGTGGATGGTGGGCAATGAGTGTGATGAGGCCACCACAACAATATTTGCCCTTATTCGCGCGGATAATTTCAATTAGTTTTTGAATTAGCCACGAGGCGGCATTGATGCGAACGTGCGGTGCCTTAAAAGAAATCCCGTCAACACTGAGAATAAAGGAAAAAGTCATCGCCCATAAAATGAAAAGGTTCGTGATGGTTACAGTGCCAGACTCATCCTGTCACGCCCCGCTTCCCATTATACTTGAGAGCGAGGACGTGAGCGGGTCCGCTTAGGTTGGAGCGGTGAAGCTCGAACCCAATAAGCGTCTGTGAAAACACCTTTCGCAGGAACTTGCATGCAACTCAGAACAACAGAAATATTAAAACCAACATCCAGATAAAGTACACAATAATAAAAGGGCACCAAGCATGGCCTACAACGATAGCGATACAGATAAAGTGGGTACACACCCTACAAACAACAGCGGTGAAAAGTAAATAGCTGCAACGGTGATAATTCAGCAACTAGTCCACGGTAGGGTGGACTTCAGGATCAGCAAAATCCTGGTCAAATGGATCACTCTGATCCAACAGCTCGTCCTCCTGGTTACCTGTCTTGTAATCTGACATACATTCAAACAACATAAATGTATGTCAGCAAGGGTCTGCAAGTAGATGTCAGATGACCCAATGCAAGATATATAACAAGTTATATATCGCAGTTTTACATCAGTTAAAGGAATTTACACTAGCATGTATTTCAATGAACTGAAGTAGTTAAAACAATTATGAAAAATTACACTAGCATGGTAGTTAAAGCAACAAGTTACATTGGCATGGACGTTTTGTTATAAAGATTAACATGGCAGTTGAGTAATGTAACATCAGTCTGTAATTAACTTACGTTTTCATTTGTTTAAATGTGTGTGCAAGTCCGTGACTAAGACTCCCGCCGTTAGACGAATAGTAAATAAATACACCTTCAAGTGCCCCCGAAGGAGACTCGTTTACTACCGGCTAGTGCCCGGAAACCAACCCCACCCACGTGTATTTCCTGAACCACGAGCCAGGATGCTAACCGTCATATACTGGAACACGAGTCCAGACTAGTCACAAGTGACCGACGAGAATAGCCAGCGAGAGCCAACGGCATGTAACTACGAGAGCCAACGGCATGTGACAACGAGAGCCAACGGCATGTAACTACGAGAGCCAACGGCATGTGACAACGAGAGCCAACGACATGTAACTACGAGAGCCAATGGCATATGACAACAAGAGCCAACGGCACGTAACAACTGATAGCCAACGGTAACTGATAGCCAACTGCATGATACACATAATACTAACTCTCTCTGTTTCTCATTTGTTTATCTTTTTTTTATTTATTACCCTAACCCCACATGGCACTCTCCCCATTTTCTAAGCCTCCCTCTTCCTCTGTCATTCGTTCTTCTCTTTATTTCATTTTGTTTTGTTGTTGTTTTTCCATGGCAGCAACAAATCACAAAGGGGAAGGAGGATCTTACCGTGCGCGAGGGAGGAGAAGGCAGGAGATGCGCCGGCGGCAGGCGGGTTCCCAGGCGGCGGACGGCGCTCCGGCGGGCGGCGCGCACTGGTGGCCGGCGGCGGCGGGCTCCCCTCAGGCGGCGCGCACAGGGTGAGGGGGAGGGGGCCGGCCTAGAGGAGAGGGGAGGAAGAAGATGAAGGGAAGATGGGTTTGGGTTTCTTTGATTTCAATCTCAGATCTAAAGTTTGAGGGTTTGAAAGAGTTTATTTTCAGATTTGATGTTGTTTGCTTCCCCTCTGATTTGAATCTGAAATGGCTTTCAGATTTGGTTTTTTTTGTGGTTGATTTGTGATGAGAATTTGGGTTGGGGAAGAAGATGGATTTGAGAACGATTGTGGAGGATGATGGCTATTAGGATTCGGAAAATGTTTGTTGGAGGATTTCGTTTGCAGGGACGAGGATTTGCAGATGCAATATTGCCTTAAGGAGGAGTTGGTATGGAACCGTTTTAATGTTTGTTAGGTTGTTGATTAGGATGGTTTAATTTGTTGTTTGACTTACGAGAGAGGATGCATCTGGCTAGGCTAACAACGTGTTACATTTCCCCTCCTCATTCAAAGAAGAGCAGGGAACAGCTTCAATGTGTGTAGGATTAGGATTAGGACAGATTTAATGATTTTGTTGACTTAAGAGGAGAGAATGTATCTGACTACGAATGTGCTTCTCTTCTTCTCCTCATTTGATAAACGTGAATGTTGAGTGAAGAATATTTAATTAGTTAATTAAGTAATTATTAAATTAACAAAAGTAATTAGTAAAAATAAAAATAATAATTAACAAGATAATTAAATTAAAGTTTTTAACTAAACGTGATGATTAATTAAAGACGATACGGTAAATACGGAAATACAGAGTCAAAAATACAGGTACACACGAACTAAAGCACGGCTAAAAATACCGGCCGTTACACATCCTGTGGAAAGAAAGTGATGGAAATAATGCGATGGGTGAGGCGGAAGAATGGGTGAATAATCAAAGAGGCCTTGGCCTTGGCCTTGGCCCTAGGATATTGATCGTGCAAGGTGAGACATTTCCAAAAGAATTCGACGTTAAAGTCGGCATGAAATTCGTTGGCCAGGGAGCTGCCTTCAAGAGTAGGAAACCCAAAGATATCATTGATAGTGGTAAAGGGAGTACGAAAATTTCGGTTCCAAAGGCGAAAAATAATGTTCGACCCCGGCTCGATTTTGATCATGGAAAGGAATTCTAGTGTGAGCATGGGGTAGGAATGAGCATGGGCGTGGAGGAAGCTAAGCCATCCCAAGTTCGCGAACAAGGATTCGACTTCGAAGAAAACTCCGAGATCGAATAAGGTTTGGTCCTGCGTGAACTTGGTAGCGAGGTAAGGACGTTGGTCGAGACGAGAGAAAAAATCTTTGTGGACTTGGCTCAAATAGCGAATACCATGTGGTCCAAGTAGTGGGTCTCTCGCTGGTACGATAGGTGGGGGTGGTGGTTGGGTAGGCGGTGTTTGAGGAGCACATCCACGTGTAGGACGTGTGGATTGTTGTCTCTTGTGAGACGGCTCCTCATCCACCATAGGTCGCTTTCCTTTATCTTTGTCCTTAGCCATGATATTGTGGCGATCGGATATGATATACAAGATGATAGATGAGTGCACACAACAAATGACAAAGCAACAAAATGAAATTTCTGGGCAATATAAAAACTAAGATACGGAACGAGTTTACCCAGCAATCGATGCGGCTTCTAGCTCCAAAAGCTCCCACAATGCGCGAGGAAGGGATCCGGAGAGCCGTCACACACCAATCCGAAGAACATAATGTTTTTGAAAATGGGGGGAAGTTGGTTAGGGCTAGGGTTTGATGGGATTTGCAGCTTGAATGTGGTTAATGGAGGGGCTTTGATGGTGGGGAATTAGTGGAGGAAGTGGAGGAGGATGATTAGTAACAGTAAGGAGTGATGGAGAAGATCATGTGGAAAGAAATCCAAACGATAGAGTGGAAATAGGGTTTGAAGTCGGGTGAAAATGCAGTCGGGTGGGGGGTGGGGTTATATAGGGTTTTGGTGACCCGATCGGGTGGAAATACACCTGATCGGTTGGATCAATTTTCAAAAATTATCTTGGATTAGCAGCTACAGGTCACCCGATCGGGTTGACCGCTCTCTGAAAAACTTCCGAAATCTCTGTTTTAATTCACCCGATCAGTCCCCCAATGGCCGACTGCATCACTCGTTCATTTGGTTCTTCGACTGAAGTATAGCCACATACTGAAACAATTCACCCAGTCGGGTGGTGTATGACCCGATCGGGAGAGGCAATTCCTGCACACAAAAAATTCAAATTCTCTAATTTTCCCAACAAATGATCCCCACAGCAGCATATATACACTAAAATTAATAGATTTATCCTATGAAAAGCCAGTATATGTTTAGGACATGGGTTGCCTCCTATGAAGCGCTCTTTTTTATAGTCGTTCGCTCGACTCCCAATACGATGTTCAAGGTGGCTTGAATGGGTGACGCTCGATGTTTGGCGTCTTTTAAGCAGTTGGGACAAAAGTTCCGGTTGTTGACGGTAGCGATAAGTGGACGGTCTCAGTCACTCCCCCATTGGTAATATCCGGGGGTTCTCCTTATTGTTGGAGACACACGCCACTCTCTTCAAGATTCGCACTTTGTCGGCGGTGAGCACCAAAGGCTCCTTGCCCTTGCTCTTCATCTGAGCATTCATTTCAAATCAGGGGGAGTTGATTGGGAGACACATTTTGGCTCAGAAATTTCCTCTTCGTCTAGCCTAGAGTGCTCCTCTATACTATCTAAGTCTTCAAGAGGGTCTCTAGAAAGAATTTCTAATGCTCCAGCTTCATAGAATTTCTATCCTTCAATCTCCAGAAGATTGCAATTAGATTCCTCGGGTGGTAGCTTCATGGATAGCACTAAGTCGATTTTCATCGTTTGATCATCGACGTTCAAAGACAACTTTCCCTTCTTCACGTCGATAAGCACACCGACGGTCGCCATAAAAGGTCTTCCGAGAATAATCGGAGTGTGATTATCCTTGGGCATATCCATCACTACAACGTCCATCGGCACACGTATGCCATGGACATTAACTGGTAGGTCATCGACGACTCCCACGGGATATTTGACGGACCGATCCGCTAGCTGCAAGTCATCCTGGTAGGTTCCAGTTCTCCCATGTTGATTCTTTTGTAGAGTGAAAGGGGCATCAGACTCACACTTGCTCCTAAATCAACAAGTGCTCTATTGATAGAGACTTCCCCTATAGAGCATGGAATCGAAAAACTTTCCAGGTCCTTAAGCTTTGGCGGTTCGGCTTGTTGAATCAAGGCGCTATGCTCCACCGTGAGAACCATCTTTTCTTTCCTTGTTCCCTTCTTCACTAGATCTTTGAGAAAATTTGTGTACGAAGGTATAGTTTCAATTTCTTCAAGAAAGGGGATCTGAAGACTTAGATCTTTCACCATCTCAAAGAACCTGCCATATTTTTCGTCGATCTTGGCCTTGGCAAGCCTTTGCGGAAATGGGACCGAAGGCTTGAAAACTCTAAGTCTTCACCTTCATTCTTGTTCCTTTTCTCAAAATCTTCCTCCGGAGTCACGAGACTCGATGTTGAAGCTCCGTTGTCGTTCATCTCTATCTTCAGTTGACAGTGACCATGAGCGCTTCCTTATCTTTCTTGGCCTCCCATACCGAAATCTCTTTTCCACTCCTCAAAACAATAGCGGAAATATTCGTTTGACTAGGTGTCAAGGCTAAGGTTTGGCTCGGTGCTCTAGGATTCACCTCCGGTTGACCCGTCAATTGTCCTTGCACCTTTTGGAGGTTGGCTACTTGTAACCCCAATTTGGTTACTTGGTCGGCCAAGGATTTCTGCCCAAGTTGTAATTGTTGAGTGATCTTCTCCTGATTTGAAATGTATTGAGCTAGAGGGTTCTCAATCGGAGAGATCACTCGTTGTTGTTGATTGTACTGTTGTTGTTGTTGTTGTTGGGGCGGAGGTTGTTGTTGTTGAGGAGGAAGTTGTTGATACATTTGTTGAGGCGGAGGAGGTTGGTATTGTTGTTGTTGAGGAGGTTGTTGAAATTGTTGGTAGGGTGCCTTGTAGCTAAAATTCGAATGAATTCGAATGGTGGAAGAATATCCAGGGTTAGAACTTGTTCTTGGCGGATAAGGCACATTTCTCGTAGGATTATAGAATAAGAAACTTACTTGATCCACGGGCATCGAAATCTCTCCAACACCGAAGTCTCCAATCACTTCAGTTTTCTCGGCCGATACTTGCTGTGGGCTAGAGACACCGGCTCCAACCATAAACGCTGAAATTTGAGTGGAAATCAAATCAAATTTGCTTGATAGCTTATCCACTTCTCCATTCTGGTGCATGCCACCGGCTTTTGGTGTCGCACGCTCATCACTCCACCTCTAGTTGTTGGATGCCATGTTCTCCAAGATAGTTCCGGCATCCACTTCGTTTCTCGACATGAAAGATCCACCTGCTGCGGCATCCATAGAGGACTTCAAATCGTCCCTCAGTCCATTATAGAATAGGTTGATGATCTACCAACGGGGAAGGTCGTGGTGAGGACACTTCCTTTGCATTTCTTTGTACCTCACCCACGCTTCATGTAGCGACTCATGGCTAGCTTGGGAGAAAGAGGAGATATCACTCCTCAGCTTCATCGTCTTCCCCGGTGGAAAGAACTTGTTTAAGAATGCGTTCAAAAGCCGCTCCCAAGTAGTGAATGTGTTGGGGTCCTTTCCCCTTAGCCATTGCTTCGCTTTATCCCGTAGAGAGAACGAAAATAATCTTAACCGAATAGCCTCTGTTGATATGCCATTGATCTTAAATGTCTCACACTTCTCCAAGAAAGAGTCTAAGTGCTCGATGGGTTTCTCCATGGGAGCTCCAGAAAATTGGTCTTGTTGGATCCAAGCCACAAGTGATGGCTTCAACTCAAATTTTTCGGTCGTAATGGCCGTAGGTTGAATGCTAGATGTAGACCCAATAGACGACATCGAATATTCAAGAAACGACGTTGGAGGAGTCACGGTTGCTACCATGTCGGCAAATTCTTCTCTTCTTCTTCTTTTTGCGTTCATACACCTCACGGCAGCGTTGATCTAAAGATCCAAATGAACTAAATCGTCGAGACTCCTTGAGTTCATGCGCATGTAAAATTAAGATATACCATGAAGCATGTATGGTATGATACGAAATAAAAACAAATAAAAATAAAAATGTAGATTGTGAAAATGATCACATGGTGAGGTGTGAGCTAGTCTCAAGGATAGCAAGGTCCTAAGTGTAACAAGCACGTTGCGTTCCCAGCAACGGCACCATAATGCTTGACCGGCCGCCCATTTGACATGCAAACCGAGACGGGGATACTAGAATTAGAATTTATAAATCACAAGTGCACGGTGTCGAAGTCTGGCTTGGGGGTCGATCACGGGGAGGCGTTTGTTGCACTTGCAAACATTCAGGAACCGGATCACCCGGTGGATGAGCCAGCCTATTCTCGATTGGTTGTCATGATTGTAAACTAATAGAACAGATGTAAAAGGTAAAAAGGTAACCTAGGACTTTGGCTTCCACCCTAATCATGGATCCTCACTATTACGGCCGAAGGGTAGGGATATGACTGAATGCTAGGGTTTGGCAGTGAGACGTTGCCTCTAAAAGTGGTACCTAGGGTCCCATGGGCCCGATATTCCGGTCGATGCCCAGGATGATACGCTAGGTCTACCCGACTTCAGATGATGGACATTTCCATGTCCAACACCATCCGAATCCGGGGGCACTAAGATCGCAACGATCCTCCCAACATTTCGTCCAAGCCGTTCCCACATGCAAGGACTCAATGTCAACGCTAGGGGGTGAGCTATAGCTATAGAATCAAACTCCCGTTTTATTTTCTCTTGGCCCAACGGTCAAAAGTGGTCCTTTTCCCACCGATGACAATCAAACGCCCCCGCGTAACCATCAAAATCCCTAGATCCAATCGGATCCCTAGACCTATGGCCATTCTAGGAAGAACTTACGAAGGGGCTTCGACCAATGTCCTAGATTGAAGAACTACTCACTAAACATGGTAGCAAATGCAATAACAGAAGATATAGCCATAAGAATTGAAATCAAGCAATTGTTCACCGTAGCAAATAGAAGCATAAACACAATATCAAAATATGAAAACGATCAAAGAACTTACACTAAGTGTTTAATTCAAGCAGCTGAAAATCCCTCAAAACAACTCAAAAAGTGGGGATCCCGTTTCTGGAAAAACCTAGCACTATTTATACAAGTGGGCAAGATGACAGGGAATATTCCCACAAAAAGACAAAAACAGTCACTTACCCGATCGGGTGAAACGACGGAGAAATATGTCTTCAGCTCTGATAAATCTCACCTGATCATTGAACCGATCGGGTGAGTCTTGGATTTCTTAAGCTTGGGAAGCAGCAGCAGCTGACCCAATTGGGTGAAAGTGCCGACCCGATCGGGTCACAATACATGACCCGATCGGTTGACAAGTCAACCGACCGGGTGAGCTTTGGCCTTCAAAACTGCACTCTGTCATACATCCACCCGATCACTGAATCGATCGGGTGGTACAGTCTCTTCTTCAGCACTGACATAGACTGTATGACCCGATCTAGTGGCTATTCCACCCGATCGGGTGAGAGCTGATACATAGTCATCTTTGACGAATGGCTATCGGGATCTCGTGCAACACTTTCCGTTGCTCCGGGGACTCATGATGTTGGCCATATATGTCCCATGTACTAGCAATATCCTGCAAATGCACATAAACTCAATGAAATTAAAAAGAAACTAAAAACACAAAGAAACAGATACGAAATAACGAAAAGCGATGGAAAACGACGGAGAAGACGTGGGTGAATATATAAAATATAAACACACGTCAGGAACCTCCCAAGCAGGACGATTCTCCCGTTCTATCTCTGTAGGTCTCTAATTGTTTGAGGCTCGCTCATGTTGACGAGGGCCAATATCTTGTCGGGGTTCGCCTCAATCCCTCTCTTCGTAATCATAAAACTGAGGAACTTTCCTGATTGAACGCGAAAGATGCACTTTGCCGGGTTGAGCCTCAAGTTGTAACAATGATCCTTCTGGAAGGTCTCCTGTAGGTCGGCGAGGTGGTCATTGGCCTCCTTGGTTTTGACCAGCATATCATTAATGTAGACTTCAAGGTTTTGCCCGACCTGAGAGCTGAAGATCTTGTCCACCATTCGTTGATAGGTCGCCCCAACATTCTTCAATCCAAATGACATCTTTATGTAGCAGAAAGTTCCTTTCTCTGTGATGAACGAAGTCTTCTCTTCATCAACCTTCGCTATTGGAATTTGATTGTAGCCCGAGAAGACGTCCATGAAGCTCAGAAGTTCGTAGCCCGAGGCATGGTCGACTAAGTGGTCGATCATTGGCAAGGGAAAGCTGTTCTTCAGGCACATTTTGTTGAGGTCAGTGAAGTCGATGCACATGCGCCACTTACCACTGACCTTCTTCACCATAACGACATTAGCCAGCCATTCCGGGTAGCTCACCAACTTGATAAATTTGGCTTCGAGGAGCCACTCCACCTCCTTGCCCGTCGCCTGCATCTTCTCTCCTCCGGAGCTCCTCTTCTTCTGTCTAACTGGACGAGCTTCTGGGTCCACATTCAGCTCGTGAGCGATCACTACGGGATCAACTCCGGGCATATCTGAGGGCGACCACGCGATGATGTCTTTATTCTCTCTGAGGAGATCAATGAGTCCTGTCCTCAGAGCGGCCGTGAGCTTCGTGCCTATGGAGACAGTCTTGCTTTCCTCTGCTGATATTGACACCTCTTCGATCGCTTCCACCGGAGCCGGTCGCTGGTCGTAGAAGTCCTCCCGATCGTCGAGGAGGTCGACCGACAAGGCCTGCTCGGGCGCTTTGTGCTTGGTGGAGCTAATGTAGCAACTCCAAGATAGTCTTTGGCTCCCTCGCACTTGCCCCACCCCTTACAGAGTCTGGAATTTGATCATTTGATGCAGTAGGGAGGGGAGAGCTTCGATGGCAGTCATGTTCGGTGCCCTATGATTCTGTTGTACACCGACGCAACATCGACGACAATAAATTGCATCAGGCGAGTGACGACCCTCGGCTCCACCCCTTGAGATACGAGCAAGGTGATGACTTCGGCAAGGGGGACCGAGTGGCCGGTGAAGCCGACGATTGGACCCGTACAAAGCTTCAGATCTGCCTACTTCAGCCCCATCTTCTCGATTGTTGACATGAACAGGATGTCACAGGAGCTTCCAATGTCAATCAGGAGGCGGCTGATTATGGCCGTCCCGATCTAAGCTTCGATGACAATGGCATGCGGTAGTTTGACCCCTTCCAAGTCATCGTCAGAGAATGAGATGGGGGGCCGAGCTACTCTTCTCCTCTTTGCTCCTGCGCCCAGGTCCATCGCCATTACCTGTCGAACATACGCCTTCTTCGCCGATGATGAGGCACCACCAGAGGACGGTCTACCACATATCACATCTATGGCATGATCGGCCTCGGCTGACGAAGTGCGTCTTGTTTGGCATTCGGGGGTTGGTTCGGCCTCCGTGCTCCCAGGGGCGCTCTCTCTTCTCGGGCCGGTCTTCTTCCATCGACGAACCCTCAGAGATGGCCCTTTTGAATCAGACGTTCAATCTCCCTCTTCAAGGTGAAGAAATTGTCGGTAACGTGACTGTGATCACGGTGATATCGACAGTACTTTTGTAGATCCCTTGTGGCTGGGTTCGACCTCATCCCCTGAGGTGGGTCTTGGAGAAGTTTAGCCTTCGTCACTGCGGCCAACACTTCGATCATGGGGGCGTTGAGCTGCATGTACTAGGCCTGCTACAGCTTTCGGGCCTCTGGACCGCCTGTGGGGTCTCTCTGGCAGCGACGAACTCCTGTACTAGGCCGGGACGATCTTGCGATCGATGGCCTTCTGGGTTATGCCTTTGGTGGCCCGGTTGGTCGCGGCCTCTGGGTCAGTCCTCTTGCCTCGGTCGAAAATTAGGCGTTGCTCATTGCGGGGCGCCCCGGCTCTGGCGACTTCCTTCTTTGTTCCCAGAGCCTGCTTGCTTAGCATAAACTTTTCTGCTATAATGATGAGCGCATCAAGGTCGGCCGACAGACCTTGGAGGAGAGATTTGTGGAGACTCCGGAGAGATTATGGAGACTCCGATTAGTTAGCCCCTTTTTGAAGGCCGCCATGGCGAGCCCATCTCTGCAGACTGTCATGCCACGCTTCTCCTCCTGGAAGCGATGCAAGAACTTTCGGATGATCTCTCCTTCCTTCTGGACTATCGATAATAGATAGTCCGAGGGTTTCCTCCTCCGTCTCGCACAGAATTGTTGGCAGAACTTGTGGGACAGTTCGCCAAAGGTTTCGATGGTTTGGGTGGGCAGACTATTGTACCGCTCTAAGGCCGACCTTTTCACAGTGTTCCGGAAGACCCGGCATAGGAGCGCTCATTTGCACCCTGGATCTCCACTGCCCCTCTATACCACTGCACATGCTCAGGGGATTACCTACACCATCATAAAGCTCAAGTTAGGGAAGCTTGAACCTATGAGGTATTAGAGAAGAGGTCCCCCATCTGGCCAGTGGGTTAGCCTTCTCGGGGTAGAAGGGATGCCCGGGCGACCTTCGGAGGTCGAGTTCCCTTCCTCGGCCCTCGTGCCAACCATCGGACCCGCCTGGTGAGCCACCTCGACGCTCAGAGACATGCCTTCCCGGTCTCTCGGGGGTCCTACTCCGATCGCGGCTTTGTTGACGCCGATCATCACGCCCCGAAGATCGTCGGGATGGTCTGAGTGGGCTCCTCCTGAGTGGCAGGGACCCCGCTGACGGTGGACTACGCATGTTCCTGTGCTGTAGACCTGGGGTCGACGCCTCCGGGACCTCATAGTTCTCCCTCCGAAGCCTCTAGTGCTCTGCGATGATGAATCGAAGCTGTCGACGGGCAGCTTCTTCATCTAAACACGCTTGTTGAGCAGTGTAGGCATTGTCCTCAAGGCACCTCCGTTGGACATCAGCTTCTTCCTCAAGCCGCCACTGCTGAGCGGCCTCGGCTTCTTCATCAAGGAGTTTTTGCTGGGCGGCTATTTCTTCGACGAGCCCTCTCCACTGAGCGGTTGCTTCTTCTTCGAAATGAGGATGTAGGTTTCGCCTCAGATTCAGGGGCTCAGAGGGGCTTGGGGTCCCCCAGCTTTGGCTGCATCGAAATCTTTCATCATCTTGCCAAAGGCCTCAAAGGTTTGGTGGAGAGCATGGGTTGAGGCCTGAATGGCCTCAGCCATCCCCTCAGGGGGTAAGGCTATCGAGGTGAGTCCTTCTGTGAGAGTGTGACTCCTCCTCCATGGGTGCTTTGCCTCGGTTCGGACTGCGATTGACGAGTATGGAATTTGACATGGGTGTGACCCTAAGTTTCCCACAAATGGCGCCAATTGTTGCGAGGTAAGATCTGCTCACAATGAATTTGTATTAATGGGAAACCAAGGGTACGATGATTACACGTGAGGGGGTGATTGGGGTGGCTGTTTACAAGTAGTGAGGGGGTGTAGAGGCCGAGCACTCTTCGAATGATGATCTCGGGATCAATCCTGCAAGGTCGCCCTTGTTCGCCGCTCTACTGAAGTAGGTCGCAGGTTGCTCGTTACTTGGAGGAGCTTTCCTGTGCAAAGAGAAGCTCGTCAGAAAGGCGAGGTTGGGTTCCAACCCTTAGCCTCTCCGATACCTAAGTCAGAATTAGGCTTAGAAATGTGGGTCGGACACGTAGGCCGAGCTAGAGGTAGGTCGACCTTACGTGGAAAGCTTGAGTGGAAGAACAAATATGTGGACGATATTTTCTCTTGTGTGTGAGTGAGTTTATAATTCGATTAACCCACCCTTTTCTCGGTGGAAGTGGAGGGGTATTTATAGTTGAGTAAGGCGGTTGGGTTGGGCTGAGCTGGCGTGTCAGACTGTGGAAGGTTCGACCGAGGATGTCAGATCTTTGCGTGTCAGGGGTGCTTTTGTCAGGGTGTTAGAGTCGAAAGTCTCAGGCACGCCTTTGTCAGACCGTCAGACGGAGCAACGACGTGGGGATCTTTTGTCAGACCGTCATACGGCACAACGGCCTGGTGCTCCTTTGTCAGGTTGCCATGCGACGAAAGTGTCAGTGATGTTCTCGTACCAGGACGTTTGTCGTGTTCGATGGGCTGAAGGGACATCAAGGTGCGTCCGAGGAGCGGGGCCACGCATGGGTCGCTTGGTTTCTCCCTATGGGCATCGATCTTGTTACCTAAGCTCGATGCCGCCAGGTCTTGATGGTTGCTTCTCGTGCCTCGATCGGGGGGGGGGGGCGGTTGGGGAACTTGGAGGGCGATGAGCGAGCTGGTTGCTTGACAGGCGAGCTTGGAGGGGAACATGCGACCAATCGGCGAGGCTGGGGTGAAGTGCGCCCTTCATGTTCGACGAGGCGGACTTCACGGATGACGAGCGAGCTTGTCGCACGTCTGGCGAACTCGGATGGAAAGTCGAGGTGTTCCGATCTTTGGTCGCAACAGCTCAGATCTCCACCACAGGGCTGACGAAGCTCGGATCTCCACCACGGGATGGCTTGAATTGAAGCCTGGAAGCTCGGATCGAGATCGGATGATGTTCGGATCGAGCTCGAAACTGGGGCAGAGCTAACGAACTCGGACCTCCACCACGGGTGACTTGGATCGAAGCTCAGAAGCTCAGATCTCCACCACGGGATGGCTCAGATCGAAGCTTGGAATCTCAGATCGAGCTTGGACAAAGTTCAGATCGAGCTCAGAACTAGGCAGATCTGACGAATCTCGTACCTACACTACGGGATGGCTCAGATCGAAGCTCAGAAGCTCGGATCTCCACAATTGAATGGCTCGGATTGAAGCTGGGAAGATCGGATCGCCACCAGGGGATGTGATTTGGGTTCAATATTGCGTATTTAACCCCCTATTTATCCCTATTTTGTGCTCATGTGATGCTATATTGGTCTCTAGTACATACGTATTTTCTACACATTTATTTATTAGAGAAAACACACTATTTGAGCACAAAACAGCATTTAACGATGCAATTCTGCACATTTTATATTTTTCTTAGCTTGGTCTCGATCTCACGATTCCACCGACTATTTATTTGTATTTTTCTGAGATCTGTGCTAATTACTGTGTATTTTTGAATGCAGAATACACTTTAAATGAAGAAATACGACGCAAATACGTCAGAAATACAAAAATACGGTCGCTGTACCGTATCTATACCCACGTGGCACGCATCCACCACATCTCCGCCCAATCCAACGATCCTCAGCGAGCGGAAGTGGCGACCGTTAGATCTATATCTGACGGTTCATATCGACTCCAATCCATTCGAAGGGTAACAAATACAGCGGGCGACGTGGCCAATTATCAGCCGCGCGATCCTGATCCAAGGGTCCACAGACGAGCGGATCGCGAGCTAAGGCGGGCGAATTCCTTTGCCACGTGTCGACATCCAACACAACCCCCGCTCGATCAGACGGCTACCAATCGCCCCGCAAATTCAAAGCGCTCGAGCGACGTGGCGTCATCCCCTTCGTCCGTGCTTCATCCAACGGCCAACAATCAGCCCGCAACGAATCCGTGATCAGCGATTTACGAGGGCGACGTGGCTACGCATTGATCGTCGGATGATGATCCTATGGTGACGAAACGAAGGCGAGGTCGATCCGAACTCGATTTTTAAGCGGGCGCGGATCCGTTCGACAAGAGACACGTGGCAGACCCACGTTAAATCCCGCATTTTCTATAGCTGATCGGACGGCTATAATTTACCCCGCTCGAGATGAGCGGCCTAGATTGATCCGGGTGCGGATTTGAGTCGGGTTTGAACCCGTTAAGCCCAATAAACCCGCAATCTTATTATTTAAGCGTATTCTAGGGTTTTTGGGCGTATAATTGGCGTATTGGAGCACTTAGAGGCCGAAATTTCTTCTGAAAAAATTCTGTAAAATTCCAGAGCCTTGTTTCTAATTTTCAGATAGTTTTGAAGACTTTTCAGAGATTTTTGGTGATATTCTCTTCAACTTTAGCTTGTATTTGGGTGTATTAGCTTGTATTTTGCCTCTAAACTTCCGTATTTTGCTATGAAACTTATGAATTTGAATCTGAAAATTGTTTATTTCTGCACCATGAGTAGCTAAATATTTTATGTGCATGGTGTGGGATAATTAGGTGATGTGAATCGTATTCTCTGGTTGTATTATTGCGCTTAATCGTTGTATTTGCTAAAGTTTTAATCGTCGCTCTTAAATCTACTATTTCGTATTCCAAAAGAATTGTTCTAGTAGATGATCACCCCACAAGGGTGAGATTTGATCTCTCCAAAAGAGAGCTTCATACTTCGTATACACGTTTACAACTTTAGCGATATTCTATTAGAATCGATGCGTTAACTCCCAAAAGGATATCTTCCGACGATTTGCTCCCAAAAGGAGGTTTCGTTGTGTTATACTTGATCAACCAAAGCTTACGATTCGCTGATCCTAATGAACCCATGCCATGTACATGCTTTTTATATCTATTCTTCACGAATTAGAGTTCGTTGTTTGCTTTGATCACACGTGACAATTCCATCACCACACTTTTCATACCACCTTCACCATCACTATTAAAGTGTTTAGATTTTATTCGTAGTTACTCTATTTGATTTAGACTTGTGGTTTCAATAGATTCTCCCGAGGATTCGACATCTGGACTCCCAGATTTTACTACTTGAACGGACTCTTGCGCTTGAGAGAAGCACCTTTCGGAGCCCACCAAGTTTTTGGCGCCGTTGCCGGGGAGAACGGTTTGTTACTACGGTTTAATTCATTCAGAGGACCTTCGGTGAGATCCTTCCACTTTATTGTATATAAACTTTTGTTTGCCTTCATATAAAAAAAATATTTGTGCTAGTGTATGTGGCATAGGACTCCTAGGACACATAGGTTGACTCGACGTTTTGATATGGCTAATAATAATATGGATGAAAATTTTAGCAACAATAACGAGAATAATGTGCAACCTGGAGTGCCTAGGACTTTAAAAGATTTACTTCGACCCACTAGGACTAGCACTGCTTCATGCTTTGTTTTACCTGCCGATGCAAATTCTTTCAATTTTAAACCTGGGGTGATCCAACTCTTACCCACCTTTCATGGGTTAGACAAGGAAAATCCATATCTTCATATTAAAGGATTTGAGGAGGTTTGCTTGACATGCTTTGATGGGAAAACTAGCGAGGATACGATATATCTTAAACTGTTCCCATTCTCATTAAAAGACAAAGCTAAAAATTGGTTGAATGCATTGCCATCACGCTCTATTACTACATGGATTGATTTGCAGGCTGAATTTCTAAAGAAGTTTTTTCCTATTCACAGGACACAGGGACTGAAGCGGCAGATTATGAACTTTGCCCAGAAAAGCGAAGAAACATTCTACCAAGCATTTGAAAGGTTCAATGAGTTGCTGCTCGCATGTCCGCACAATGGCTTCGACAAAAGCAGGATTATTGGCTTCTTCTACGATGGACTGCAGCCGCAAATGAAGCAATTTGTAGAGATGATGTGCAATGGAGGATTCTTTGATAAAGAGCCAGACGAAGCTTGGACGTACCTGGAGGATATAGCAGAAAATGCGCAGACATGGGACACCACTTCAGACTACGAGAGAGGAGGCCATTCTGCACCATCCCAGCCTACGCGAGGACTAGTTTATAATTTGAAGCAAGAGGATGCGTTGGAGGCAAAGATGGAGGCCATGATCTCAAACAAGCTTCACGCCATGAATCTGAAAGAGGCCAAAGCAGTCGAGATAGAGCAGATTTGCGCACTTTGCGACGTTGGTGGCCACGACACTAGTGCTTGTCCTACACTTCCAGCCTTAAAGAGCATGTTAGGAAATCCTACTGGGGTGAATCAAGTTTCTTCGAACTACCAGAACTTCAATTCTAACAAGGGGTGGCGCAACAATCCAAACTTGAACTGGGGCCCCAATCAGCAGACTCAGCAGCAGCAGGCTCCCCCTCCGTTCCGACAACCTCAATACAACAACAACAACTATCAAGGTGGGAACCAGAGGAGGGACCCTGAGCCAGTGCAACAACAACAGATGCAACCATTTGGCGATGCGCTTCAGCAGCTTATCTAATTGCAACAAGCCCAGATGCAGCAGCAGCAGGCTCAATTTCAGGCTCAGCAGACTCAGAATCAGCAGATGAGCGAGAGCTTGGCGAGGCTTACAGCGACATTAGAAAAAGGTAAGCTTCCATCTCAGTCAATTCCAAATCCTAATATGGGCTCATCTTCTTCTGCAGGAAATAATATGAAGCCTTGCCAAGCGGTGTCCACTTTGAGGAGTGGAAAAGAGATTCAAAAGCCTGATCCACCGAGCAAACAAGCTGAGCAGGAAGAGGATATTCAGATCCAGCAAGAGGAAATTCAAGAGCAAGAGGAGCTGCAGGAAAAGAGCACGGAAGTGGGTTTGAGCAAAAGCGTCATTAAAGAGAAGGAACCCGCAGCATACGTACCTGCAGCGCCCTACCCTCATCGGCTACTTCAGAAAAGCAAAGATAAGTATCAAACTGAAATTCGTGAAATTTTTCAGAAGTGCCAGATCAATATTCCATTGCTTGACGCTATTAATCAAATACCTGCCTATGCTAAATTTCTGAAAGATTTGTGCACTGTTAAAAGAAAGTTAAATGTGAAAAAGAAAGCATTCTTGACTGAACAGGTTAGCTCTATTGTGCAACAAAATACACCACCTAAATTTAGAGACCCTGGATCACCCACCATCACTTGCACCATTGGCACTAAGAAAATTGGAAATGCTTTATTGGATTTAGGATCTAGTGTCAATATATTGCCATATCCTATTTTTGTGCAGCTTGGGTTAGGACAGCTAAAGCCTACATCTGTTATATTACAATTAGCTGATAGATCTATTAAAGTTCCAAAGGGATGCATTGAGGATGTCCTCGTTCAGGTGGACAAATTTTACTACCCCGCGGACTTTATAGTTCTAGACATCCAGGGACCCCAAACTGCCAATGCTACTCCTATCATCCTAGGTAGACCATTCCTAGCGACATGCAATGCTTTAATAAATTGTAGGGATGGTCAACTGAAAATTACTTTTGGCAACATGACTTTAGATTTGAATATCTTTAATACTTGCAAGTTGCCACATGTGGATGACGAGATTGAGAGGGTGCATATGATTGATTCGTTGGTGGATGATTATATTTGTTCTGAATTTTCTGATGATGCTTCTATTGTTGAGACTCTTATTGGTGATTCTGATGACATATCTTTTGTGCAGGAGAACGTGAAGGAGCTCAATGCGATATGGGAGCCTAGGTTCGAGGCTTTGCCACCTAATGCATCAATTCAAATTTCATCTGAGGTGGAGGATCCAAAGCCAGAGTTGAAGCCACTTCCTGACTACCTTAAGTATGCTTTTCTTGGCGATGAAAACAGCTTCCCTGTGGTAATATCTTCTAAACTTTCTTTAGAGCAGGAAAGCTCTTTACTTGATGTGCTGAGGAAACATAGAGGTGCTATTGGTTGGTCCATTGCTGACATTAAAGGTATAAGCCCTATTGTATGCATGCATCACATTTATTTAGAGGATGACGCCAAACCCACTAGAGAAATGCAACGTAGGTTAAATCCAACATTAAAAGAAGTGGTTAAAGGCGAGGTACTAAAATTATTGGATGCAGGCATTATATATCCTATTTCTGACAGCAAGTGGGTTAGCCCTACACAGGTTGTTCCTAAAAAGTCTGGCCTCACCGTGGTTAAAAATGAGAATAATGAGCTTATCCCAGTTAGAGCCACCACAGGTTGGAGGATGTGCATAGACTATAGGAAGTTGAATTTTAGAACTAGAAAAGATCATTTCCCTCTTCCATTTCTTGACCAAATTTTAGAGAGGGTAGCTGGACATGAATATTATTGCTTTCTAGACGGTTATTCAGGTTATTACCAGATTGAGATTGCACCTGAGGACCAGGAAAAGACCACTTTTACCTGTCCCTTTGGTACTTTTGCATTTAAAAGAATGCCGTTTGGTTTATGTAATGCTCCAGCTACTTTTCAGCGATGCATGCTAAGTATTTTTGATGATATGGTTGAGAAAATCGTTGAGATATTTATGGATGATTTTTCAGTATATGGTAGCTCTTTTCATGATTGTTTGGCTAACTTGGCTCTTGTTCTCGACAGGTGCATTGAAAAGAACCTCCTATTGAATTGGGAGAAGTGTCATTTTATGACTACAGAGGGACTTGTCCTAGGTCACCTGGTTTCTAAAGATGGTATACAGGTAGACAGAGCCAAGGTAGCGGTAATTGAGAAGCTACCAAGTCCCAAATGCGTGAAGGACATCAGATCATTTTTAGGACATGCAGGATTTTATAGGCGGTTCATCAAAGATTTTAGCGCTATATCTCGCCCTCTTTGCAACTTACTTACTTTAAATGTGGACTTTATTTGGACACCTGAGTGTCAACTTTCTTTTGAAACTTTAAAGAAGTTGCTGATTTCTGCTCCTATTTTACAGGTGCCAGACTGGTCCCTACCATTTGAAATAATGTGTGATGCTAGCAATTACGCAGTTGGTGCAGTCCTAGGCCAAAGAAAAGACAAAGTTCCAGTAGTGATTTACTACGCCAGCAAGACATTAAATGACGCTCAAAGGAATTATACAACAACAGAGAAGGAGTTGCTGGCAGTAGTCTTTGCGTTGGAAAAATTCAGGAGCTATATTTTAGGATCACCAATTTTGATATATACTGATCACTCTGCTTTAAAATATTTATTATCTAAAAAAGATGCTAAGCCTCGATTGATACGATGGATTTTATTGTTGCAGGAGTTCAATGTCACAATCAGGGACAAGAAAGGCGTGGAGAATCTAGTAGCTGACCATTTATCACGTTTGACAGTAGGCCTTGATTCAGCAGATGTGCCCTTGAAGGACTCCTTTCCCGACGAGCATCTTTTTAGCGTCTCCACCTCTCCATGGTATGCTGATATCGTTAATTATCTGGTAACTGGTAAGACCCCTGACACTTGGTCTCTTCAAGACTTTAAACGGTTCAAGTACGAGGTAAAATATTTCTTCTTTGATGATCCGTACTTATATAAATATTGTAGTGACCAAATTGTTAGGAGATGCATTCCTGATCATGAAATAACCAGTGTGATACAATTTTGCCATGATGGAGTATGTGGTGGACACTTTTCAGCGAACAAAACTGTGGCAAAAATCTCGCAATGTGGCTTTTATTGGCCATCTATGTTTAAAGACACATTTCATTATTGCAAGACTTGTGCTGCATGCCAACAATTAGGGGGTATTACTAAACGTAACATGATGCCTCTGAACCCCATTTTAGAGATTGAAATATTTGATTGTTGGGGCATAGACTTCATGGGACCTTTCCCACCTTCATTTGGATATGCTTATATTTTGGTTTGTATTGATTATGTTTCTAAATGGGTGGAAGCTATTCCTTGTAGGTCGAACGACACTTCCGTTGTGCTTAAGTTCCTCAAAGAGAACATTTTCTCTAGGTTTGGAGTGCCCAAGGCCTTGATCAGTGATGGAGGGTCTCATTTTTGCAACCGCATGTTCGCTACTTTAATGAAGAGGTTTGGGGTCACACATAAAGTTTCTACTCCGTATCACCCCCAAACCAATGGTCAAGCAGAGTTAGCAAATAGAGAGATCAAAGGAATTCTACAGAAAACGGTGAATCCATCAAGGAAAGATTGGAGCTTGCGCTTACCCGAAGCGTTGTGGGCCTACAGGACGGCCTACAAAACAATTTTGGGGATGTCACCGTACCGTCTAGTTTTTGGGAAGTCTTGTCATTTACCTGTTGAGATAGAGCATAGATCTTATTGGGCTATAAAGAAAATGAATTTTGATACTGATGTCTCTTTTTCTTCTCGCAGGTTACAATTGTTGGAGCTGGAGGAATTGAGGAGAAATGCGTACGACAACGCTAGAATTTCAAAAGAAAGGATGAAATCCGTCCACGACATGATGATTTTGAGGAGGGAGTTCACCCCAGGCCAAAAAGTACTCCTATACAATTCCAGGCTGCACATCTTTCCTGGGAAGCTTCGCTCTAGGTGGTATGGACCTTTCGTCGTCAAAGAAGTTTTCCCACATGGCGCTGTGCTCTTACTAAATGAGAAAGATGGAAGCGAGTTCAAGGTGAATGGCCAGAGATTGAAACATTTTCACGAGCCTTGGACCAAGGAAGCAAGCACCATGGATCTCACAGACCCACCTTCGGGTGGGAACTAATCAGGTGTGTTCTTTCCATGATTCCCTCGTCCTAACATTGAGGACAATGTCTATTTTAAGTTGGGGGGAGGGAAATAACTTTTAGGATTTTTATTTTCTTTTTATTTTCTTTGGATTTTTATTTTCTTTTTCTTTTTCTTCTAGGATTTTATTTTTTTTAGTTCCCTTTTTGCATTGAAAAAAAAAAATTTTTTTGAGTTAAGAAATATCACCAAAATCTATCTCTGCCTAGAAATGACCCTCATGTGATGAAATTTCTCGATATTTATTCACCACCGTACACTCGTGATTTATTTTCTCCACCACTATTATTCAACATTTCAATCTTATTTTACATGAATGTGAGTGCTTGTGGTGAATTTCTTTTTACACATCTCAATGGCAAGATTAATTGACGACTTAATGAATCTAGAAATTATGGATTAGCAAGTGGTATGCTTTCATTGGAACACACCAAAATTCATGTGCCAATAATTCATAAATTAACTGGAGCATTGTTCTTTATCTCGTATTCATTGCCATTTGCATGCTTGGTGTGATTTTGGGTAGAAAAACGTACCACGTTATTTGAAATGATTAGGATACCCATTCTTGTGAACAATTAAAGAATAGGAAGTTATCTTGCCAAGTTGTTTATGCACACACAAAAGAAGAAAAAAAATGAGATGGATGAGAAAAAAATGATGAATAAATGTGCTATTAAAGAAATAACTTGGTTGGCTTGAGTAGTACAGTCCGAGGGGTCCTTCTTGGCCTAATGCCCTATTATCGTCTGATTTGGGAGCCATTGACCGGAACCTCAATTATTTGATGGAGCGATCCAAGTTATATACTTTTCTGCGAATGTTGCTTGATGCGCGTTACGCGGAACTATGGAGAAAAGTGAAAGAACATAGAGAATAAGTGTGCATGATTAGCGAGGCAAGAAAACTTCCAAAGCTTAAAGAAAACGCAAGATGTGGTGTGCGTTCCTATGAATAGAGATTGACGTGTGTATGTCTTGATACCATCCTACTTTTGATGCTTGCTTTGCATGAACCATCTACGCCCCAAGTTAAAATATTTGATTGAACGGTGTGGGCCATTGATTTTGTGTACTATGAGCTATGAAGTAATTGATAGTGAATTTGAGTCTATTTTATAACCATTTGAGATGCTTGACTTTCATTTTTTTGAAAACCCACAAGTACCATTACTTGATGAGTTTGAAATATTGATATTAGTGTTTGGATATCTCTTTTGTCGTAGTAGTATGAGGGTGAGTAATTTGAGATCTGATAAGGTGATCTAGGTGTATTTTTAATCGCTCTTTTTGCTAGAGACTAGCAAAACGCTAGTTGGGGGGTGTGATTTGGGTTCAATATTGCGTATTTAACCCCCTATTTATCCCTATTTTGTGCTCATGTGATGCTATATTGGTCTCTAGTACATACGTATTTTCTACACATTTATTTATTAGAGAAAACACACTATTTGAGCACAAAACAGCATTTAACGATGCAATTCTGCACATTTTATATTTTTCTTAGCTTGGTCTCGATCTCACGATTCCACCGACTATTTATTTGTATTTTTCTGAGATCTGTGCTAATTACTGTGTATTTTTGAATGCAGAATACACTTTAAATGAAGAAATACGACGCAAATACGTCAGAAATACAAAAATACGGTCGCTGTACCGTATCTATACCCACGTGGCACGCATCCACCGCATCTCCGCCCAATCCAACGATCCTCAGCGAGCGGAAGTGGCGACCGTTAGATCTATATCTGACGGTTCATATCGACTCCAATCCATTCGAAGGGTAACAAATACAGCGGGCGACGTGGCCAATTATCAGCCGCGCGATCCTGATCCAAGGGTCCACAGACGAGCGGATCGCGAGCTAAGGCGGGCGAATTCCTTTGCCACGTGTCGACATCCAACACAACCCCCGCTCGATCAGACGGCTACCAATCGCCCCGCAAATTCAAAGCGCTCGAGCGACGTGGCGTCATCCCCTTCGTCCGTGCTTCATCCAACGGCCAACAATCAGCCCGCAACGAATCCGTGATCAGCGATTTACGAGGGCGACGTGGCTACGCATTGATCGTCGGATGATGATCCTATGGTGACGAAACGAAGGCGAGGTCGATCCGAACTCGATTTTTAAGCGGGCGCGGATCCGTTCGACAAGAGACACGTGGCAGACCCACGTTAAATCCCGCATTTTCTATAGCTGATCGGACGGCTATAATTTACCCCGCTCGAGATGAGCGGCCTAGATTGATCCGGGTGCGGATTTGAGTCGGGTTTGAACCCGTTAAGCCCAATAAACCCGCAATCTTATTATTTAAGCGTATTCTAGGGTTTTTGGGCGTATAATTGGCGTATTGGAGCACTTAGAGGCCGAAATTTCTTCTGAAAAAATTCTGTAAAATTCCAGAGCCTTGTTTCTAATTTTCAGAGAGTTTTGAAGACTTTTCAGAGATTTTTGGTGATATTCTCTTCAACTTTAGCTTGTATTTGGGTGTATTAGCTTGTATTTTGCCTCTAAACTTCCGTATTTTGCTATGAAACTTATGAATTTGAATCTGAAAATTGTTTATTTCTGCACCATGAGTAGCTAAATATTTTATGTGCATGGTGTGGGATAATTAGGTGATGTGAATCGTATTCTCTGGTTGTATTATTGCGCTTAATCGTTGTATTTGCTAAAGTTTTAATCGTCGCTCTTAAATCTACTATTTCGTATTCCAAAAGAATTGTTCTAGTAGATGATCACCCCACAAGGGTGAGATTTGATCTCTCCAAAAGAGAGCTTCATACTTCGTATACACGTTTACAACTTTAGCGATATTCTATTAGAATCGATGCGTTAACTCCCAAAAGGATATCTTCCGACGATTTGCTCCTAAAAGGAGGTTTCGTTGTGTTATACTTGATCAACCAAAGCTTACGATTCGCTGATCCTAATGAACCCATGCCATGTACATGCTTTTTATATCTATTCTTCACGAATTAGAGTTCGTTGTTTGCTTTGATCACACGTGACAATTCCATCACCACACTTTTCATACCACCTTCACCATCACTATTAAAGTGTTTAGATTTTATTCGTAGTTACTCTATTTGATTTAGACTTGTGGTTTCAACAGATTCTCCCGAGGATTCGACATCTGGACTCCCAGATTTTACTACTTGAACGGACTCTTGCGCTTGAGAGAAGCACCTTTCGGAGCCCACCAGGATGGCTCAGATCGAATCTTGGAGGAGGCAGATTGGGTTGGCCTGAATGTAGCGGGAAGAGGGAGACATCGGTCTAAGCTTGAAGGAGGCATCTTGGGTTAGCCTTTACCCCCAAGCAGCTTAGTTGGCCATCCCCGAGTGAAGAGGCATGGCAATTCGGCCTCCTCTCTCTAAGCAACTTGGTTCACCTGTTGGCATCAGGGTTTTCGCCTAAGCTCGATAGCTCGGGCATATAGCTCTGCCACAATCTGGGCTTCCCAAAGAAGGCCACACAAAGCAGCTTAGATTGGAAAAAGAGTCGGCAACGAGCCAGAGAGCCTCAATGAGCCCTGCATAGGTGAGGCCCAGGAGGAAAATGTCGTCGTCAGAGACGATCTTGCGAACACATTCGAGGGTGATGGTCTTGTGGCGAATGCAGGAGATCTGGGCGTCAGAAAGAGATCACCAAAGATGGAGGCGCTTTCACGTTAGGCTAGAGATCTCGAAGGCAAGGATGTCGACGGTGGATCTTCTCCGATGAGTGGCAGAAAAGGTGGGGTTATGGGCTCATCATGGATCTTAGTGATCCATGTTTTGAGAGCTGATGTGTTTAGGTTGGAATCAAGAGCTTATAATTAGTCAAGAGCTCATTGGGGGTCTGAGCCATGCTTCATTGAGAGAAATGAGAATCTTCTTGCCAGGATATAATTCATTAGACAATTGGTCTTAGAGGGGAAAAAGAAGACCGAAAGAAGACTTGAGTAGCAGAGTTAAGTAGGGTGGCAGAAGAAGCTCTATTCTTTCGCATTGAGAGGAGATGTTGATTGGTGGGGGGCTAGTTAACATCGTCAGTGTTAGAGAGTGACGAGGATGTTGACTCTTAGTTCCAACCGACGATGCCAGCTATTGACGGAAAAAATCCGTCATACATGATATTGGGCCGACGAGGATGCCTCAGGTGACAGGATGCTTCATCGACAGAGGAGTGGGACCCGCAGAGAGTCGATCCCGGGTGGGAGAGAGCTACGTCTGTGCTTATTGGGTTGAAGCCCAACCTAACTCTGTGTCATCTTCGTAGATCACAACATAAGAGAAATCATCAGGGGGTCGGGTCTGGGACCCGACCAAATCCCCTCCGATGCTTAAGTCAGTGGATGACTTGAAAGGGGCTCGGGGCGGTTATGTCCGACCTATAAGGAGTGTTAAGGGATGTATGCCCCAGATCATTTGTATTTAATGCAAATGGATTGTAATATTAAGGATGTCGGTTTAATTGCATTTGATGCAATAGTATTTAAGTACGTCGTAAATTATTTACGAGCCTATTTATTATATGAAGCCATATAAATGAAAGAGGATTTTCTTGTGGAAGTCACAGAGAAAACCGCGCTCAAATCGGAGTCCAAACGGGTTCACAAAACCTATTAAAAAGGGTTTTAAATAAAGAGAAACCAAAAAAGGCCCAAAACAGCCATTTACCCATGACCAAAATGGGCATGGGACTAGTCCATGGGCCGAACTGGGCTTGGGTGCCCAAACCTGGGAACCCAGGCCCAACCCGGGTGCCAGGCCTAGGCGCCCATGTCTGGGGTGCCAGGCCTAGGCGTGCCTGGCATGGGTCGTCTAATCCAGGTGCCTGGGCACTAGGCCCAGGCACGCCTGGGCCTGGGGTGCCCAGGCCCAGTTCAGGCCTGGGCACCTAGCTGGAAGAGAAGGCAGGTGGGCCCCATTATGGGCCCCACAGGTTTGAGAAACCCTATGCGCTCTTTGGCGACTGGAATTTTCGGCAAAATGAGGTTTTGCTAAACTTTGTGATGATGTTTGAGGGGTCAAACGAAGTCAGAATTGATTTTCGTTTGTTTCTATGTGTTCACCGTTCAGTGCTCTTCGATTTGATAGGTTGTATCACTTGCGGAGCTCAACTATGAGGGATGAAAAATTCACTAAAGATTGGCCTTTGTGAAAGGCAAACTTTAATTAATTTTTCTTCCAAAATCTTTAGTCCCACATTAGATATGATGAGAAGGGGAGGGGTCAGCCACCTATATAAATAGGGGCCAACCCCCCTCCTTGAAACTCGCACCAAGTCTTCAAATCTGAAAAGCTCCAAAAAATTTTGAGCGTTCGGATTCAGACTTAAATTAATATTTTCTTTTCTCCCAAAATTCTTCATTGCTCCTGATCGGACTCTAGAAAAGCTACGAAGGAGTTCGGATCGGATCCGAAGTCTTGATGAAGGATCCACTCAAGGTGAAATTTTCTTCGGTGCGTGGTTGGATCGCGACAATGGTGTTGCTCGCCTCGGGATACGGTGCTGTTTGGAAAGCGATTCGGCTCGGGACGAAGTGCGGCTCGGGACGTGGTTCGGCTTGGGAGAAGCGACGCGGGGCCAAAGAAATGTTGCTGAAAACAACGCTTCGTATTCTGTGGAAACGAAGTGAAAGGTATGTAGTTTATTAATTCATGCGTTTATAATTGCAACTGTTAGATAGATCTGTCTTTAGGAGTTGGTCGGACCCAACCCCGGGATAATAGAGATCATGGCTAGGGTTTGTTTTCTTTAGGGCTTGATTTAAAATTGTTCTAAATTTGGTTTTCCGCTGCTTGTTTGATCTCGTTGTCCGTCCGACTTGGGCCGAACGTCGATTTTATTGCCATAAGGACACAGAAAACCCAACATTGGTATCAACGCCAGTCTACTTGATCTATATTTTGCATTTATAAAATGTATATGATATAGCATGTTTCTCCATGAGATGAAATTGTTTATTTTACTATTAAAATAGTCGTTTCCATGTGACATTTTTATTTTTGAAAATTGTTTTTGAAACTTAGATTTAATTTTTAAAATCATGTGATAATTTTAATAATTAAATCTTTAAAATTATATGATAATTTTTAATGCAACTTAACTTTATGAGATATTTTAAGTTTCATGTTAGCTAATTTTTATGAGATAAATTTTAGTTGATCTGTCATCTGCTAAATTATTTAGTTGATAATGGTTATATTAGTTCTTATTGATTATGTGATAATTCAAGAAAAACTATTAGGGTAGCTATTAAAAACTTGTAGAAAATTATAAGATAATTTTTGATGGATATGCTATGATTTAAAAATGTTGCAACAAATTAAACTCCTAATACATGATTAGGGTAGCCCTCTCCCATAATTATTATTTTAATTGTTCTAATAATAATTTTTCACAAAGTCTATGATTTAAATTGTTGCAACTTGAATTTTAAATGCCGAATACATGATTAGGATAGCACTCTAAATATCCTTATAGTTGATAAGGACATTAAAAAGTTATTAAGCAATTCTAATAGTTTCGAATTTTAGGATTCAACTAGTTGATAGGATTAACTAGTTTTAATGAAGCCATTTCTAGTCGATGGCACACATATGAATAATTAGTTTCCTTCGATGGACCATGATCCGATCTAGTGTTTTTTGACTAGTGTTGTGGATCACCCTAGCTCGACTGGGGATATTGATCGTGGCCTAGCCAAATCCCTGACCGTGTTCCGCTTGATCGCAAGGATGCGAATTATGATTATGTGAAACCGTCGATTACATCTAGTCAATTACGTTAAAAATCTTCTTCAAGGTTAGTCGTAGTCCTCCTTGTTTTTGGATTAGGGGACTAAAAGATGCCTGTCATGGTTGTTGAGTCTCCTCAAGCTATGACATGGTCTCTTTTAGAAACCGACTCCATCATACATGTGATGTAGTCTGGTATTAACCCAAACCGCTGTGTCGGGTTTCCTCGAGTATCGGTGCAAGTCAATATTAGACATGCAAACAAGGGTTCGAGTAGACTAGTCATTATAGTTTGTTGAGTCTCCTCAAGGTCATAAGTGATTAGGGATAGAAATCAATATGGAGTCACATGTGATGTGATTGATAATGAGTTTATCTACCAACTGCAAAGTCGATCAGCTTGTTGAGTCTCCTCAAGGCTGTGAAGCTTACGATGGTTGGGTCCCTCTCCCATTAAATAACTATATTCGTTCATCTATATGACTAAAGATGATCGTAAAAATAGTGGGAGGATATGGTTGAATAAAAACCATTTTAACTATATTTAAAAATCATGAACATGTGCTAAACTAGGGTAATTCTATGTTTTACCAGTGGAATCCAAATCTTAATATCCTTAAAACAAATAAGTCAACTGGACAATATGATTGGTTAAGGAATATTTAATAAACCAAACTATGTTCTCACTGATATTAATCACTGAGTTAAGGACAATGATTTCCTTAAGCTCTAAAGTCTAACACAATAAAAGCACACTACTTAACACTCGCCTCTATGAGTAGGGTCAGCTTGAACATACTGATGTTTAAAGCACGTTTCTCCGTACAACTTGTTGAGTCTTCTCAAGGTTGTATGGAAAACTGTTTCAATCCGTAAGGTTCGAAACTTCGATCAAATTGTTTGACTCGAAGATGAGAGTAAGAGCGGTGCAAAACCATGTATCCAAATTAGATCTTGAGACGAACAACTTGTTGAGTCTCCTCAAGGTTGTAAAGCTCAATTGTTTGGATGCATGTGATGCTTGCATAGCTAATATTTGTGTTAGGATAAAAAATGTCTAAATGTGATTTAGAAAGGAGAAGGCACTAAGGACAATTCATTGAGAAAGAATATTTGGTTTATCATAAGACAAGGCATAGTAGGAGGAACTGAAAATGGGACATGTTTGATGTCTAAAATTTCAGAATAATTATTATACAAAGAAAAATAGTCTCACATACTGGCTAATGAACAAAAGTTTTCTTTAGGCCATATGAGACTTATACTTGGCAAATGTCGTCACACTACTTTAGAAGAAGTGTTTTGATGTGATTATAATGTATAACAATGTTGTATTAAGAGTTAATATATGAATGTGCAAGTTAGTAACAAAGTATATATATGCCAAATATTGACTAGGCCGTATCGAAAAAAACAGACTTGACAAGTTACATAAAGAGGAGTCTCTTGACTTCTCGTATTATGAGTCGAAAGACACTTGTGAGATTTGTCTTAAAGGTATGATGGTCAAAAACTCCATTCCTGTAAAACAGTGGGAGAATGAATTGGAGAACTCATGGTCGCATACATACAGATATATCCGGACCCAAGTCTAAATTAGCCATGATATGGTATTCTTATCTTATTACGACACGTGTTCTTGATGAAACACAAGTCTAATAAAATAAAGAACTCAATAATAGAAGTATTTGAATCACTTCGATTGGATCGAAGAGGCAAATACTTTGGTATATAATTCTTGCGTAATTAAAAGAGAATAAGATTTTCTCTAAGGTCAAGTTTTTAACACATCAGTGTGTTGGAGAGCATGAATTGCACTCTGTTAGACATGGTGCGATGCATGGCAAGTGACTTTGAGTTACAATCCTCCTTCTAGGTTAAGTCCGAGATAGTAATGCCTAGTTTCTTGATAAGGTTCTGTGAGGACCTTATCAATATGATATTCCTCAAATTAATGGTTAGGAAGTTAAAGGATTACTTGAGTCTCGTGAGACGAAAAGTCGAGTAAGACATCATAGTTGATGATGGCCTATACAACTTCCAAGATGCCATTCGGAGTAGTGACTCTAAGAAATGGCTTGATGCAATCCGAAAAAGGTCCGTGCACGTAAATAAAGTATGGTCTTAAGTTTATGTATCCAAGGAAAGTGTTTCCTTTGGCTGCAAGTGAATTTTCGAGACATAAGATTAGTGCAGATGGAAAATAGTGAAGTACAAGTTATACTGGTTGAGAACAGTTATCATCAGAACTCTTATAAACGGATTGTGATGAAATTTTCTTGCCAACAGTTGTGTACAGATCTATTCGAATCAGACTCGATGTAAATACTCATGAAGACCACAAAGACTAGAATATATATATGTTTTCTAAATATAATTTAGAAGAACAAACTTATAGAATTTTCAAGGTCAGTGAGAGCAAAAAAGGCATATGAGGCATCAAGGAGCTGGAACATATGTTTTGACAAAGTGGTCAAAGAGTTTGACAGTTTATCAGCAACAATTATGAACCATCCTGATAACCAGTGGCTTTTTTGGATTATGCTCGTACATGACGAGAATCTGGATGAGATCCAGGCAAGACAAATTTTATAGATTCCAAGAGTACTAAGAAACGATTTGGATGAGATTCAAATTCGTGATCTAGCAGAAACATAGAACCCCTTAAGTCTATACTGAAGATGGTTTAGCAGATCCACTCGCGAAGACTCTACCACATAAAGTCTAGAGACTTATGTGTAAATGCGGTATGAGATACCGGGATAAATTGGCCTGAGTGCAAGTGAAAGATGTTGAGAGTGGGTATGCCCTTGAGGCAAATTCATCCATGTGTATGTATACAAACATCTTGTTCGTAATAACAGTAAGCTGGTTGGTAAGAATTTACCTAAGTTAATAATAGTGTAGTCTTTGTTAGAACTTAGGTATAGTCCCGAGACTTAATGCGAGGTCAAACATGTATCAAGATGGAGATCTCGATCATGGAGAAGTGTTTGACCGATTGTAGCATAGGTCTAAAAACATTCGTGGTCGTAGATGTTTCGAGAAAAGGATATCGACACATCGGATAGACCATTGTGTCTTAGTCTTCACCATGTAATAGTGACGATGATCTCGTGGTCGTTTGCTTGGCGAAGTCGAAGACGAGACACATGTGCTCATTGGAGAATGAGTTTACTGAACGACCTAACGAGAGTTATCACATGGTTAATATTGACCAATCTGTCAATGATAAATCTTAGTGATGATAGGCAAGTTGATCTTTTGACTTGAGGTCATGGTATGAACCTGTACGTGAACAGTGTCGCTTAGATCACTGATGTAGCCTCGGGAAAGCCCCATTGAAAGGCATTTGGTTGGATGACTGACGTACGCTTATATTTTATATATTCACGCACGTCTTCTCCGTTGTTTTCCGTCGATTTTCATTATTTCGTATCCGTTTCTTTGTGTTTTTAGTTTCTTTTTTACTTTTGTTGAGTTTATGTGCATTTGCAGGACATTGCTAGTGCAGGGGACATATATGGCCAACATCATGAGTCCCTAGAGCAACGGGAAGTGTCGCACGAGATCCCGAGAGCCATTTGTCAAAGATGACTATGTATCAGCTCTCAACAAATCGGGTGGAACAGCCACCCGATCGGGTCATGCAGCATGTGTCAGTGCTGAAGAAGAGACCGTTCCACCCGATCGATTCAGTGATCGGGTGGATGTATGACAGAGTGCAGTTTTGAAGGCCAAAGCCCACCCGGTCGGTTGACTTGTCAACCGATCGGGTCATGTATTATGACCCGATCGGGTCGGTACTTTCAACCGATCGGGTCAGCTGCTGCTGCTTCCCAAGCTCAAGAAATCCAAGACTCACCCGATCGGTTCAGTGATCGGCTGAGATTTATCAGAGCTGAAGACATATTCTTCCATCGTTTCACCCGATCGGGCGAGCGTCTGTTTTTGTCTTTTTGTGGGAATATTCCCTGACATCTTGCCCACTGTATAAATAGTGCTAGGTTTTTCCAGAAACGAGTCCCCACTTTTTAAGCTGTTTAAGGGATTTTTCAGCTGCTTCAACATAACACTTAGTGTAAGTTCCTTGATCGTTCTCATATTTTGATATTGTGTTTATGCTTCTATTTGCTACGGTGAACAATTGCTTGATTTTAATTCTGATGGCTATATCTTCTGTTATTGCATTTGCTACCATGTTTAGTGAGTAGTTCTTCAATCTAGGACATTGGTGGAAGCTCCTTCATGGGTTCTTCCTAGAACAGCCATAGGTCTAGGGATCCGACTGGATCTATGGATTTTGATGGTTACGTGGGGCGTTTCATTGTCATCTGTGGGAAAAATACCGCCTTTGACCGTTGGGCCAAGAGGAAATAAAACAGGAGTTTGATTCTCTAGCCATAGCTCACCCCTTATCGTTGACATTGAGTACTTGCACGTGGGAACAGCTTGGACGAAGTGTTAGGAGCGATCGTTGCAAACAGCTTGGACGAAGTGTTAGGAGCGATCGTTGCAAACTTAGTGCTCCCGGAGTCGGATGGTGTTGGACATGTGAATGCCCACCGTCCAAAGCTGGGTAGACCTAGCGTATCATCCTGGGCATCGACCGAAATATCGGGCCATTGGGACGCTAGGTACCACTTTTAGAGGCAACGTCTCACTGCCAAACCCTAGCATTCGGTCATATTCCTATCCTTCAACCGTAATATTGAGAATCCATGATTAGGACGAAAGCCAAAGTCCTAGGTTACCTTTTTATCTTTTACATCTGTTCTATTAGTTTACAATCTTGACAACCAATCGAGAATATGCTAGCTCATCCACCGGGTGATCCAGTTCCTGAATGTTTGCAAGTACAACACACGCATTCCCGTGATCGACCCCCAAGACACACTTCGACACCGTTAGCTTGTGGTTTACAAATTCTAATTCTAGTATCCCCGTCCCGGTTGCGTGTCAAACGGGCGGGTGTTCAAGCTTTATGGCACCGTTGCCGGGGAGGCAATATGCTTGTTACACTTAGGACCTTGTAATCCTTGAGACTAGCTCACATCTTCACCTCGTGATCATTTTCACATTCTACATTTTTATTTTTATTTGTTTTTTTCGTATCATACCGTAAGTGCTTCACGGTATATCTTAATTTTACATGCTCAGGAACTCAAGGAGTCTCGACGATTTAGTTCCTTTGGATCCTGAGATCAACGCTACCGTAAGGCGTTTGAATGTAGAAAGAAGAAGAAGAGAAGAATTTGCCACCATGGCAGCAAATGTCACTCCTCCAAAGTCTTTTCTCGAATATTCGATGCCGTCTATTGGGTCTACATCCAGCATTTAACCTCCAGCCATTACGACCAAAAACTTTGAGTTGAAGCCATCACTTGTGGCTCGGATCCAACAAGAACAATTTTCTGGAGCTCCCATGGAGAATCCCATCGAGCACTTAGACTCTTTCTTGGATAAGTGTGAGACATTTAAGACCAATGGCATATCAACCGAGGCTATTCGATTAAGGTTATTCTCGTTCTCTCTACAGGATAAAGCGAAGCAATGGCTAAGGGGCAAGGACCCCAGCACCGTCACTACTTGGGAGTGGCTTTCGAACGCATTCTTGAACAAGTTCTTTCCTCCAGGGAAGACGATGAAGCTGATGAGTGATATCTCCTCTTTCTTCCAAGCTAGCCATGAGTTGCTACATGAAGCATGAGTGAGGTACAAAGAAATACAAAGGAAGTATCCTCACCACGAGCTCCCCCGTTGGCAAATAATCAACTTATTCTATAATGGACTGCGGGACAATTTGAATTCCTCTATGGATACCGCAGCGGGTGGATCTTTCATGTCGAGAAATGAAGTGGATGCCGAAACTTGTTGGAAGCAACGATCTAGGATCTTGGTTTGATGATGACAAACATATCGTTATATCTGACGTGTGTGCTTAGTGTGTTTCAAGATCGGCGAAACGACACGTCTTTCGCTATTTGGCGGAATTGCTATTCGTATAGCATATTGGGAGAGAAGGAGTGTGTGTGCACAAAGAAGTTTGACTTAGTCAACCGGTGGAGGAATTGCTATACACAAAGCGATTTGACTTGGTCAACGTGGAGGGAGATAGAATCAACTTGGGATTTGGTCAAATCAATTAGAGATTAATTTAAATTTCATATCCAATTTGAATTGCTATCAAATCCCAAATTGATCAAATCATATCTCCTACGTGTGGTGCAAAGTGATATAACCAAATCTCTAATCTCCTATTCAAAATAGGATTCCCCGTAACCGCATCACCCCATCATCATCCTATAAAAACCCATCCTCTAGGGTTGAAAAGATGCACAACAACAAAAATTAAAAAGAGGCCGACCATTGACATTTTCCCTCTCGAAATTAATTCCGTACGGCTACAACAAAAAGTTGCCCAAGAGCGTGCGTTACAAAATATCCCCAAGGGCCGGCCATTCAAAGAGGAGCTGCCATGTTTTTTAACTCTTCCATGTGATTTTTTTTGTTTGCAGGAACTTGTTGAAAAGGCCGTCAAAATTTTTTTGGGCAACAGATTAAAGGGTCAAAGGCCGCACGAAAAGGAGGGTAACGTTTTTGAGAAATCAATTTCTCAAAGGAGCAGCACACCGAATTTTTGAGTGCTCTTAGCTTTGAAATTATCAAAGCTAGGCCGTTCTTTTGTTGTTGTTGTGTTTCCTCAAATCATTATTCTCCCACCAATTTAATTTGAATCCCTTGATTGGCTGTGCATTTTTGTGTTTGCAGGCAACGTGTTTGGGCTAAAGACAGAGACAATGCCAAGAAATATTGGAAGCCGCATTTGTTGACTTAGGGGGAGCCGCAAGCATTGAAGAGCCGAAATCAACTGGGATTCATCAAATATTGGTGACAGGCGCACAAATATAAGAGGCCGGCCTTTGTATACTCCAAGAGCCGTGCACAAGGGGTCCTATTCATGTCCATGTGCTCCATGTGCTGAGGAATCAAACGAATTTATGTGTGAAGCCGCAACCTAATAAAACTCTCCCTTGAAAAACTTGCAGCAGCCGCATGCTTTGCTATTGGTTGTAGGGCTGGCCGAAAACAGAGAGGAGCAAGCACAAAGCATATGGAAGATTAAATCTTATTCTCCTTTGCAAATACCTACACATCATTTAATCTGTACTTTTTGTTCTTGATCTTTTTGACAGGCCGAACTACAGAGATACGTGCGCAAGTTTCATCGAGAGGGGAGCCGAACTATTTGGGGGAGACATCAAAGACTACTACTTGTCAGATTGATCTGACCCGTGCTGATTGACGAGGACATCGCCGCTACACAAACTGAGATTCCTAAACTCTATTTATTATTATTTTGTGTAGTTGTTGTGTTAGATCCTTGTAGGGGAAACTTTACCTATATTTTGTGACTATTTTGGGACTTGTCTAGTTGGGACTAGACAAGCGGGACCCAGCTAGTTTGGGACTAGCTGGTAGAAAGCTTTGCTAGGATTGATAGTGAGAGGAAACATTGTGTGTGGGGGTACTGAGAGCCTGGCGAGTGTAGAGACGTAGAGGGTGCTCTGAGCGTGCTCTAACTTGTGCCTTTGTATCTATTGCACTATTCAATACTAGTTCTGCTTTGGGGTCTGGAGTAGGTCGTTGGGACGACTGAACCAGGGTAAATCTGCTGTGTACTCTGTGTCTACTTTTATTTACCATGTTGCTGCTATAACCGCATGTGCTTATTCGTGGGTTGCACGAATTATTTTTTATTAGCCTATTCACCCCCCCTCTAGGCTAGGATCCAGATCCAACAAGTGGTATCAGAGCCATTTTAGTAGATCTAGCCTAGTTTGACCATGTACCACATTGATAGTGCTTTTGCTGAGGGTCAGTCTATTTCACGTCCACCTAGATTTAATGGAGTAGACTATGCTTATTGGAAAAATCGTATGAGAATCTACTTGATTTCTATTGATTATAAAGCTTGGCAAATTGTTGAAAAAGGCTATAAATCACCTGTTATTAAAATTGAAAATACTGAGATGCTTAAACCTGATGATAAATGGGATGATAATGATTGGAAGCTTTATTCTCTTAATGCTGAAGCTATGAATGCTCTCATTTGTGCATTAGATAAATCTGAATTCAATCGTATCTCACATTGTCTAACTGCGCAGGAAATATGGCATACTTTGGAGGTGACGCACGAGGGAATGTCACAGGTGAAGGAGTCTAGACGTGCACTTCTTAGCACGGAATATGAGGGATTTCGCATGCTACCGTCAGAGACCGTATCAGAAATGTTTGCGAGGTTCACCAACATTGTCTACAAGTCTAGTTCACTCGGTAAGCCATATTCTAGCCTTGAACAGGTGAGAAAGATATTAAGAGCACTGCCAAGCTCTTTCAGGCCTAAAGTTACTGTCATCCAAGAAGCGAAGGATCTATCGCAGATGAGGGTGGAGGACTTGATAGGTAATCTAATGTCCCACGAGCTTGAATTGCAAAACGTGGATAAAAGGGAGAAACCTGAGGAGAAGGAGAAAGCTACCAAGCCAATTGCTCTGAAAGCTGACGAAAGTAAAGAAGAAGATGATGACATAGCGCTAATGGTCAGAAATTTCAGAAAATATGTCTAGACCAAGCAAGGAAGAACAAAAATGGCACCCATGTTTAATCACTCTAACTTTTTTCAGTCTTCTAAGCAAACTTATGATCAGAATGCTACTAATAGAATGACTTGTTTTAAATGCAAGAAAAGAGGACATCGAATGAGGGATTGCCCATATGAGACCGCTCAGGTCGCTAAGGAAAAAGGAAAATCCAAGGTGCTAACTTGGGATATGGACAGCGAAGCTGAGAGTGAGGAGGAAGAACATGAAGCCCACTCATGCATGGCATTGATGGGAATATACGACGAGGTAATTTCTGGTAGTAAAACTGAACTCCGTACTCTTTGTAAAGAAATGCAAGATAAAATAGTAGAGCTTGAATCCACTATATATGATTATCAAAATGAGAATTTTGAAATGCAACAATCTGAATATGAAATGTCTAAAGAGATTGAAAAACTCAAAATTGATATTGTTGCTCGTGACTCTACTATTGACACTTTGAAAAAGGAAAAGTCCAGTTTTAATGATGAAGCACCTTGTCTCTCTTGCCCTTCCTTGATGAATAATATTAGCATGCTTAAACTTGATTTGATTAAGCTCGAAACTGAAAAAGACTATGTGATTAGAGAGCTTAATGATAAATTTTGCATGTTGGATAATGATTTTAAAAGAAAAATGATTGAATTTAAAAAGAAGGAAGAGGAAAACAAGAGAGCTTTTATAAGTAAATGCACATTGCTTGTGGAAGAAAATAAATTGTTAAAATCTAAAGTCTCTAATCTTGAATTAGCCATTAAGAAATTCTCTATGGGAAAACAATCGTTGGATACCATTTTAGAGAATCAATTATATGGTAATAATAGAAGAGGACTTGGATTCGGTTTGAAAAACGTTGAAAAGTCAAAATTCAAGAAATTCCACAATGCACCCTCTATTGCAAAGAACTTGTATGCAAAGTGCTTTACTTGTGATAGTGTAGGCCACACTTCATATTATTGTAAATATAGGAACACTACTATCAAGTTTAAACAAGTGTGAGTTCCTAAAACAATTTTTGCTAACACTAGTGGACCTTGTTGGATTCCAAGGTCACACTTAACACCTTTTATGTAGGTAAGGTGGAGATTTGGCGGGGAGTAATAAATTGGAAGCTTCATTCTTTTAGCTCCTTAGCCAAATAGCGACGAGAAGGTATAATTTTTATCCCTCTTTGCATTTCATTGCATACCTTCATAGATTTTTTGTGTGCTTGTTTTTATTTTATTTTGTGTGCTTGCATGCATGATTTTTTAAATGTTTTTATTTCTGAAAAAAAATCAAAAATAAAAAAAATTGTGCTTATTGATTATCCTCTTATGAATCTCTTAAGTGGTATTGTATGAATGATCAATCTATCCCTTGTAGAAGTCAATTCATTATTGTTGTAGCTACATGAACATGATGTTATTCTTTTTAGTAGCCATGACATGTCTCATAAGTTTTAAACTTGACTTCTACACCTACATTTGCACTTTCACGATAATTGACTTTTTAGTGCTTTTGGAGATTCTTTTGAAGAATAATGGAAAGTGAATGAAGGAATGGTTAAATTCTGAATTTTCTAAGGGATATGAAGTGTTTAGCCATGAATTAAAATTGAGCAAAAAAAATTTGCAAATGAAAGAAAAAAATAAAAATTGCTCCGTATGAAAAATGGATACACTTCATGGCTAAAACACAACCCACGAGTATCCAACTTGTGCTAAATGGGTAATCATTAGCGTTGGTGTATATAACTCGTGAAGCAATGCCACCCCGCATTTAAAAGTCCTTTTAGGCCATGTTTCGGGGTTCGGTAACTTGAACTCATCTTTGATGAGGTGGGAAAATTCAATCCTCGCGATATTCATGAAAATTGGAAAATGTGGATTGATTTCTGAAATCGAATCTCCTCTTGTACTTTATTGTCTATAACATTACACTTACACAAAGGTGGAGAAGTCTTGTTATAAAATTCCATGAGCTTGAATTGTCTATTCCTTAGAAAACTCATGCAAATTGCACACTACATTTAATAATGGTTTCTTTTTGCATGGAATATTTTGTGACTTCATTAATCCACTTTTGGTGATTACAAAAGGGGAGAAAGATTTGTGAAAGATTTGTGTGGTGTTTGATGTCGGTATTATTTGTTGAAGGGGGAGCTTGAAAAATACTTGAATATATGCTTTGTAATGTTTGAATGACTCATCCATACATCATATATCATTACACCCTTCAACACACTTCACACACCCATGCTTATAGCTCAAATCTTTTATGGGATTGTCATCACCAAAAGGGGGAGATTGTTGGAAGCAACGATCTAGGATCTTGGGTTGATGATGACAAACATATCGTTATATCTGAAGTGTGTGCTTAGTGTGTTTCAGGATCGACGAAACGACACGTCTTTCGCTATTTGGCAGAATTGCTATTCGTATAGCATATTGGGAGAGAAGGAGTGTGTGTGCACAAAGAAGTTTGACTTAGTCAACCGGTGGAGGAATTGCTATACACAAAGCGATTTGACTTGGTCAACGTGGAGGGAGATAGAATCAACTTGGGATTTGGTCAAATCAATTAAAGATTAATTTAAATTTCATATCCAATTTGAATTGCTATCAAATCCCAAATTGATCAAATCATATCTCCTACGTGTGGTGCAAAGTGATAGAACCAAATCTCTAATCTCCTATTCAAAATAGGATTCCCCGTAACCGCATCACCCCATCATCACCCTATAAAAACCCATCCTATAGGGTTGAAAAGATGCACAACAACAAAAATTAAAAAGAGGCCGACCATTGACATTTTCCCTCTCGAAATTAATTCCGTACGGCTACAACAAAAAGTTGCCCAAGAGCGTGTGTTACAAAATATCCCCAAGGGCCGACCATTCAAAGAGGAGCTGCCATGTTTTTTAACTCTTCCATGTGATTTTTTTTGTTTGCAGGAACTTGTTGAAAAGGCGGGCAAAATTTTTTTTGGGCAACAGATTAAAGGGTCAAAGGCCGCACGAAAAGGAGGGCAACGTTTTTGAGAAATCAATTTCTCAAAGGAGCAGCACACCGAATTTTTGAGTGCTCTTAGCTTTGAAATTATCAAAGCTAGGCCGTTCTTTTGCTGTTGTTGTGTTTCCTCAAATCATTATTCTCCCACCAATTTAATTTGAATCCCTTGATTGGCTGTGCATTTTTGTGTTTGCAGGCAACGTGTTTGGGCTAAAGACAGAGACAATGCCAAGAAATATTGGAAGCCGCATTTGTTGACTTAGGGGGAGCCGCAAGCATTGAAGAGCCAAAATCAACTGGGATTCATCAAATATTGGTGACAGGCGCACAAATATAAGAGGCCGGCCTTTGTATACTCCAAGAGCCGTGCGCAAGGGGTCCTATTCATGTCCATGTGCTCCATGTTCTGAGGAATCAAATGAATTTATGTGTGAAGCCGCAACCTAATAAAACTCTCCCTTGAAAAACTTGCAGCAGCCGCATGCTTTACTATTGGTTGTAGGGCTGGCCGAAAACAGAGAGGAGCAAGCACAAAGCATAGGTAAGATTAAATCTTATTCTCCTTTGCAAATACCTACGCATCATTTAATCTGTACTTTTTGTTCTTGATCTTTTTGACAGACCGAACTACAAAGAGACGTGTGCAAGTTTCATCGAGAGGGGAGCCGAATTATTTGGGGGAGACATCTGAGACTACTACTTGTTAGATTGATCTGACCCGTGCTGATTGACGAGGACATCGCCGCTACACAAACTGAGATTCCTAAACTCTATTTATTATTATTTTGTGTAGTTGTTGTGTTAGATCCTTGTAGGGAAAACTTTACCTATATTTTGTGACTATTTTGGGACTTGTCTAGTTGGGACTAGACAAGCGGGACCCAGCTAGTTTGGGACTAGCTAGTAGAAAGCTTTGCTAGGATTGATAGTGAGAGGAAACACTGTGTGTGGGGTACTGAGAGCCTGGCGAGTGTAGAGACGCAGAGGGTGCTCTGAGCGTGCTCTAACTTGTGCCTTTGTATCTATTGCATTATTCAATACTAGTTCTGCTTTGGGGGCTGGAGTAGGTCGTTGGGACGACCGAACCAGGGTAAATCTGCTGTGTACTCTGTGTCTACTTTTATTTACCATGTTGCTGCTATAACTGTGTGTGCTTATTCGTGGGTTGCACGAATTATTTTTTATTAGCCTATTCACCCCCCTCTAGGCTAGGATCCAGATCCAACAAAACTATCTTGGAGAACATGACATCCAACAACGAGAGGTGGAGTGATGAGCGTGCGACACCAAAAGCCGGTGGCATGCATCAGATTGAGGAAGTGAACAAGCTATCAAGCAAATTTGATTTGCTTTCCACTCAAATTTCAGCGTTTATAGTTGGATCAGGTGCCACTAGCCCACAGCAAGTAAGCCGTGGAAACTGAAGTGATTGGAGACTTCGGTGTTGAAGAGATTTTGGCGCTTGTGGATCAAGCAAGTGCCTTATTCTATAATCCTACGGGAAATACGCCTTATCTGCCAAGAACAAGTTCTAACCCTGGATATTCTCCCAACAATTGGAATCATCCGAATTTTAGCTACAAGGCACCCTACCAACAATTTCAGCAACCTCCTCAACAACAACAATACCAACCTCCTCCGCCTCAACAAATGTATCAACAACTTCCTCCTCAACAACAACAACCTCTGCCCTAATAACAATAACAGTACAATCAACAACAACGAGTGATCTGTCCGTGTCACGCCCCACTTCCCAAAAATATGGAGGCGAAGCGTGAGTAGGTCCGCTCAGACTTGAAGCTGCAAAGCTGCAAGTCCGATAAGCGTCAATAAACATTAAATGGCAGGTCCTTGCAATTGCGATACGAAACAAAGATAATAATAAGGAAATGAGACAAAAAGAAATCTCAGAATATCCATAAAAATAAATCCCAACATCACAGAAAAGCCACCAGGCTAAAAGAAAAGATTCTAAAAAGGCCCCAGCATGGCCAACAAAAGTACAACGTACAAAGTAAAGGTGCCACGCACCGACAACTAACAGAAATCCTAAACAAAAGGGGAACTCGGCGAGGTCACTAAGACTGGTCACCGGTATCCACAAACCCCTCCTGGACAGGCAAGGGCTCAGGCTCAGCGTCAGCAATAACCACGTACTCAGCAACGGTCTCTGGCTCAGGGTCTAACATGTGGCACCCAAAAGAGCAAGGGGCACATGTCAGCAAGTCTACACGAGACTTGTGCAAGGAAACTGAAAGTAAAAGTAAACAACCTAGCAGTTCTAGCATGATGCAATGACATGGCAGATATAGCATGAGTGCAACAAGTAAAGTAAAGTACGAGCATGGCATTTAAATCATGGCATGGATGTCAAGTTTTGCAAGAACAAACACAAGTACAAGGACAAGTCTAGTAAGCACGTCGTGCACAGAGATTACGCCTTTTGGCTAGAGTGGCTGATCGGGCCAACTCCTAAGCTCAAGTGATCGCTTATCCCTACCCCTCCACGTGTATATGGACTGGCACCCATCTTCTGGATCACGAGCCAGGAAGTGTTTTTCATGATGGCATAGGAGTGCACCTAGCCTGAACAAGGAAATACAAGTATTGTAGCGTGTGCTACGAATTCAACATTCAACTTGCATGACATGTAAGATGCAATGCATGGCAGATAACAGTTTATGTGCGTACAGATAAGGAATTTAAACATGACAGATAACAATGCATGAATGACATGGCAGGATGTCAGATCTAGCTTCGTCAAGCTAGATCTTAAAGTTGCGTCTAGACAGCTATCATTTCACTGTCTAGTCTCTTTTACGCTAAAACAAGGAAGTGGCCTAAAACATGGCCTAAAGCAAAGCTTGGCAAGTTTCACTTGCCTAAACAACGTTCATAGTCTCAGTTCAACAATGGTCCAGATCACCCTATGTGCTCCAAATCAAACATCCCAAACCTGTTTTGACGATTTCGCTTCCCGAGAGTTGTAGCGGAAAGAACAACGTATCTGCGTCAATGGATTTAGAATGTTAACTAAGGAATTATTAACCACAGGTTGACTACCATTTATAACTCTACATGCTACCCTATGTAACTAACACGTTCTGACCTCAGAGAGTAACCCATATAATTAATATCACTAACACACCTTACTAACTTTACATTTTAATATAACAAAAATATTGGGGTTATCATTATAAGATAATGCTCAAAAATACATATCCCTTATTAAAGCACTACAAAGACTGTTGTTACATTATTATGGGAGAGCTTGTATAAAGACTTACATTTTTATATTAGTTATCAACCTACATTTATAAAAGCAATACCCACTGTTATAAACATACATGTAGTAACTAACATATACTTTAACAGAACTAACAAAAAGACACATATATGATAACAGGGCTAATATAATAACACTAAACTGATATCTTATCAAAATTATAACCCCAATTGCCATGAAATATTTTAAAACGTAGTGCTATGCTATAAGTTCATACGTAGTAAGTTTTAAAGCAAAACTAGTCCCCATCAAGACTTAACCCATTACCATTAGCTCGTATAAATATTCACGCATGTAGGTAGCAACCAATTATTATAAGCAGTCGCTCGTAACACTCACCACCTGCTGATTCGTTGCTGTTGTCGTGCCCGCAAGTGACAACGGCGGACGGAGGATAAGCAGTCGGAATAGGGGTGGCGGTCGGAAATGGGGAGACGCTGGCGGCGAACTTGTTGAGGAGACTGCCGGCGTCGGGGAGATCAGAGCTCATCGACGGTATGAGCACCGGAGGGGCGGTGGTCTGCGGTGCGAAGAAGGCGACCGATGTGTTGTGCTGGCGACGGGGTAGGGAGGCGGTCTAGTCGGAGAGGAGGTCGGGGAGATCAGCGATGGGTCTTTAGGCGAGCTGAGTAGAGTCCAAGGGGAGCAGCTGCGGTCGTTTGGTGGGGGCGAGAACGGTGGAAGGGGCTCTGTTCCGAGCAGAGGAATTGAGAGAAAACAGGGGAGGTGGTCGGCGTTCAACGGGAGGCTGTCGAGGGGCGGGTGATGGATGAGAGTAATCTTCGGAGAGGAGCCGGTGTTTGGGTTGTCGTGGGGCTCTGCCGTGTGAGGCTGCGCCGCCGCTGTCTCAAGCGACACACTCCGGTGAGGGAGTCGACGGGGAATGGTCGAGCGGCGCATGGGGACGTCAGACGTCGCCTGGAGATGCCGAGCTACGCCTCGGGACGCGTGGGGATGGGTCCGACGATGTGGGTCGCTGCTGCGCTGCGAGGGGGCCGCGATACGGGCGAAAGTGCGAGGAGAAGAGGCACTGGAGAATTTCGCGTGAATAACAAATAGAGGGGCGGCGACCAATTTGACGCTGGGAGAGTAAATAATAAGCCCTAGGTTTAATGAACTAGGGGAATGCTCGGTCACGTGGGGGTTCATATAGGATACACCAACTTTACTTATTATTTATCATCATTTAAAAACCCAAAACTGGGTGGGGGATGGGAAAGTGCAGTACGTGAAGGCCCATGGGGTTTTGTGAGCATGAGTAGCACCTGGATAGCTAGGCTTAGGGTTTATTTAATCCTTTGTTATTTCCTTATAGGAATGCAAAGCCCAAAATAAGAGCAGTGTGCGTGGGTCTAAATGAGTTGGGCCAAGATTAAAAATGTGGGCTAGGTTAACATCAGGGGATATATTATTATTAACTAATTATTAGGAAGATAAAGAACCATGTGATACTTAGGATTAACCGGCTAATGGTTGGTGAAATACTGAAAGTAGATCAAACGAAGCCCAAAAATCGTAAGATAAATACTGGGGTGACCGGGACGACGAGAGAAAGAAGACAGAGAAGACGGATCACAATTTCGATGACGAGAAACGAAATTAAAAATAAAAAGGCCTCGTGACAAAAGTGAAAATCGCGACGTCTCGCCAAATAAGGTCCAATCGTGAGAGAACGACCCGTGAAATGACGTTCCAAAATAATTCCACAATTTAATACTCTCTGAGAGGGTCACAATGGCATATCACACAATAGGGTTCGGATACAGACAAGGTCTAAAATAGATACGTGCACATTAAGCGTATAATGGATACGGGGCCCAAAGGTGACAGTAATTCCAAGTTGGGCACACGTCGCGGGTTGCCTTGCTAGGGACGCAACCAAGTGCTACGGCCCTAACGACTCAACAACACGACTCACATGCAAAGCAACAAAACCAATCAGGTACTCAAAATTTCTATACGCACAGCCGTATAACGAATAGTGGGTACCGGCCGTTACATCCTCCCCACCTTAGAATAAAGTCCGTCCTCGGACTTTCTAACTATAAATATAACTCTAGCCAGACTAGTAGCTATCCCGATCATATCACATTATACTTCAAACCAGGTATAGTCATTACAAGTGCTTATATATACACTAGGTATTCAAACATTAACACTACGAACATGTATATATATTCACGCACATTATACACGTATACCTATCATAGTCAGTCAAATTTATACACGTACTTCAATCATTCATATAGTCAGTACATCCTTAAATAACTATTAAACACTTATTACATACCATGGTACACATACTCACAAACAAATAAATAGTCCACACCAGCAAATACAATCCTAGTACTTCACGTATAGATAACTACCTACGCACAAAACAAATATGTTGATCACTCCTTATTTTACACCTTTTTTCCGCATGTTTGCATGCCATTTGGATCGCCCAAATCATGTTTTTCACGATATATCGACGATATTGCGATGCTTTTCACGATTTGTTGTTTTTGTCGCATTTCAGGTGATTTGGCGCGATTAGGAGTGATCTCGAGATGCGCGTAATCTAGACGGCCACCGACGACCTCCCCGAGGGGTATTTTGCTGTTGGAGAGGAGCGGAAGAAGAATGGACGTCGCAGGAGCGACGAGGAGGCCAAAATAAGCAGAATGGGCATTTTTTGTGTCCCACTCGGCCGAGTGGAGGAGCCACTCGGCCGACCAGCGAGACACCGCTCGGCCGACCCGTTCAGACACGATTTCCATGTGTACTCGGCCGAGCGACGGAGACCACATTGGCCGAGTGACGATACCACGTCCGCCCGAGTGGCGCCCAGACGAAGCCCCTCCAGAATATCGAAGTTACTGTTTTTCGGCCATCTGAGCTTCAGAAGACCCACTCGGCCGAGTGGTAAATCCCGTCCGCCCGAGTGAAGTGAAGCCATCGGCCGAGTGACGACAACTCACTCGGCCGAGCCGCCCCCGAACTGAAGACCCCTGAAGCCCACGACTTACTGGAAAATGACAGGGTTTTCACTCGGCCGAGCGACTTTTGTCACTCGGCCGAGTGCGATGTGCTGCCTGTAGCGAAATTTGCGGAAAACAGGCTATGCAGGGGCGTTTTGGTCAGGATTTTTGGACGATTTTTGGGGCTATTTAAGCTCTGTTTTTGCCCTAGTTTTGGGGGCTATCTCTCAGATTTTTTGCAGCTTTTTGAGTCTACTTTTTAGCTTTATTAATTGTGATTGGAGAAGAGAAAAACTTGGATTTTTGTTGGATTAATTGAAGATCTACATTGGTTTGCATTTCTCTTCCCCAAAAACTCTATTTTTATTGTTTATATCATTGTTGTGATGAATTCCATTGCCTATTTCATTGATTATTTTTGTGCTATTGCTATGATTTGTGAGTAGTCTCCACGTCTCGGGGCGTGGGGATGAACCCTACAAGCCCTATTTCCTATTTGTGTTGAATCGGTAGAAATTGAGCTAGGATTGTTATTAGGGATTAGATTGGGATCGAATTACTACGGATAGCTAGGTATTCATATCAATTGGGATTTGCAAGAGATTGGATCCCAATTTGATAGGAAGCCCTAGAAATCCGAATTGGGTTGGAGTCGGATTTTCGAAGTATCGGTTTGCAAGAGATTGGACCGATACTAGGACCTCCGGTTGCAATTCCGTGCCGATACCCGTTTGCAAGAGATTGGACGGGTAGGAACTATCCTAATTTAGATTGTGGACCGAGTTTGCAAGAGATTGGGCTCGGTGCGCAATTGGACGATGATGTTGATCTTAATGCTAGCTTCCCTAGGCTAGGGTTTGCAAGAGATTGGACCCAAACCTAGGATAGCTATAGACCGGCAACAGCGCGAGAGCGTGAGCTTGGTTCCACATTTAGTTGCAACTAGTTCATCCAAATTCTCATTCTAGCGATTTCGATACCGGCGAACCACATTTATGAAATACGGTGAGTAGTGGGGATTCCCCTTTCCCTAGACGTTCTTTATTTGATTTGATATTTCGCAAATTTGTCTGACGATTGTGACAGGATCGCCCAAGGCAATTATCTCTGTTCCTAAATAGCCAGGTTGATCAGGAGCAAGCACGGTCATTCGTCCTCCCTGTGTTCGATACCCGCTCGCCACCATACCGTGCGCTTGCGGTAAAACTACAACCGTCGCCTCGGGACGTGTATCCGGGGCGCGATCAAGTTTTTGGCGCCGTTGCCGGGGAGGCGATTGCGTTTGATTCTTTTTCACCCTAGCTATTCTTTTTCTTTTTATTATTATCATTATTTTTATTTCTTATTTCTTGTCTAACCCTTCCACGGTATTAATCATTTCTTTGAAACTCTGTTTCCCCTGTGCATGAACACGAGATCTACGGCGGACCCAGAAGACTTATTATTTGATCCCGAGATCGAACGTACCGCGCGGAGACTTAGAGCGGAAAAGAGACAAGATCCGGAAGGGATGTATATGACCAACCCGGAAACTCCTGAAGAATTGGCGGCAAGGATGGCAAGGATAATCTCGATTCGAGATAGGCTTCGGCCTAAGACTTCTTCTACCACCTCGTCCATTGCCATGCCGGGGTTGGCGGCCGACAAGAACTTCGAGCTAAAGACTGGATTGGTGGTGTTGATGCAACAAGACCCGTTTCATGGGAACGCACATGAGAACCCCCACTACCACATCCAACTATTCTTGTCAAAGTGCGCCACATTCCAGATGCCGGGGGTCTCCAACGACGCTATCAGACTGCGCCTCTTCCCCTTCACGCTTAAGGACAAGGCACTCTATTGGTTGAGGACGCAGGCTGACGGAGTCTTCACTACTTGGGACGAGTTGGCGAGCGCATTTATTGACAAATTCTATCCGCCATCCAAGACGATGAAGATCCGGAGCGCTCTCATGTCCTTCAAGCAAGGACCACAGGAGACGCTCTATGAAGCTTGGGAGCGATTTAAGGATTTGCAGCACCAATGCCCGCACCACAGTATAGAGGACTGGGAGCTAGTTCATAGCTTCTACAACGGTCTCCAACCGGGGACCAAACAAATTATTGATGCCGCGGCGAATGGTGCAATCTTGTCAAAGACTCCCGAGGAAGCTACGGCCCAAATTGAGGAGATGGCCTCAAATAACCAACAGTGGGGCGATGAGCGAGGACACTCCACATCCTCCTTAAAGCCAACTAGCATCTACGAGGCGAAGGCCGTAGCAGAGCTCACGAGCAAATTTGATTCTCTCCACAAGGTGGTGGAGAGATTGGAGAAATATATCACGGAGCCCTAAGGAAGCCCATCCACCTCCGCACCGACCAACCAAATGTGTGATTGGCAAGACCAATCTCAAGTCATGTACTCGGGAGGAGAGCAAGGAGAAGGATCCTTGGAGCAAATACAATATGTTGCGGGGAACCAAGGGTATTGGTCCAATCCGGCCGCAAGGAATCATCCGGGATTCTCCTACGCCAACAATGAAGGAGCCTTGAACCCGCCACAACCACCGCCTCAACAAGCTCGACCACCACCATCCCAACAACAAAACTATCCACCGAGGGGGCCTCCGCAACAAAACTTTCCACCGAAGCAACAAGTCCCACCGTATAAGCCTCCCGGATACAACCAAGGGTGGAGGAATCAAAATCAAAACCCTCCACAAGCTCCTCAACGAACCGACTTCGAATCTAGAGTGGAGGCGTTCATGGTCGAGCAAAATAAGGTGAATGCTACTTTGAAGGCGGGGCAAGAATCTCTCAATACCGTAGTGGCTCAAATATCGGAGCAATTAGCGTTGCTCAACCGGAACACTCAAAGATTGCCGGCGCAACCGGAGCAAAACCCACGGGGCAACACGGGCCACATCAACGCCGTAGTTGCCGTCACTACTAGAGGCGGGAAGGACACCACCCCCGCCACGATTCCTATTGAGGAGGCCGTGGAGGAAAGCTTGGAGCCGGTTGAGCCGGTAGTTGAGGTTGATAAGGAGAAGGAGCCACAAGACAAGGAGAAATCTAGGGCGGAGCGATTAATTGAGGAAAGGCGCTTCATGCCACCGGTCCCATTCCCCCAAAGACTAGCGAAAGCAAAAATGGAGAAAAGGCTAGCGAAATTCCTCGAGTATCTAAGGGGAGTTAGCCTCAATATTCCCTTCCTCGACGCCATCGTCGAGATCCCCACGTATGCTAAATTTTTGAAGGACTTGATTTCGGGGAGGAAAAGGAAGGAGAAGATAATGCTAGCCGAGGAGGGCTCTTGGTTCACCAAGAGAGAGAAGGAGCCGGCAAAATTTAAAGATCCGGGGAGTTTTCAGATTCCTTGCACTTTGGGTGGCGTGCCTCTTCAAAAGGCGTTGGTCGACCTTGGGGCTAGTGTGAGTCTCATGCCCCTCTCCATGTTCTTAAGGCTTAACACCGGGACAAAGTTGAAGCCCACCGACATGCGCATTCAATTAGCCGATGGCCGGATAACAAGGCCGGTGGGGATCGCCGAGGACATCCCACTTCAAGTCCCGGGTGGAATATGCTTGCCATGTGACTTCGTCATCATGGACATTAAGGAGGAGGGAGACACCTCATTGATACTTGGACGCCCCTTCCTCGCCACCGCCGGAGTCATCGTCGACGTGCGCGAAGGAACACTTACTTTAAACGTCGGCAACATCGAGGTGGAGCTCCACATTCCTAAGCCAATGAAACACATGCCTTACCACGAGGAGCTTGATTACATGGACCTCCTTGATGAGGTGATAGAGGAGGTGATTCCTCACTCAATTGGTGCCCTTTTTGATGAAGAATTTGATGAAGGCCCGGATTTAGGCCAAGATGAAAAGATTGAAGACGATTCCCCCGACTTCTCCGCTGATGAAGATGAAGGCGACGCTGATGTCGCGAGGATTCGAGAGCTCTGCAAGCTCTCGAAATTAAAGTCTCCAAAGAAAGCTCCGCCGGCACGGAAATCGGCATCGCCGGTTAAGCCGTTGACCGGGGCAAATGCTAGCTTGGGGGAGCCTCCCCCCAACACTATTCGAGATAGGAGACCACCGCGGGAGAACGCTACGCCGCCACGTTCGAATCCAAGCGCGCTCCCCGGCAAGTTCGACGGGTGCATCTCATATGCACCAAACATCCCGCATTGATTGAAAATTATAGGGGGTCGAGCTCACGACCTAAAACGAGCGCTTGTCGGGAGGCAACCCGATGGTTTTTGCTTTATTTTTACTTTTTCTTTATTTTCGTTTTAGAAATTTTTAGTATTTTGAGTCATCCGACCAAAAATTTCGTGATAACGGGTCCGATTTTTCTTGACAGGAGAGGAGATAGGTAGATCCGTCATGAGGAGGATGAACGAGACGACGAGGAGCGCCCCAAGAAGGCGCTCGACGCTCAGGAGGAGGAGGAAATCGACTGGAGAAAGAAAGACGGAGTTTAGAGCCAAAACGAAGGCAAACAGCAGAAATTAAGGCTCACTCGGCCGAGTATACTAGTCACTCGGCCGAGTACACAAGTTCGTCCGGCCGAGCCGCTCACGAACGAGGGAAGTCTGCTGAACCCAACTCTCTGTTTATTTTCTTGATTTCGATATAACTGTTACTCGGCCGAGTATATATACTCACTCGGCCGAGTAAAACGGATACCCTCCTAGGGCGAGTCATGCCGAGTAGCTTGAGTCACTCGGCCGAATGGACTTACTCCACTCGGCCGAGGCTGGCAAAGCCACTCGGCCGAAGCGATATCGGGGAGAAAATTTCTATTGCCTCGCTCGGCCGAGTGACCACTTCACTCGGCCGAGTCGTAACTTTCTATTATATAAGTGACGAAGGGGGCGCGGATTTCGAAATCGAAAATTCCCAAATCCGCCCGCGCCCCCTCGCCTACCCTCGCCCGAACTCGCTTCGTTCTCACCCCCACTCGCCCGACCAAGCCCGCGCGCGCCGCCGCTCGGCCTGCCACCGCCGGCCAACCGTCGCCGGACCCCGCCCGAGTCGCCGCCGGCAGCCCCGTCTCCGATCACCTCCGGTTCGCTTATTTTCACCGTTTTCTCCTCTTTTCGTGTATTTTTTGAGGATCCATGTGCTAAACGCCCCCCTAACCCAAATCAATTTCTATATCTATCCATTATACCCCTATTGCTCCATACATTTTGATTATTACTCGGTGATATCGCTTTTTCACGCGCAGGTTGTTTATTGGAGCTTAGGGGAGGCCAGGGGAGCTCCTACGGGCTGTTTCGGACTTCGTGGAGGCGCGGACTTCGCACGCTTCCACCGCTTAGCACTCGCGGCGTGTTTTGGTACACTCTTTCCACTCTTTTTGCACACGCCGCACCTTTTTCACTTTTCGGCGCGCTCGGGGCCGATATGCCGCCCCGGACACGGCCTCGGACGAGGAGACCTTCCGCTAAGCGGAAGAGGTCGGATGACACTGGCCCCGCCCACGAGGCGGAAGAGTCTCCTCCTCCTTCCCCCACACACGCCGTCCACCCAGCACAGCCTGCAGGCCCCGCACACCCCGCACAGCCTGCAGTGCACCCACAGCCCGCACAGCCTCTCCCCGCCGATCCACAGCCACCACCACCGGCTCCACTGGTCGGGCCGCTCGGGATTACCTTCCGAGACGACGCACACCGCGCCGTCTTCGAGCGTATCTCCCAGCGCTCGATCGTACCCTCCAGGTTCGCACACCTCGCTGACCTAGGACGCCTGGGGGTACTTGAGGGGATGCTCACGTTGTACGACAACGTGGGCTGGCGAGATTTTTTCCAGGTGTCGGCGGATACTTTTACCCGTCCGACACTTGAGGTTTTGAGTTCGATCGCCCGGACCGATGAGGGATGCTCATTCCGGTTCATGGATCGAGAGTGCCAGGTCACTCTCGATATGATGAGAGCATTTTTCTCTTGGCCCGCAGTCCCCGGAGCCGATCGCGGTTATGGCCCCACACATATCCCCCCACCCTCTTTCGACGCAGGTGCCTTCTGGGCACGTATCACGGGTCTCCACGCCGCCTTTGACCCTAGTAGGGCCAAGGCCTCGGCCATCGTACATCCCTGCCTTCGTATTGCCCAGCGCCTTATGGCGACGACATTTTTGGCCAGATATGAGCCGGGCACGATGTCTACGCCAGATCTTTACATGCTCTATGCGATGACACGTCCCAGAGCTCTATCTAGGGATGGAGATGAGCTTGTCCCCGCCGTCGTGATCGATATCGCGGCATGGTACTTAGACCGCATCATTGTATCGGTGGGCGCTCGCTCACCGATATGCTGCGGTGGCCTGATTACCTTGCTGGCTCTTATGACCGGCGAGGACTTCCCCGACGACTTGCGACGCGTCCCGGGCCCCACCTCTTTGTCGATAGATGTTATGGCCCGGATGAAGATGATGCGTCCGCATGGTGAGCGTCACTGGGTCTGGTTGCACGGCCCTTTCGGTGCCGACCACATGATTCTCCCGAGCCCAGCTCGGACCCAGATTGCACCAGCCCACGTTGACTGGCTCCCAGTGATGGATGTCCTCATCCCCGCTGCGTACGTGCTCGAGGCCGAGGAGGCCGAGCAGGCCCACGCTGCCCACGCTGCCCAGGCTGCTCCCGCAGACCCTGCTGCACCCCCTGCCGACCCCGTCGACCCTGTAGCCCCTCAGCCTGTTCCTGACGTTTCCGCCGCTCTTGACACTTCTGTCCCCACCTCTGCCAGTGTCGAGAGTACCCTTGCTGAGCCCACTTCCACCACTGTCACCACTTCCGAGGCTGTCCCCACCACTCCCGCTGCCACCTCTGGCCCTCTGTCCGTGGAGCCTCTTTGCTCCGCTCTCCCCGAGCGCCCGCAGACCTTTGTTGAGAGTGGAGAGCCCTCGTTCGCCGCGGTCGTGGAGACCATGGCTAGCATGATCTCCGCTGGGATTGCGCCTTTCGGTCCACACACTTCCACCCCAGCGGTAGAGTCCTCTGTCTCCACAGCTGCCGTATTCTCTGAGAGCGTCGTGGCGTCTGTCCACACTTCTGTGCCACCGACCTCTCTAGCCGCCTCGCAGCCGCTTTTGTACTCTTCTTTCGCTGCCGCTGCCTCCACTTCTCACCGCCCGCCCCGGCCTCACACTGAGGCCCGGCCCACATTTCCAGGCGCGGCACCTTTTGTCCCCTTCCCTGCTGAGCCCGTTACATACTCCACTCGCGTACGCCAGCCTCGCCCTGCGCAGCCTAGACCGGTGCGTCCCTCTGCACCACCCCCACCCGACACTGTACTGCAGAGCATACGTGCTCTTGAGGTGGCGGTGAGTGGTCTTAGAGGAGACCTTCGGACCCTGTCCTCCACCGTCTCTACGATGGCTGGACGCTTCGAGCTGATCCCTCAGATCCACTACTGCCTGACACAGATCTTAGAGCGTCTTCCGCGCGTACCACCACCCACCCAGCAGGTTCCCACTCACACTTCCACACACACTAGACCTGCTTCCACTTCCACGCCCACCCCAGCTCAGCAGCCTACACCACTACCACCACCCCCTCCGCCTCAGGACGGAGACGGCGCGGCACCGCCTTCTTAGGCACTCTTGATGCCTTTATCCATTCCTGCCGTTGTGCTGCCCGTCTCTGCTGGGTCCTGATGCACTTTTGTCCACCCCCCCTCCTCTCACTTATTTTGGGATTATATTTTTGATCATATCTTTTTGTGCATATCATATCATATCTACTTGGGATTCTCATTTTGATCACATCTATATATATCTTTTAGGGAGAGAGGGAGCGTTTTTGGTGCCGTATTTATTTTCATATCACTCCTGTTTGTGCATGCATCATTTCCGCATCATATTTTCATTTCTTTCTTTTTTTTTCTTTCCTTTCATTATCTTTTTTTTTTCTTCCTTCCCATCATGCATGCATCCTCACTTGCCCCTCACATTTCTTGTCTCTCTATGTGCCACACTTTGCACATTGAGGACACTGTGCCGTTTAGCTTGGGGGAGTGAGCTCTCACGTTCTTTTTCGATTTGCCACCTTTATTTTCAGTTTTTCACACCGCTTTTCACTTTTGCACTCATTTTTCGTTATTTTCCTTTTGTTTTGCCATGCATCACGTTTTCCTTACTTTCCTGTGTGCCGCATTGCATAGTTCTATTTTCCTTTTATCTTTACTTCTTTCTTTTTCATCTCATGCTAGAGATGAATTTTCTGTGATGATGTCTACGTGGAGTTAGCTTATTCTATATGCATGCTATATTTGTCGTGTCTTAGATTTCATTTCTGATATCATATGCTATGACTTGCTTTGCATTTAGGAGTAGTAACCCACACTTTTTCCTCATGAAAATGGATGAAATTTTATTATTAGCTGAGCCTGAATATTCATATGTATGCTATCACAGAAAACACACCAAGATTCACGCATTGAATGCATATATCTGGAGTACTGATTTCTTTTCCTTTATCACTTCTATATGCATGAATTGTACACTTCACTTCCGGATGATTGAATGATGATTAGCTATGATATATCTGGATTAGTTAGCTTTTTTGTGATCGAAACTGAGTAGATTAGATTACCATGCTGAAGTTGTCGTGCATGTCTTATAGAGTGAGCCGAGAGTTATATTTATTTCTTTCTCCACAAATCTTGAACATCATTTCTCTACTTTTAAAAATCATTGGTGAATCTCCCCTTAGTGATTCTATTTTATGGCATTTCCCCCGCTATTAATTCCTAGCTCCAAATCTCTTATTCCAAAAAAAAATATAATAAAAGAGAGAAGAACATTCTTGTATATCATTATCTCTCTTTGAGTTGGGATCATTGTATATAAAAAAAATAAAAAAAAAGAAAAAAAAAGAGAAAAGAGGAAAAATCCTCAATAAAAGATCCCATCTCGCTTACTTTCTTTCTTCTTTCTCTTCTTTGCCTTTGGAGCTATATAAAAATGGGGATGTAAATATTTTTGTGCCACCACGCTTATAGATAAGCTTGGGGGAGGAGATCCATTGATGTGTGAGAGAGCGACTACTTGACATTGCACGACAACCTAGGCTAAGTAATATTCTATACTCGGTGAGATTGTTTCTAGCTTTACGAAATCCAGAAATCTAAGCCTAGCATTCATTTCATGAAATCCATACTTTTCTATTCTCTCTATTCTATGATGTGATACTCTTATACTCCAGATAGAAAGCGTTCAATTGAAAAGTGTGTGATCTGAGATTTGTATACCGCTTTAGATGATTCAGGCGATGTTAATTTTAAAATCATTCCGTTTTTCATGATCATACCGTTGTTCGTGGGTTTTCTATTTTCTACTTGCACTATTCTACTATGATATCAAAATGAGATTCTTTGACATGTATTTCTCGTTCGGTGCATGCTATAAGAGTAAGTGAAACCCACGTCCTGAGAAAATGATCTAGCATCTTTCCTCTTCGCTTCTTTCTTTCTTTCTTTCTTTATTTTCGTTTGGTTTTCATTCTTCTTCGTTTTTCATTTTTTCGCCGTTTTCGTTTTCCGAATCCACCGGGTTCGCTTTTTACTTATCTTCCTCGAGGACGAGTAAGAGGCAAGCTAGGGGGATTTTGATCACTCCTTATTTTACACCTTTTTTCCGCATGTTTGCATGCCATTTGGATCGCCCAAATCATGTTTTTCACGATATATCGACGATATTGCGATGCTTTTCACGATTTGTTGTTTTTGTCGCATTTCAGGTGATTTGGCGCGATTAGGAGTGATCTCGAGATGCGCGTAATCTAGACGGCCACCGACGACCTCCCCGAGGGGTATTTTGCTGTTGGAGAGGAGCGAAAGAAGAATGGACGTCGCAGGAGCGACGAGGAGGCCAAAATAAGCAGAATGGGCATTTTTTGTGTCCCACTCGGCCGAGTGGAGGAGCCACTCGGCCGACCAGCGAGACACCGCTCGGCCGACCCGTTCAGACACGATTTCCATGTGTACTCGGCCGAGCGACGGAGACCACATCGGCCGAGTGACGATACCACGTCCGCCCGAGTGGCGCCCAGACGAAGCCCCTCCAGAATATCGAAGTTACTGTTTTTCGGCCATCTGAGCTTCAGAAGACCCACTCGGCCGAGTGGTAAATCCCGTCCGCCCGAGTGAAGTGAAGCCATCGGCCGAGTGACGACAACTCACTCGGCCGAGCCGCCCCCGAACTGAAGACCCCTGAAGCCCACAACTTACTGGAAAATGACAGGGTTTTCACTCGGCCGAGCGACTTTTGTCACTCGGCCGAGTGCGATGCGCTGCCTGTAGCGAAATTTGCGGAAAACAGGCTGTGCAGGGGCGTTTTGGTCAGGATTTTTGGACGATTTTTGGGGCTATTTAAGCTCTGTTTTTGCCCTAGTTTTGGGGGCTATCTCTCAGATTTTTTGCAGCTTTTTGAGTCTACTTTTTAGCTTTATTAATTGTGATTGGAGAAGAGAAAAACTTGGATTTTTGTTGGATTAATTGAAGATCTACATTGGTTTGCATTTCTCTTCCCCAAAAACTCTATTTTTATTGTTTATATCATTGTTGTGATGAATTACATTGCCTATTTCATTGATTATTTTTGTGCTATTGCTATGATTTGTGAGTAGTCTCCACGTCTCGGGGCGTGGGGATGAACCCTACAAGCCCTATTTCCTATTTGTGTTGAATCGGTAGAAATTGAGCTAGGATTGTTATTAGGGATTAGATTGGGATCGAATTACTACGGATAGCTAGGTATTCATATCAATTGGGATTTGCAAGAGATTGGATCCCAATTTGATAGGAAGCCCTAGAAATCCGAATTGGGTTGGAGTCGGATTTTCGAAGTATCGGTTTGCAAGAGATTGGACCGATACTAGGACCTCCGGTTGCAATTCCGTGCCGATACCCGTTTGCAAGAGATTGGACGGGTAGGAACTATCCTAATTTAGATTGTGGACCGAGTTTGCAAGAGATTGGGCTCGGTGCGCAATTGGACGATGATGTTGATCTTAATGCTAGCTTCCCTAGGCTAGGGTTTGCAAGAGATTGGACCCAAACCTAGGATAGTTATAGACCGGCAACAGCGCGAGAGCGTGAGCTTGGTTCCACATTTAGTTGCAACTAGTTCATCCAAATTCTCATTCTAGCGATTTCGATACCGGCGAACCACATTTATGAAATACGGTGAGTAGTGGGGATTCCCCTTTCCCTAGACGTTCTTTATTTGATTTGATATTTCGCAAATTTGTCTGACGATTGTGACAGGATCGCCCAAGGCAATTATCTCTGTTCCTAAATAGCCAGGTTGATCAGGAGCAAGCACGGTCATTCGTCCTCCCTGTGTTCGATACCCGCTCGCCACCATACCGTGCGCTTGCGGTAAAACTACAACCGTCGCCTCGGGACGTGTATCCGGGGCGCGATCATATGTGTATACTACTCCCTAATATTTCCTAGTATACATCCAATACCAAACACATCAACACATGTAGTCACGCCACTCAACATTCAATCATGTTATTATATCTAAGTTACACTTACTACTACTATAATTTCACAATTATTTAGTCATTCCAATGCATGCAAATATTTCACCATATATTCACATCACATACGGTCCTATAACTATATTCACGACACGCCACACATACCATAGTCACCAATACAGATAACTATATACTGGTATAGCGACCCACAATCATGTTCGTAACACAACCAGGCTCAAACAATCCTATCACTATACATACATCATCCATCGCTATATTCATGGTACTACACGCAACCACATACATATGCAACAAGATACTTATAGTATACCCACTCAAGCTTGAGTGAGACTCGAAACACATATCAAAATACTCTATATATGTAACACGGTATTTATACCTATACCAATACCACTCCAACATATACACATCTACCAATATAACCATATACATACCATATGTCAATCACACTTAATATTTAGTCAGGTAACACCCACATAGTTCAATTACTTTATATACCATAATAATAATACAGACATCAGCACACGTATAATTATAATACCCTCCCTAATGCATACATTCACAGTATAGTCTCACACATGTAGAACATATATTCACACCATATCCTACTACCTATAATTAGTATACTAACACATCTACTTCATACCTAGTTAAGATATGCAATAGTCGTGTATACCTCATGGTATACACGTATGCAACATCCTATAAAAGCAAGCAATACCAATCAAAATTATAATCCTATTACCATATGTATATCACATATATACTCATGCAACAAATACATAACTACTTACGTCTAGGCACAATACGTATCTACGTACGAGCACATACTCACACGTACTAACATATAGGTCATATAATAGACCTACCCACTTATCTATACGTACACCTATTATTATCACACCTATCAAACACATATCTTTACCAACATATTATTTCAACCATTATAAGTATCTCCAACTACATACACCTCATTAGATATTTCAACGCTGATTCTTATACACACAGACGCCCCTAGAGTGGTATAGCTATCCTCACACATATCTATAAATACTAACACACAAACAACTTCATAACATCACGAATAACTCTGAGTATGTATATATCACACAATAGGCAAACATTAATATACTATAGGGGAGCACACTCATTCAAGTCCACATACTCAACTTAGGTACATGCACCACGACAACATCACAAAGGTCCAAGGGCCTACTAACAAATTAGAGTTGACACTGTCATTGACGAGCACTACATCCTAAGTAATAGAGGGAGATCGAGGTCGAAAGCGTGACGAATGAAGGATCGATAAGCACGAGTTCAGATAGGACGAATACAAGGAGACAGCTTGGTTAGGTGAAACAACGACTCACTTGTGAATATTTAGGTAGAGGAAAGGGAGATGTAGTGATACTCTTATAGGATACAGAAAGAAAATAGTGTAAATAACATAAGCTAAAATACGTGAAATTTGAAAACTGTTGTACTTCAAAAGTTAGAGTCCTCATCTGTATAAAAATATTTGGAGATTGATAAAACAAGTTGTTCGGAACAAGTTTGAGTCGAATATACATAATAAGAGAAAATGGTTTATTGGCTTATATAAAATTATCAGGAGGAAAGTAAATCATTTACACGAACATTAAGGACATTGGTTAGAAAATGCTATGCAGCAATAATTTAATAATTTTGGCAAAAGTTTCGAGATTCGAAGAATTAAATTTAACTGAAGAATTTAGGCTCATGTTAAATGCTTTCAAAGTCTTTAAGTTAGGGAAAAATTTAAAATAATCAATAGTGAAACTACTTTAAGAGGAACCAGGATTTGCCAAAAAGAAACTGTTTTATACAAGGGTTTTAAAGTACGGGTACAACGTATCTAGGACAAATATATATATATAAGATAATTAAAATTCTATTTATCTTGGAAGATATCCTAAAGTATATATAGTAAAAGGATAAAATGAATTTCGTAGTTTAGAAAGATGGTATATCGAACTATCAAAATAGTAATAGGGTTTAAAATCAAAATACGAGAAATATTGGTTAGCAATGCGCTACGAGATAGAAATAAAAAAAAATTTAACCAATAGACTCCAAAATTTACGAAAGGATTTTAACTCAATCGAATAGTGAAAAAATTAAATTTAAAAATATATACGTAGAGGGTTTAAAATAAAATGTAAACTTAGCGAAAACTTTCAATAAGGGAAATCGAAAAATAACTTTCAGAAGATTCAAGATTTGTAACGGAGAGGTTCGAAAATTGACGACGATCGTCATGAGGCGATCTCGTGAATCGAGGCAAGGAAAATGGTCGGATGATCAAAACATAAATACGCCTAGGGTATGACCTGGGAAAATCTACGGGAAAACTCCTAAGGTCGATCAACTTAAGATTAAGAAACTAAACGCTAAGACTTTCTAAGGAGCTAGACGGTAATGAAATGCGTTCAGCTTGGCCAGAAATCGATGAACCCAAGTGAACGACTAAAGAAATTCTAGAAGTCTAATATGGTCAGAGTTAGACAAGAACCACTAAGGTAACTCCTAAGACGATTAAATCAATTCCTAGCAGGGAGTCTAACTAACAATCAGGAACCTCTAACTAGCAAGCTCAGACGTCTAACTAAGTCTTCTTACCACCTAGTGACATATGAAAACGACTAGACTCAAGTCTTATGACTCGGATGTTGCAATTTATTTAATGGACATTCCATAGTTATTATCGTTGTTCCGATAATTCGCAGTTGCAAGACAGACCTGCGTGGGCCACCAACAAAACCTGTCACGCCCCGCTTCCCAAAAATATGGAGGCGAAGCGTGAGTAGGTCCGCTCAGACTTGAAACTGCAAAGCTGCAAGTCCGATAAGCGTCAATAAACATTAAATGGCAGGTCCTTGCAATTTCGATACGAAACAAAGATAATAATAAGGAAATGAGACAAAAAGAAATCTCAGAATATCCATAAAAATAAATCCCAACATCACAGAAAAGCCACCAGGCTAAAAGAAAAGAGTCTAAAAAGGCCCCAGAATTGCCAACAAAAGTACAACGTACAAAGTAAAGGTACCACGCACCGACAACTAACAGAAATCCTAAACAAAAGGGGAACTCAGCGAGGTCACTAAGACTGGTCACCGGTATCCACAAACCCCTCCTGGACAGGCAAGGGCTCAGGCTCAGCGTCAGCAATAACCACGTACTCAGCAACGGTCTCTGGCTCAGGGTCTAACATGTGACACCCAAAAGAGCAAGGGGCACATGTCAGCAAGTCTACACGAGACTTGTGCAAGGAAACTGAAAGTAAAAGTAAACAACCTAGCAGTTCTAGCATGATGCAATGACATGGCAGATATAGCATGAGTGCAACAAGTAAAGTAAAGTACGAGCATGGCATTTAAATCATGGCATGGATGTCAAGTTTTGCAAGAACAAACACAAGTACAAGGACAAGTCTAGTAAGCACGTCGTGCACAGAGATTACGCCTTTTGGCTAGAGTGGCTGATCGGGCCAACTCCTAAGCTCAAGTGATCGCTTATCCCTACCCCTCCACGTGTATATGGACTGGCACCCATCTTCTGGATCACGAGCCAGGAAGTGTTTTTCATGATGGCATAGGGGTGCACCTAGCCTGAACAAGGAAGTACAAGTATTGTAGCGTGTGCTACGAATGCAACATTCAACTTGCTTGACATGTAAGATGCAATGCATGGCAGATAACAGTTTATGTGCGTACAGATAAGGAATTTAAACATGACAGATAACAATGCATGAATGACATGGCAGGGTGTCAGATCTAGCTTCGTCAAGCTAGATCTTAAAGTTGCGTCTAGACAGCTATCATTTCACTGTCTAGTCTCTTTTACGCTAAAACAAGGAAGTGGCCTAAAACATGGCCTAAAGCAAAGCTTGGCAAGTTTCACTTGCCTAAACAACGTTCATAGTCTCAGTTCAACAATGGTCCAGATCACCCTATGTGCTCCAAATCAATCATCCCAAACCTGTTTTGACGATTTCGCTTCCCGAGAGTTGTAGCGAAAAGAACAACGTATCTGCGTCAATGGATTTAGAATGTTAACTAAGGAATTATTAACCACAGGTTGACTACCATTTATAACTCTACATGCTACCCTATGTAACTAACACGTTCTGACCTCAGAGAGTAACCCATATAATTAATATCACTAACACACCTTACTAACTTTACATTTTAATATAACAAAAATATTGGGGTTATCATTATAAGATAATGCTCAAAAATACATATCCCTTATTAAAGCACTACAAAGACTGTTGTTACATTATTATGGGAGAGCTTGTATAAAGACTTACATTTTTATATTAGTTATCAACCTACATTTATAAAAGCAATACCCACTGTTATAAACATACATGTAGTAACTAACATATACTTTAACAGAACTAACAAAAAGACACATATATGATAACAGGGCTAATATAATAACACTAAACTGATATCTTATCAAAATTATAACCCCAATTGCCATGAAATATTTTTAAACGTAGTGCTATGCTATAAGTTCATACGTAGTAAGTTTTAAAGCAAAACTAGTCCCCATCAAGACTTAACCCATTACCATTAGCTCGTATAAATATTCACGCATGTAGGTAGCAACCCAATATTATAAGCAGTCGCTCGTAACACTCACCACCTGCTGATTCGTTGTCGTTGTCGTGCCCGCAAGTGACAACGGCAGACGGAGGATAAGCAGTCGAAATAGGGGTGGCGGTCGAAAACGGGGAGACGCTGGCGGCGAACTTGTTGAGGAGACCGCCGGCGTCGGGGAGATCAGAGCTCGTCGTATGAGCACCGGAGGGGCGGCGGTCTGCGGTGCGAAGAAGGCGACCGGCGTGTTGTGCTGGCGGCAGGGTGGGGAGGCGGTCTAGTCGAAGAGGAGGTCGGGGAGATCAGCGATGGGTCTCTGGGCGGGCTGAGCGGAGTCCAAGGGGAGGAGCTGCAGCCGTTTGGTGGGGCGAGAACGGCGGAAGGGGCTCTATTTCGAGCAGAGGAATTGAGAGAAAATAGGGGAGGTGGTCGGCATTCAAAGGGAGGCTGTCGAGGGGCGGGTGATGATGAGAGTAATCTTCGGAGAGGCGCCGGCGTTTGGGTTGTCGTGGGGCTCTGCCATGTGTGGCGGTGCCGCCGCTGTCTCGGGCGACACACTCCGGTGAGGGAGTCGACGGGGAATGGTCGAGCGACGCATGGGGACGTCGGACGTCGCCAGGAGATGCCGAGCTACGCCTGGGGACGCGCGGGGATGGGTCCGGCGAGGTGGGTCGCTGCTGCGCTGCGAGGGGGCCGCGATACGGGCGAAAGTGCGAGGAGAAGAGGCGCTGGAGAATTTCGCATGAATAACAAATAGAGGGGCGGCGGCCAATTTGACGCTGGGAGAGTAAATAATAAGCCCTAGGTTTAATGAACTAGGGGAATGCTCGATCACGTGGGGGTTCATATAGGATACACCAACTTTACTTATTATTTATCATCATTTAAAAACCCAAAACTGTGTGGGGGATGGGAAAGTGCAGTACGTGAAGGCCCATGGGGTTTTGTGAGCATGAGTAGCACCTGGATAGCTAGGCTTAGGGTTTATTTAATCCTTTGTTATTTCCTTATAGGAATGCAAAGCCCAAAATAAGAGCAGTGTGCGTGGGTCTAAATGAGTTGGGCCAAGATTAAAAATGTGGGCTAGGTTAACATCAGGAGATATATTATTATTATCTAATTATTAGGAAGATAAAGAACCATGTGATACTTAGGATTAAACGGCTAATGGTTGGCGAAATACTGAAAGTAGATCAAACGAAGCCTAAAAATCGTAAGATAAATACTGGAGTAACCGAGACGACGAGAGAAAGAAGACAGAGAAGAAGGATCACAATTTCGATGACGAGAAACGAAATTAAAAATAAAAAGGCCTCGTGACAAAAGTGAAAATCGCGACGTCTCGCCAAATAAGGTCAAATCGTGAGAGAACGACCCATGAAATGACGTTCCAAAATAATTCCACAATTTAATACTCGCTGAGAGGGTCACAACGGCATATCACACAATAGGGTTCGGATACAGACAAGGTCTAAAATAGATACGTGCACATTAAGCGTATAAAGGATACGGGGCCCAAAGGTGACAATAATTCCAAGTTGGGCACACGTCGGGGGTTGGCTTGCTAGGGACACAACCAAGTGCTACGGCCCTAATGACTCAACAACACGACTCACATGCAAAGCAACAAAATCAATCAGGTACTCAAAATTGCTATACGCACAGCCGTATAACGAATAGTGGGTACCGGCCGTTATACTCCGATTGAGAACCTTCTAGCTCAATACATTTCAAATCAGGAGAAGATCACTCCACAATTACAACTTGGGCAGAAATCCTTGGTCGACCAAGTAACCCAATTGGGGTTGCACAACCTCCAAAAGGCGCAAGGACAATTGCCGGGTCAACCAGAGGTGAATCCTAGAGCATCGAGCCAAACCTTAGCCTTGACACCTAGTCAAGCGAATGTTTCCGCTATTGTTTTGAGGACTGGAAAAAAGATTCCGGCACGGGAGGTCGAGAAAGATAAGGAAGTGCCCATTGTCATTGTGCAACCAAAGATAGAGATGAACGACAACGGAGCTTCAACATCAAGTCCCGTGACTCCAAGGAAGATTCTGAGAAAAAGGAAGAAGAATGACGGTGAAGACTTGAGAGTTTTCAAGCCTTTGGTTCCATTTCTGCAAAGGCTTGCCAAGACCAAGATCGACGAAAAATATGGCAGGTTCTTTGAAATGGTGAAAGATCTAAGTCTTCAGATCCCGTTCCTTGAAGCAATTGAAACTATACCTTCGTACGCAAAATTTCTCAAAGATCCAGTGACGAAGAGAACAAGGAAAGAAAAGGTGGTTCTTACGGCCGAGTGTAGCGCCCTGATTCAACAAGCCGAACCGCCAAAGCTTAAGGACCTGGGAAGTTTTTCGATTCCATGCTATATATGGGAATTTTATATCAATAGAGCACTTGTTGATTTCGGAGCAAGTGTGAGTCTGATGCACCTTTCACTCTACAGAAGAATCAACATGGGAGAACTGGAACCTACTGGGATGTCTTTGCACCTAGCGGATCGGTCAGTCAAATATCCCGTGGGAGTTGTCGACGACCTACCAGTTGATGTCTGCGGCGTACGTGTGTCGGTGGACTTTGTAGTGATGGATATGCCCGAGGATAATCATACTCCGATTATTCTCGGAAGACCTTTTAATGCGACCACCGGTGTGCTTATCGATGTGAAGAAGGGAAAGTTGTCTTTGAACGTTGGTGATCAAACGGTTGAATTCGACTTAGCGGTATCCATGAAGCTACCACCCGAGGAATCTAATTGCAAGCTTCTGGAGATTGAAGATGAGAAAGTCTATGAAGCGGGAGCATTGGAAATTCTTTCTAGAAACCCTCTTGAAGACTTGGATAGTGTAGAGGAGCACTCTAGGCTAGACGAAGAGGAAATTTCTGAGCCAAAATGTGTCTACCAATCAACTCCCCCTGGATTTGAAAAGAATGCTCAGATGAAGAGCAAGGGCACGGAGCCTTTGGTGCTCACTGCCGACGAAGTGCGAATCTTGAAGAGAGTGGCGTGTATCGCCAACACTAAGGAGAAGCCCCTGGATATTACCAATCAGGGAGTGATTGAGACCGTCCACTTATCGCTACCATCGACAACCAGAATTTTTATTCCAGCTGCTGAGAAGATGCCAAACATCGAGCGTCACCCATTCAAGCCACCTTGAACATCGTATCAGAAGTCGAGTGAACGACTTTAAAAAAGAGCGTTTCATGGGAGGCAACCCATGTCCTAAACTTCTACTGGCTTTTAATAAAATCAGTCAATTAATTTTAGTGTATATATGCTGCTGTGGGGATCATTTGTTCGGAAACTTAGAGAATTTGAATTTTTTGTGCAGGAATTGCCTCACCCGATCGGGTCATACACCATCCGATCGGGTGGATTATTTCAGTAAGTGGCCATACTTCGGTCGAAGAACCAACCAAACGAGTGATACAGTCGGCCATCGGGTGACTGATCGGGTGAATTAAAACAGAGACTTTATAAGTTTTTTCAGAGAGCGGTCAACCGATCGGGTGAGTTCTCACCTGATCGGGTGACCTGTAGCTGCTAATCCAAGAGAGTTTTTGAAAATTGATCCAACCGATCAGGTGGATTTCCACTCGATCGGGTGACCAAAACCCTATATAACCCCCACCTGACTGCCATTCCACTCGACTTCAAAACCTATTTCCACCCCGTCGTTTGGATTTCCTTACACACGATCTTCTCCATCACTCCTTACCGTTACTAATCATCCTCCTCCACTTCATCCACTAATCCCCCACCATCAAAGCCCCTCCATTAACCACATTCAAGCTGCAAATCTGAACAAACCCTAGCCCTAACCAACTTTCCCCCAATTTTCAAAAACTCTATTTTCTTTGGATTAGTGTGCGACGGCTCTCCGGATCACTACCTCGCGCATTGTGGGAGCTTTTGGAGCTAGGACCCGCATCGATTGCTGGGTAAAATCGTTCCGTATCTTTGTTATTACATTGCCCAGAAATTTCATTTTAACGATTTGTCATTTGTTGTGTGCACTCATCTATCATCTTGCATATCATATCCGATCTCCACAATATCATAGCTAAGGACAAAGATAAGGGAAAGCAGCCTATGATGGATGATGAGCCGTCTCGGAAGAGGCAAAGATCCACAGTCCTACACGTGGACGCGCTCCTCAAACACCGCCTACCCAGCCACCACCCCCACCTGTCGTACCAGCGAGAGACCCACTACTTGGACCACAGGGTATTCACTATATGACCCAAGTCCACAAAGATTTTTTCTCTCGCCTCGAACAACGTCCTTACCTCGCTTCTAAGTTTGCGCACAACCAAACCTTATTCGATCTCGGAGTTTTCTCTGAAGTCGAATCCTTGTTCACGAACTTGGGATGGCTTAGCTTCCTCCACGCACATGCTCATTCATACCCCATGCTCACACTAGAATTCCTTTCTACGATCAAAATAGAGCCAGGGTCGAACATCATTTTTTGCCTTCGGAACCGAAATTTCCGTGCTCCTTTGACCACTATCAAGGATATCTTTGGGTTCCCTAATCTTGAAGGCAGCTCCCTTGCCAACGAATTCCATGACAACTTTGACGTCGACTTCTTTTGGAAACGTCTCACCTTGCACGATCAATATCCTTGGGCCAAGGCCAAGGCCTCTTCGATTATTCACCCAGTCTTCCGCCTCACCCATCGCATTATTTCCATCACTTTCTTTCCAAGGGATAAGTCCGGCACCGTAACCATCCCAGATCTTTTCATTTTATGTGCAATGACTTTTCCCTTTATTCCCGGTGTTGACGAGATCTCTTTTGAGGCACCGCGCGTTCACATCAATGCCGCCTCATGGATAATTCAAAAACTAGTTGACATTAGCCGTGCGAATAAGGGCAAATATTGCTGCGGTGGCATCATCACAATCATTGCCCAACATCCACCTCTCAACATCGAGATCCCACCCGATTTGGTCTATGCCCCAGGATCTATACATATTGATATTGATGTCCTGCGGCACACTCACATCATCAAGCCGCTTGAAGGCGGTCGATTCGCTTTTAACTATGGCCATCCCCCCGCACCTTATACCATTCTACCGAACCCTGATCGCGTCACGATTGAGCTTCCGGCAGATTGGTCATTCCCACCTGACCCTGAGTTTCTGAAGGGACTGCACCTTCAGTTCACTCTTCCTGACGCTCGGCGATCACCTTCTCCTGCCACCCACTTCGACGAGCAGGAAATCCCTGAGTTCTGAGGAGACCCTGGGGCTGGACCCAGTACCACCACCCCGGCTACTACTGATGTTTCTTTCGAGGCTCTGCCTACGGCCCTGCATGGCCTAGCCTCTTGTGTCGGTATGACCACTGCTACCGACACACACTATGTCGTGTACTGCTCGCCTCGCTCTCGAGGCCGAGATTGCTACTTTGCACGCTGGCGCATCCTCCTCTGCCCCCTCGGATCTATCTACCTCTTTTCTATCCCATCTTCGTTTCATCGCTCTCGAGTGAAACGTAGCCACCATTCTTCGTCTTCTGACCCATATCTACGACGCTCTACCACTATCACCACCCCCATCACCTCCTCCGTCGCCTCCTAGACGATCGTCCCCTCCACATATTCATCCAGTGTCTGATACTACCATTGTTTCCCTTCCCACTACTTCCTTACCTACCACTACCGTTGACCCACCACTTCCATCTCCTACTGATGATCTTCCACCACCTTTCACCTCTATCATCACCGCCTACTCGCGTCGCAAGAAACAAGTCGTTGTGCGAGCAAAATCATTACCCCCGCCCTCTTCATTAGTCGCCGTATCCCTACCACCCTCTGTTACCATCGACACCCCACCCATCATTCACATCCCCACCGAGCCCGCCCGTGCACGATCTCGATCTCTTTCTCCAGTTCTTCGCACACCCGTCACCTCTCCCACACACTTTCCCGACCACACCCCTCCACTCTCTTCTGAGGAGGATGAGGAGCCTTCTGCTCCTGCCTCTTGATTTCTTTTTTCTCTAATTATCCCCTAGCCAGTTTTTCTGATTCATCATGATCATATCTTTTTCAGGCATTGTTGAGATCAGCTTGGGTGGATCTATATTTTGTGCTTGTGGTCGCGTCGTGTGTGTTTGTCGTATCATGTGTGTGTGCTTGTGTGCTTGTGTGTGTATTTTGTCTAGTCCGTGTCGGTCTTTATTTTCTTTATTTTTCTACGTCTCATTTTCTGTGTTTTCATGTTTTTCCATTTCTTTGTCCGTGTGTACTTCCCTCCCATTGTTAGTTGCCCTCCCGCACTTCATCCTATTGAATTGAGGGTAATGCAACGTTCAGCTTGAGGGAGTCGCACTATGTGCGTCAGTCGTGTCTTTTTCGCTGTTTTGAGTCGTTTTCGTCGTGTTTTTCTATTTTTTTCCTTCCTTTTATTCTCCTTCTCCTAGAGATGACCCCGCATGATGAAACTGCCACTAAACCACACACACACACACACACACACACACACACACACACACACACACACACACACACACATAGCTAAGCAATGATAACTATCTTCGCTAACCTTAGGAAGCCAAGTTCAGTTGCATTTTACGCTCCGTGGGTTCACTTTGCCTTTTGTGTTGAGTTGTGTGTTGTGACTAGCTAATTGGTGTGCTTCTAGGTCGTGATTTTGTTTTATATGCCTATCCATGGATGACCCCTAGACTATCATGCTTCAATTTCGAATATGCAGTATATTGCTTCTACTTTCTGCTTCATTATGCATGAATCAAACTATATATGTACGCTTCAAATCGCATGTATCGGGACTCTACCAATAGGACTAGGATAACACATGTTGCTTACGCTCTGATCCGCGAAAAATGCCTTTTGCCAAGTGTTTAGAATTCGAATTCTTTTTTGTTTTGCTTTGTGCAAATCCCCTCGTCGTGTACTTAACTTCCACTTGGGAGAGTACACAATTTTGCCACTTACTAGCGCATCGTTCTCCCACTTTTGGAGAATGCACATTTTGCTACTTCTACAAAAAATCCAAAAAATTAAAAAAAAAGGGAAAATCCAAAACAAAAAAGAGAGAAAAGAAAGAATATGTATAGCCAAAATCCAAAAAAAATACAAAAATCTAAAACCTAAGAAAAGTTTCTGTTGTAAATATCACTCCTACCGCCGTGAATAAAGAGAAGGCTAAAATTTGTACCAAGTACTCTCCTCCAAACCTACTCAACCCCTTTCATTTTCGAACACACTTGGCATGTGAGCTTTCTAGCAATCATCTCGGCAATCGTGCGGTGATTTCGTAGTGTCTAGTGGTAGAGTCCCGAACATATGGCATGTTTCTATTCTTACTCTATTCTTATGCATGCTTGAACTGTTATTCACCGCAAACTTGAATTGATTAGATATTTGGGTCATTCCATGGATATGTCTATATGGATCTTCATCGCATGATTTAGATAGTTACACCGTTGGCTAGCTCATAATCGCACTCTCGCTTCACCATGTGAACCCACGACACTAGTGGGAACTCGTATTCCTGGGCTTAGTGTTATGCATCTCGAATTCTTCTTAATGTGTTGTGTTTGTTTCCATTGGCTCTGACAGGTAATCTAGGATTTCTTTTTTCTTTTTCTGTTTCTCTCTTTCTATTTTCTCCCGCCGGGCTTCTATTCTCACTCTTCTTCCTCGAAGACGAGGAAGAGTTCAGCTTGGTGGATTTTGACGTGTGTTTATATTTTATATATTCACGCACGTCTTCTCCGTCGTTTTTCGTCGATTTTCGTTATTTCGTATCCGTTTCTTTGTGTTTTTAGTTTCATTTTACTTTCGTTGAGTTTATGTGTATTTGCAAGACATTGCTAGCGCAGGAGACATATAAGGCCAACATCATGAGTCCCTGGAGCAACGTGAAGTGTCGCACGAGATCCCGAGAGCCATTCGTCATAGATGACTATGTATCAGCTCTCAACCGATCGGGTGGAATAGCCACCCGACCGGGTCATGCAGCCTGTGTCAGTGCTGAAAAAGAGACTGTTTCACCCGATCGGTTCAGTGATCGGGTGGATGTATGACAGAGGGCAGTTTTGAAGGCCAAAGCCCACCCGGTCGGTTGACTTGTCAACCGATCGGGTCATGTATTGTGACCCGATCGGGTTGGCACTTTCAACGGATCGGGTCAGCTGCTGCTGCTTCCCAAGCTCAAGAAATCTAAGAATCACCCGATCGGTTCAGTGATCAGGTGAGATTTATCAGAGCTGAAGACATATTCTTCCATCGCTTCACCCGATCGGGTGAAGTCTCACCCGATCGGGTGAGTATCTGTTTTTGTCTTTTTGTGGGAATATTCCATGTCATCTTGCCCACTTGTATAAATAGTGCTAGGTTTTTCCAGAAACGAGTCCCCACTTTTTAAGCTGTTTAAGGGATTTTTCAGCGGCTTCAACTTAACACTTAGTGTAAGTTCCTTGATCGTTCTCATATTTTGATATTGTGTTTATGCTTCTATTTGCTACAATGAACAATTGCTTGATTTCAATTCTGATGGCTATATCTTCTGTTATTGTATTTGCTACCATGTTTAGTGAGTAGTTCTTCAATCTAGGACATTGGTGGAAGCCCCTTCGTGGGTTCTTCCTAGAACGGCCATAGGTCTAGGGATCCGATTGTATCTAGGGATTTTGATAGTTATGTGGGGGCGTTTCATTGTCATTGGCGGGAAAAAGACCGCCTTTGACCGTTGGGTCAAGAGGAAATAAAATGGGAGTTTGATTCTCTAGCCATAGCTCACCCCCTAGCGTTGACATTGAGTCCTTGCACGTGGAAACGGCTTGGATGAAATGTTGGGAGCGATCGTTGCGAACTCAGTGCTCCCGGAGTCGGATGGTGTTGGACATGGGAATGCCCATCATCCGAAGCCGGGTAGACCTAGCGTATCATCCTGGGCATCGACCGAAATATCAGGCCTATGGGACGCTAAGTACCACTTTTAGAGGTAATGTCTCATCGCCAAACCCTAGCATTCGGTCATATTCATATCCTTGGACCGTAATAGTGAGAATCCATGATTAGGGCGGAAGCCAAAGTCCAAGGTTGCCTTTTTATCTTTTACATCTGTTCTATTAGTTTACAATCATAATAACCAATCGAGAATAGGTAGCTCATCCACCGAGTGGTCCGGTTCCTGAATGTTTGCAAGTACAACACACGCCTCCCCGTGATCGACCCCCAAGCCACACTTCGACACCATGCGCTTGCAGTTTATTAATTCTAATTCTAGTATCCCCGTCCTGGTTGCGTGTCAAACGGATGGGTAGTCAATGAAACTCGAAGCGTGCGAGGAGAGTAATGACCAAGAGAGGATTTGTCTCTCCAGTTTATAGGGAGTTAGTGTCGCAGTGTTAGTTCGATCTTTAGTGAAAACTCTGGTCAGAGTAAGTAGGAAGAAGTCCAACATTATTTGACTAAAGATCGATTGAGACTAACCAATTTCAAGCTAGTAGGGTTGATAGTTCACCATACCCTAGGTTTGACTAAGCGGCATAGTTTTGACAAAGAGACTAAAACTGCTGTATTCATCACGGACACAATCAGGGTGGTCCCGACAATACTCATGTCGATAAGTTAACCACATAAGTATGCTACCGAAACAGGGACTACACATGCTGCTCGTGGTCACTGCCGTCTGGGGTTTCGAGCCCCACATGTAGTAGGGTTATGCTGTAGGGTCTCACACAGAGTGAGACCTTTGTTAAGTAATAGGTAGAAATTAGGGAGAAAATGCATTTGATACCAGAGACATAAAACTGCAAAGAGTTTGCCGATAGCTTTTGAATTCTGGATAAATGATCCGGAGTGCAAGTGGGAGATGTTGAGGGATGTATGCCCTCAGTTCATCTGTATTTGATGCAAATGTATTTTTATTAATGATGTGTGTTTAATTTCATTTGATGCAATAGTATTTAAATACTACGCAAATTGTTTGCGAGCATATTTATTATATAAAGGCATAGACATGGAAGAGGATTTTCATGTGAAAGTTACAAAGAAAACCACACTCAAATCGGAGTCCAAATGGGTTCAGAAAACCTATTTAAAAGGGTTTTTAATAGAGAGAAACCCAAAAGTCCCAAAATAGCCCCTTACCCATGCCCAAACTAGGCATGTGACCTACCAATGGGCCGAATTGGGCCTGGGCGCCAGGCCCAGGTGCCCGGGTTTAGGTCACCCGGTCCAGGCATACCTGGGCATTGGGCGCCTAGCCCAGGGGCCTGGGCGCTAGGCCCTGGCGCGCCTTGGCCTGGGGCGCCTAGGCCCTGGTGCTGGGCTTAGGTGCCTGACGTGTGTGTATATTTTATGTATTCACACACGTCTTCTTTGTGTTTTTCCGTTATTTTCCGCCATCCCGTATCCATTTTCTCGTGTTTTCTAGTTTTCTTTCACTTTTCTGTGCTTTTGTGTGTTTGCAGGAGATTGCCAGCGTAGGGGACACATAACGAAGATATCATAAGTCCCCGGAGCAACGGGAGGAGTCACACGCGATCCAGGGGGGCCAAACGACGAAGATTGCCATCTTTTAGCCCCCACCCGATCGGTTGGACACAGCCAACCGACCGGGTGATGCACACGTGTCCGACCCGACCTGAAGCTGAAGCGAAGTGAAAGGTTGACGCGCCCGCAATCCACACCTAAGATCCACCTGGCAGTGTCATGATCGTCAGGCGTAATATGGCTCCTAGGCTACGACTACGTGTTCAATCCGCAAACGGACGGTGTCGAGTTGTAGTATATAAGATAGTCGAATCCCACAGGGACGGTGATAGTGTCCTTGGTAATCTCAGTCAATTTCTAAATCTAGAAGTAATGTAGCGGTCGGAGTAAAAGGGTTGAGTTGATGATTTTTGTTGTGTAATTTAATAAGAGGAACTAGGGCTTTAGGGATCGTCGCTAGGATCGTTGGGGTTGATGTTGGATAGGTTCCTCACATCGCATTAGGGCTAGGGAATTAATCCCCCAATTCGTACCACTCTCGTGGGTTGGAATTGCGGGGTATTTCGGTTGCTCTCGTCGATGCAATGGCAGTAGCCCTCGACATAGCCCTTAAGCACATCGATTCTACAGACCGTAGATTTCCTTATTCGAATCCTTAGATACCCCTTAAGCACATCAATTCCACAGACCGTGGGCACGATCTCAATCCGGATTATCTACGGATTCGGTAGGATCTACCGAAATACAACCCTAGATCCCCAATCCGATGTACGGATCCAGATCTACATTTTCCCCTAAAATCCTAGGGTTCACCCATCGGCCCTAGAGGGAATCTACTCACTCATGGTGGTCGGGACACACGAAAATATCGAAATTGCTTAGGAAAACATTTCTTGTAACAAAAGAGACTAGGGCTAAAAATTACTTACAATGAGAGTGAGCGAAGAACAATTCCAGAGAAAGCATAAAACAATAATCTTCGATAAATGATCCAGAATTTGCTACAAAAATCAATCCAAAAATTCCTCTCAAATCAATCTCTACCGCTCTCCTAATCTCCTCCCCCAAAAAAACTAGTACTGTGAACTCCCCTTCAGCCGAGCCCGCATCGCGAGCTTCAGCAGCCAATCGCGCAATCTGCGCGATTCACCAAACTTCCAAAAATGCCCCAGAAGCTGCCGGCCGAGTATATGACTCGGCTCGAGTGGGAGTTGCTCGGTAAGGAACTCGGCCCGCGTCGCGTCTCGCTCGGGCTCAGGATGGGCGACTCGGTCGGCTGCTCAGCGTATACTCAGGTGCTGCTCGGGGGATACTCAGGGCACACCATCTGGCCGAGCAGCTGACCTGCTCAGGCCACGTCGGCCGAATCTGTGCTCCCTTCAGCGTGTCATGGCTCAGCCCGAGCTGTAGCTGCTCGGGTCGAGCATTTTCGGGGAAATCTCCTTGCTGCTACTGTCTCTCTCTGTCTCCTTCTTCTTTCTCCTTCTTCTCCTCCTTCAGCTCTGAGAACACGGCGAACTCCTCCAGAGCCCTGCCAACAAGCTCATGAGCATGTCGGATGTGTCCAAACCCAGGCGGGGGTCCAAATCGCTCCAAAATCCTTGAAAATTCAAAATACACTGCAAAACTCGAAATATCGTCAGAAATACCAAAATCGCAGTAAAAAGAGGGATTTGGACGTGGGGATGACATGCAATGCGATGGAAATATGATATGAAAATGATGTAAAATATGGACACATCAAAATCCCCTAAGTTTACCTCTTACTCGTCCTCGAGGAAGACGAATAATCGGTACGCCGGGAGGGAAACTAAATGAAAAGAAAAAAACTGAAAATAAAAGAAGTGAAAAACAAAGAGAGAGGAATAAGAGATAATTGCTAAGGATGATCGGTCAGATCTCAGGCCTAAAAAGTCTATCACGATGCTCTGAATGCTAAACATGCATGCTATTGATAATTTCAAACTTCATAAATCATATGTCACGTAATGCAGGCAAGAATAGGGATCTACTGAAACAACACCATCAAATCCTATCAATCTCATGCAATCCGTAGAGTCTAGTATAAAATAGTTGACAACGCCCTTTCAATCAAATATACACAAGGAGCACAAAAGATTCACGCAACATGCAATAGAGAATAAAAATATCATGCCATTCAGATATTCAAATCGATACGTGAAAAATCCCCAAAATTAAAGTAATTCATAAAGTTTGGGTTTTATTAAATCTCCCCGACATGCACCGTCTCCACTCTAATGTCAAGCTCACTCATATGATCAGTTGGTTTATCCCCCCTAAGCTTAGCTTGAGGCATCGCATCAATGAAAATGATATGAAATTTAATTTCTTTTTCTTCCCAGAAAGAGATATAGCTTCTTAATGGAATAGCACAAGACGATATTTATTCTTTCTTCCTTTTTTTTCTTTTTCTCTTTTTTTGACAGATAAGAAGCTATGCCTTTTTATTTTTATACATGGGGAGTGAGATGCAATAAAGTAGCTGTAGGGGTGTAACCAACTGATATGTAGAGAAAAAAGTAGATATGTGGAGAAGGAAGATAGTGGGACACTCGGTTCACTCATAAGAGGGTGCACATCAGTTCGATAAAATAAAACTCTAACTAAACTCATATATAGCATGGGTTATTCACTTCTCTAAATGAACACTGAAAATAGCATGCGGTAATAATCACAATGTCAACAGGCATGCAAACAGAAGTGAATAAGATAATAAAAATAGGTGCTCCAAGTGTACAGTGATGCGTGAACCTGGTGCGTTTCCCAACATATATCATACTAGATACTAATTCATGCAATTGATTTCAATTCATATCGGGTATTAAATCAAGCAGATCATCAAAAGAAATACGTGCATATAGACGATAAAGCTGAAATTAATCCTAATAGCATGCCAATGGGATAAGCATCGCTAAAAACTAATAGGGCCTAGAGAGATATCATCATTCAGACCATCCTCAGCAGAAATAAGGGGAAAAAGAGAAAAAGTGGAAATAGATAAAAAGAGAATGCATGCATGAGGAAAAACAAAAGATATTATGCAAAATGAGAAAAATAAAATGGGGTGGTAAGTGGCGAAAAAGTGAAATAAAAACTGAAAATAAGGGAGGAAATGCAAAAAATAAAAAAAATAAAAATAAAAATAAAAATAAAGCGACAGCGCTCATCCCCCAAGCTAAACCTAGCAGTGTCCTCACTGCTAAGAAATCGCTCGTGAGAGGGAGATGATGCTCACGGGGTGGGATGGGCGGTGAAAATAAGATAAAAAACTATGTGAATAAAGAAAAAAGGAAATAAAAATTAAAAAGTGACATGATGTAATGCAATGTGGAATGATGCATGAGTGGGGGCCTCCCCCAAGATGTGGTAAACCAGGGCCCCGAAGAGACAAATGGGCACAAATAAATGGGGGGGCCAAATCTGGGTAGGACTGTATCAAGCAGAGGCACCACCCTCTGGGGGTGGTGATGGGTCCCTCTGTTGTGGACCCGGGGCGGTGGGTGGTGAGTCTTGTGGCTGGGACACGTGGGGAGGGCTACAGGGGGGTCTATGGTGGAGGAGGGAGGATCTGAAGTGTACGGGACCATGGCTGTGAGAAGATCGACTATGGCTGACGGCTCAAGGGTAGAAGACGTAGGCTCTGCAGAAGCCAGCGAGAGTGAAAAATGGAGCTGTGCAGGGTCAGCCATAGTAGATGGCCTAGGCGGGGGAGGGTGAGCAAGTATCACCGTAGGTAGGCCACGGTGTCTCAATAGGTCTAGAATTGATGTGAGATCCGACTCTACCTTAGATCTGTGAGTCCTAGACTCCTCACGAAAATCGTCGAAATCCTGCTGTAGGCGGGAGGTCAACTCCACGAGGGCGGTCAAGCGAGAGTCCGAGGAACGAGGCTCGGGGTGGGTACGGGTGGTATGTCGGTAGGTCACTACTCGTGATAAGAGACCCGATGCAGTCGAGGCACCGGGCCTAGCGTGGTATGTGGGCAAGGGTGAGCTAGTGAGAGAAGCTAGAGCTATCGACGACACAGAAGTGAGGACAGATGTCGCGACAGACTCCGTGAAAACAACCGACGGTGAGGGGGATGTGGTGCCAAGCAATGAGGCAGAAGCCATAAGCTCTGAAAGAGGTGGGAGGGTGGGGACAGGATCTAGTGAGGGAGCATCTAAATCTATCATGTCGTCAGAAAAAAGGTAGATCTGTGCCGTCAGGCACAGATACAGCAGCTAAAGTGATATAAGCGTCGGGGCAGGAAGTGAGGACAGTCCTCGACGACTCGACGACCGTGGAAGCTGAGGAAACATGGGTGGTAGAGGCAGCTCCAGAAGATGTGTGAGCGGGAGGGACAGGGAGACCGGCAACCAGGGTGGCTAAATTGAGGAGCTCGAAATCAAAGGAGTGGGGGCCGGGGGTCATCGGCGGCTGCCTCGACCGGTGCCCCAGGGGGCTCAAGGTCGTGAATCGGAGGGAGTGGGAAAACCTGAGGAATCATCCAGTCTAACTGGACAGCATGAATATGCGTCAGGTCAGGGGCAGGAAGGATCATATGGGTGTCATGGCCAGTGCCGACGAGGTAACGCCAGTGACGAGCACCGTAGGGGCGGAGAATCTGCATATGCTCGAGCACGCCAGTGGGGAGGCGTGTCGGGCCAGGAGGGCGGTGCAAGTCATCGGGTAGAGAGAGACCTAAGATCCTAGCAAAGATGGTAAAGAAACCACCGCAGCAAATATATGTGGTGTGGTAAGAGGTGGCTGTCTGGTAGAGTCTCTGACACAGCCAAGAGGGCAGCGTCAGACAACATGAATGGTCGCGCGGAGCCATCTGGGTGGAGTCTAAGAGGTCAGGTCATACCCCAAAGGTGGGTAAGCTCGGGGAGGGACATAGTCCCGACCTCAGGTCTACAAAATAGTGTGTACGCCAGGTGCCTCTGAGCAAAACGAAGGCACGGGTGCACAATGCACGAGGCCTTTGCCAGGCTGGGGCGATACTCGGGCAGTCCAGAGATACGCTGCCAAAATGTGCAAGCGTGAAAGTCGTCTAGGTCGTGGGTAGGGAAAAAATTTGCCCTATGGTCAGGGACGGCGGGGAAGTGCAAGTAGTCCCGGATCATAGCAAAAGTGATTGTGTACTTGTGATCCAGGAGCCGAAAAGTAATGCCGTCACTGGCGTCGGTTAAAGTGAGGGAGCTAAGACCCTCAAGGGCTAATCGGGTGTATGTGGGGGCATGAACTCCCAGGAATTGGTCGAAACCAATCGCCTGGTAGAGGTGGTGGATGCCCTGGAGAATGCCAAGGGATGTAAGGGCTGGGACGTGCACGAAAACTGTGGGGATAAGACGACGCTGGTGCAGCCTAGCATAGCACGATCTCTGCGCTCTATCGCGGAAATTGATGCCGTGGGTGGGGATGGAAGCTATGGGGTCGTCACTAGGGGTGAGGAAGGTGGAGGCGATGCGACAGCGGTGGTGGAGGGGATAGAAGCTGATGCTATAGGTGTGGTGGTGGAGGGGATGGTAGTGGCGGTAGTGGCGACAGTGGTATGGATGGTGGATGTGATAGGGGGTGTGGTAGTGGAAGTGGTGTGTGCACGCCGCAGCGGACGGGAAGATGACGCGCCAGAAGACGGTCTCTTCCCGCGAGCTGGGGGGCGTGATCGATCCGCGAGTGCGGACCATGGAGATGCGAGCAGAAAAATAATACGGTATGAAAAAATAGAGCAAGGAAAGAGTGTACTGAGTGTGCGGGTGATGCGGACGAGCGAAATATCGACCAAGCTGATCCACGCAACTGCTACTGCCGTAAGAATAGAGTACCTGCCAAATGAAACCATCAAAATGTTAGAAAATCGAATAGAAAAGCGAAAATTGAGAATTCAATGTGACTCGGGCCGAGCTGGATACAGCTCGGCTCGAGCCGTGCACTCAGGGGGCGTTTGGTGTTCCGACCGAGCCGATTGACTCGGGGGGAGATGCAAACCGAGTCGATCAACTCGGGGAGTGGTGTGGAGCGAGCAGCGCCCTAGGGCATGGTTCGGGGAGGGTTCGGGAGGGGATCGTCGCCGGTATTTGGCTGTGGGGGGGAAAATAGTAAAAAAAAAATTTAAGTAAAAATAAAAACTTAAACCGACGGGGTCAGTTAAAATTCCGACGTGGCTCGGGCCGAGCTGCAGAGCTGCTCGGCCGGATCGGGGGAAGTTAGATTTTTAGATCGGACGAATTGACTCGGGCCGAGTATATATACTGCTCGGCTTGGGTCAACGTAAAAGTTTTAAATGAAATACTCCCTCCGAGTCGTTGAGACTCGGGCCGAGTCGTTGAGACTCGGGCCGGGTTAACAGAGTGACGTTTTTGCTCCAAATTGGCTCCCTGTAAAACTCGACCGAGCAGGTTTGTGCTCGGGGCGAGTCGTATCTTACTCGGGCCGAGTCAACATGCTCTGCCCGGGTTGGCAGAGTGATGTTTTTCGCTAAATTCTTCAGCATGTACAGCTCGATCGAGCAGATTGATACTCGGGCCGAGTCATGTTCTGCTCAGACCGAGTCTAAATATACTCGGGCCGAGCTTATGTATCCGTCTCCGTTTGACTCGACTGAGCAGCTGAGCTGCTCGGTCCGAGTTTCCTGTAGCTCCCATTCCTCCTTCCCTTTCACTTTCCTTCTCAAATCTTTCAACTTCATTATCTTCCTCCGGCTTTCTTCCATTTATATGTCAATGCGCATGCCCCCGATGTTCCGCCCTACACAAAACACAATCTCGTCAAAATTTTTATAATTTTTGTGATTTTGTCTAAAAATAGGAAATAAAAATAGAAAAATAAGGAAATGAGAAAGAAATTTCAAAAACTACGGAATTGGGTTGCCTCCCAATAAGCGCTCGTTTTCAGTCATGAGCTCGACTCCACATAATATATCAATTCTCGTTTGGTGCGTGCGATGGCCGCGCGTCATCCTCAGGGGTGGTGCAATTCAGCGGCGGTTGATTTCTGCTTACTCCAACACTCTCTTCCATGAAAGATATGGCCTCCGATGCTAGATGATTTGCTTGGCGGTGTTGAAACTCCTCATCCAATACTTGGATGTATGCGGCGACCGCTTTGTTGTACGTTGGGTCACCGTCGTCGTCGATGCTTGCTTTGATCGGGTCCTTCATGACATCTTCAGCAGGAAATTCTTCGATCGCTTCCTCCTCCAGAAACTCCAGATAACTAGCCCCTTCCACGTGGGCACGCTCCTTCATCGGCTTTTGTAGCCGGAACTCAGCTTCAATATTTCCCACATTGAGGGAGAGGGTTCCTTCTCGGACGTCAATAAGCACCTTGGCCGTCGCCATGAAGGGGCGAACGAGTATTAGTTGAGAGCTTCCTCCCTCCGGCATGTCCATGATGACAAAATCAACCGGGACGCATAGTCCTGGAGGTATCTGGAGGATCACATCCCTCGCTATCCCTACTGGGTAGGTAATAGAGTGATCGGCGAGCTGGATTGACATGCTGGTGGGTTCTAGCTCGCTCCCTGTATGGAGTCTTCTGAAGATAGAAAGGGGCATCAGGCTGATGCTAGCCCCTAGATCAATTAGCACTCTGCTGATTGGCATTCCTCCGATGGAGCAAGGCACGGTGAAGCTCCCCGGATCCGGCAGCTTCCGAGGGAGATGGTTCCTGATAATGGAGGTGGAATCCTCCAACAACTTGATTTCTTCTGGCCTTCGCTTCCCCGTGATGAGATCCTTTAGAAATTTAGCATACGCCGGGATCTTGATGATGGCATCAATGAAAGGGATATTAAGCTGAATCCCCTTTAGTAACTCCATAAATTCGGAGTACTTTTTCTCCAACTTGGCTTGGGCGAGCCTCTGAGGATACGGAGGGGGAGGCCTGGAAGCTTTGCCCTTGGATACATCAGCGGGTGGAGGAGTAGTAGCAGGCATGACGAGAGGTGTATCCGTCTTTTCTTCAATGGCTATAGGCCCTTCAGTGGCCTCAACTCTGGTAATGTCATTAGCAACTTCTTCAATGGGAACCTTCTCCTTGTTTGACACCGGAACCATAACGGTGTCAGTGGCCCGTCCTCCTCGTATGGTAACTAAAACCACGGCGTTTGGTTGAGCTCTGGGGTTCGTCTCTGGCTGGGAGGGTAGTCTCCCCTGGTTCTTCATCAATTGCGACATCTGTCCCTTCAGTTCATCGAGCAAAGAATTGATGCTCTTGAATTGATTCGATGTATCTTGGTTGAACCGAATCTGGCCGCTCATAAAAGTCTCCAATGTAGATTCGAGATTGGACTTTGGAGGGGCGGCGCAAAATTTTGTTGAGGCGGCATGTTGTACTGATATCCCGGCGGCATGTAGGGCCCAGCTGGCCTAAAGCCGCCCTGCTGCTGGTTCTGCTACTGCTGCTGAGGAGGAGGAGGAGGTCTCTGATACTGCAGGGGTTGCAGTCCTCCGTTTGGATTTCCATATGAAAAACCAGGGTGATTCCTGGCAGCAGGATGCTGCCACTGGTTCCATCCTTCTCCCTGGACATGCTGAACAGATTCGGGTGTCTCAGCACCCTCATAATGACCCTCAGCGGGGATATACCCTGGATCTACGTACTCCTCAGCAAGATGGTAGGAAGTGCTAGGTGCTGCCGGAAAGGAGTCTAGGCGCTGCTCAATACGGGCCACCTGCTTGCACATGTTCTCTATATGGGAGTCCAGGTGAGTAGCCTCATTGACCGCAGGGGTCCGGGTGATCACGGTCCCCTCATCACTCCACTGCTGGGTGTTGACGGCCATATGCTCCAAAAGATCAATAGCATCCTCGGGAGACTTATCCAATAAGGCGCCCTGCGCCGCAGCATCAATGATCATTTTAGTTCTAGGTTGGAGCCTGTTGTAGAAGCTCTGCACTAAATCCTAAGGCTCGATCCCATGGTGGGGGCACTGATGTTGGAGGTCTTTAAACCTCTCCCAATCCTCGTAAAGCGACTCCTGGGGGAGCTGCTTAAAATTGGATATGGCTCCTAGGATTCGGATCGTCTTCGATGGTGGGTAAAACTTATCCATGAATGCGAGCGCGAGCTTCTCCCAGGTAGTGAAGTGGTTGGGAGGGTGAGCTCGGAGCCAGTAGGAGTCCTTGTCCCTCAAGGTGAACGGGAACAGCCGCAACTTCACTGCATCGTCACTGACATCCTTCGCCTTGAATGTATCGCACTTGGCCAAGAAGTAGTCAATGTGATGGTTCGGGTTCTCATGAGGATGCCCATAGAAGGGATCTTGTTGCATAAGATTAATCAACCCCGTTTTTAGCTCGAAGGTTTCCGCCGTCAGCTGCGGTCTAAGCACTGAGGAATTATTCCCAAAGGTCGGCTTCATATAGTCCCTGATGGACCCGGTGCGTATAGGAGGAGGAGGATTCTCTCCCATCTGAGCTGATGGGGATGAGCTTCTGCTGGAGGCTCTTAAAGCACGGGCTGTCTTTTCGATCTCAGGATCGAACAATAATTCTCTGGAGGCCCCCTTGTGACGGGTGTGCATACACCAACAAACTCAGAAAAACACCGTCAGTAGCACCGAAACAATTTATAGAGAATAAAAATGATGGTAGGTAAGAGATGATAGGAATGCTAGCAAACTTCTCAATATAAAAATAAACTGAGATGAAAACATTATTGCCGTCCCCGGCGCCGGCGCCAAAAATTTGACGCCTCCGCAATCCACACCTAAGATCCACCTGGCAGTGTTACGATCGTCAGGCGTGATATGGCTCCTAGGCTATGACTACGGGTTCAATCCGCAAGCGGACGGTGTCGAGTTGTAGTATATAAGATAGTCGAATCCCACAGGGACGGTGGTAGTGTCCTTGATAATCTCAGTCAATTTCTAAATCTAGAAGCAAGGTAGCGGTCGGAGTAAAAGGGTTGGGTTGATGATTGTTGTTGTGTAATTTAATAAGAGGAACTAGGGCTTTAGGGATCGCCGCTAGGATCGTTGGGGTTGATGTTGGATAGGTTCCTCACATCGCATTAGGGCTAGGGAATTAATCCCCCAATTCGTACCACTCTCGTGGGTTGGAATTACGGGGTATTTCGGTGGCTCTCGTCAATGCAATGGTGGTAGCCCTCGACATAGCCCTTAAGCACATCGATTCCACAGACCGTAGATTTCATTATTCGAATCCCTAAATACCCCTTAAGCACTTCGATTCCACAGACCGTGGGCATGATCTCAATCCGGATTATCTACGGATTCGGTAGGATCTACTGAAATACAACCCTAGATCCCCAATCCGATGTACGGATCCAGATCTACATTTTCCCCTAAAATCCTAGGGATCACCCATTGGCCCTAGAGGGAATCTACTCACTCATGGTGGTCGGGACGCACGAAAATATCGAAATTGCGTAGGAAAACATTTCTTGTAACAAAAGAGACTAGGGCTAAAAATTACTTACAATGAGAGTGAGCGAAGAACAATTCCAGAGAAAGCAGAAAACAATAATAATCGATAAACGATCCAGAATTTGCTACAAAAATCAATCCAAAAATTCCTCTCAAAATCAATCTCTACCGCTCTCCTAATCTCCTCCGCCAAAAAAACTAGTACTGTGAACTCCCCTTCAGCTGAGCCCGCATCGCGAGCTTCAGCAGCCAATCGCGTAATCTGCGCGATTCACAAAACTTCCAAAAATGCCCCAGAAGCTGCCGGTCGAGTATATGACTCGGCCCGAGTGGGAGTTTCTCGGTAAGGAACTCGAACTGCGTCGCGTCTCGCTCGAGCTCAGGATGGGCGACTCGGTCGGCTGCTCAGCATATACTCGGGTGCTGCTCGGGGGATACTCGGGGTGTGCCATCTAGCCGAGCAGCTGACCTGCTCGGCCCGCGTCGGTCGAATCTGCGCTCCCTTCAGCGTGTCATGGCTCGGCCCGATCTGTAGCTGCTCGGGCCGAGCATTTTCTGGGAAATCTCTCTGCTACTGCTGTCTCTCTCTGTCTCCTCCTTCTTTCTCCTTCTTCTCCTCCTTCGGCTCCGAGAACGCGAGGAACTCCTCCAGAGCCCTGCCAACAAGCTCATAAGCATGTCGGATGTGTCCAAACCCAGGCGGGGTTCCAAATCGCTCCAAAATCCCTGAAAACTCAAAATACACTGCGAAACTCGAAATATCGTCAGAAATACCAAAATCGCAGTAAAAAGAGGGATTTGGACGCGGGGATGACATGCAATGCGATGGAAATATGATATGAAAATGATGGACACATCAAAGGTCAACCGACCGGTTCATCCCAACAGAATTCTCAGGAAATTGGAGCTGAATTCCAACCGATCGGGTGACCTTCACCCGATCGCTTCATCTGTAGCGAATTTTACGAACGACGACCCGGAGAGCTCACCCAATGGCCCGCTGACCATGCCAAGTAGACTGAAGTCTCTGTTCTTTTGGGTGATAATTCCAACCGATCGGTTGATAACTCAATCGATCGGTTCACCTAATGACCGCATCCCTTCAAACGACGACCCGCTTGCGCCAACCGGTCGGGTCAAGCGAGCGGGTGAAATTTCTAAAGCTCGCAGCCGAAGCACGTAGCAGCACACCTGATCGGTTGATTTTTCAACCGATCGGGTGAAGTCGTTTTCTATATATAGCTGCCTAGGTTTTCAGAAAACGAAGCATTGTATTTTTTCTGTCTTTTTCTCTATTTGTGACGGCTGGAATTTTATTGTTATCTGTAAGTTCTCTGATCTTTGTCAAACTTTAATATAGTCTTAATTGCATTGCTACTACCATGTTTCAATTGCCTGATCATGCTTTTTACGGTTTATTTTCATTTAGATTGTTTTTAGCTATAATGTGTGAGTATTTCCCAAATCTGGGATTTCAGTGGAAACCCCACCGTGGGTTCTCCCTGATGTGTCCATAGGACTAGTATTTCGATAGGGATTAGAAATTTAGCTGATTACGCGGGGTGTTTCATTGTCATCGGCCGAAAAAAGACCGCCTTTGACCGTAGTGCCAAGGGGGAATAAACTTGGCGGTTGACTCTCTAGCCATAGCTCACGCCCTTAGTGTAGACACCGAATCTTAGCGCGCGGGAGCGACAGGATGAGATGTTGGAAGTTATCGTTGCGATCTTAGTGCTCCGGGAGACGATCGGTGTTCATGGACATGGGAATGCCCATCGACCGAACCCAGGTAGTCCGGCGTATCATCCTGGGCACCGACCAGAATATCGGGCCCATGGGACGCTGGTATCACTCTTAGAGGCAACGTCTCACCGCTAAACCCTAATTTCGATCGTTTTCCTATCCATAGGGTGTAATAGTGAGAACACACGATAGGGTGGAAACCGGAGTCCTGGGTTTCCCTTTATATTGTTTATCCTCCGTATTTACATTCCGTGACAAACCAACGATCGATCAGGCCAGCTCACCCGTAGGGTGAATTGGTTCCTCTTAGTAACAAGCACAATCACGCCTCCCTGTGTTTGACCCCCAAGCCACACTACAACACCGTGCGCTTGGGGTACAAATATTTTAAATCTAGTATCCCCTATCCAACTGCACTCTGTTACGAGATCGAAAAGCCGGGGGACGTCAAGCTTTATGGCACCGTTGCCGGGGAGGCAACGTGTTTGTTTATTTTAGGACCTTCGAACCCTTGAGTCTACTTCATATCCCTACATCGCGATAGTACTCGCATTCTACTTTTTCATTTTTATTTTCTATTTCTATTTCTCTATTTTTATCTGTTCCTATCCCATACTTGCTTCACGGGTATTTCTTGTTTTTCATGCGCAGGAATACAAGGAGTCTAGACGACTTGATTCCTATCGACCCGGAAATTAACGCCACCCTGAGGCATCTGGCCACAGAGAAGAGAAAAAGAGAAGAGTCTGAAGCCATGTGGGAGAATACCCCACCGCATAAGTCCCTGCTGGAGTACTCGATGCCATCCATCGGGTCCACCTCCTCCATCCAACCTCTGGCTATTTTAGCCCAAAGCTTCGAGCTTAAGCCGTCACTAGTGACGTGGATCTAGCAGGATCAATTCTCTGGGGCACCCTTGGAGAGCCCTATTGAACATCTGGACTCCTTCCTTGAGAAGTGTGACACATTCAGGATTAATGGTGTCACCACTGAAGCAATCCGACAGAAGCTATTCCCCTTCTCTCTGCGGGATAAGGCCAAGTAATGGCTTAGGGGAAGGACCCGAACACCTTCAACACTTAGGAGAAGATCTCGAATGCGTTCTTGACTAAGTTCTTCCCTCCGTGGAAGACAATGAAGCTGAGAAGTGAGATCTCCTCCTTCTCCCAGGGCAGCCACGAGTCCCTGCATGAAGCTTGGACGAGATACAAAGACATACAGCGGAGATGCCCTCATCACGAGCTTCCAAAGTGGCAGATTATTAATCTGTTCTATAACGGGCTGAGGGATGACTTGAAATCTTCGATGGACGCCGCGGCTGGGGGTCCTTCATGTCTAGAAGTGAAGAAGATGCCGGCAACATCTTGGAAAACATGGCATCAAACAATGAGTGGTGGTGCGACGAGCGTGCAACACCTAGATCTGGAGGCATTCATAGAGTCGAGGACGTCGACAAGTTGTCTAGCAAATTTGATTTGCCATCGACCCAGATCTCAGCGCTCATGGGAGGACCTAGTGGTGCCGGCACCCAACAAGTATCGGTGGTGGAAGCGGAAGTCCTGGGAGACTTCGAGGGTGGTGACATTTCACCGCCGGTGGATCAAGCTAGCGTACTTTTCTTCAACCCTACGGGTAATGCGCCGTATCCACCCCGGACTAGCTCCAACCCGGTTTATTCTCCGAATAACCGAAACCACCCAAATCTTATCTATCGGGCGTCGTACCAGCAGCTTCAGCAGCCGCAGCAACAAGTATATCAGCAGCCTAGGCAACAGCAGCAGCAGCAGTATCAGCACCAGCAGCAACCCCCGTAAATGTACCAACAGTATCCCCCATGAATTAGCAGCCCATGCAGCAGCAGCAGCAGCCATATGGTCAACAGCGAGTCATCTCTCTGCTAGGAGTCCCTCTTGACTCAGTATATCATAAACCAAGAGAAGATCAATTTGAAGCTGGAGATGGGACAGAGGGCCCTCACTGACCAAGTAACCCAGCTGGGGTTGCAGGTGGCAAACCTTCAAAGGTCACAAAATCAATTGCCGCCACAACCGGAAGTTAACCCGAGGGGGGCAAATCAGACTTTGGCACTAACACATGAACATGCGAATGTGTCCGCTATCGTCCTGAGAAGCGGGACACAAATTCCTACGAGAGTGCCCGCTAAGGAACCGGAAGCTCCGTTAGTCGTTGGGCGACCAATTGAAAAATCGAATGACGACGAATCTCCGTCACCAAAGAATACGACTCCGAAGGGAGTCCCTAAAGAAGAGAAGAAGAAGGAAGAGGAGGAGAACCTTAGAGTATTCAAGCCCGTTGTGCCTTTTCCACAATGACTTGCCAAGGCTAAAATTGATGAAAAATATGGCAAGTTCTTCGCTATGGTCAAGGATTTGAGTTTGCAGATCCCGTTCCTCGAAGCCATAAAGACAATTCCCTCATATACAAAATTTTTAAAGGACTTGGTGACGAGGGGTTCGAGAAAGGAAAAGGTCGTTCTCATGGCGGAATGTAGTGCTCTCATCCAGCGAGCGAATCCGCCCAAGCTAAAAGACCCGGGAAGCTTCTACATTCCTTGTTCGATTGAAGAAGTAAAAATCCATCGGTCACTCGTGGACTTAGGAGCGAGCGTCAGTCTAATGCCCCTGTCACTATATAGGAGGATAGGGATGGGAGACCTGGAGACCAAGGTATGACACTTCAATTAGCCGATAGATCGGTCAAATACCTGGTGGGAATTGTAGAAGACCTGCCCGTTAATGTCAGTGGAGTACATGTGCTGGTAGGCTTCGTGGTGATGGATATGCCCGAAGACACCCATACGCCCATCATCCTTAGACGTCCCTTCTCAGCCACCGCTGGCGTGCTGATAGACATGAAGAAAGGGAAGTTATCCCTTAATGTTGGCAATGAAAAGGTCGAGTTCGACTTGGGGTTATCCATGAAGCACCCCCCGGATAAAGCTGGTTGCAATATGCTGGATAATAAAGAAGAAAGAGCTGTGGAAGTTGGGGCCTGGGAAATTCTCTCAAGGAATCCCCTAGACAGCTTGGAGGACCTTGAAGAACATCTCGGTCTGAAGAAAGAAGATGTTTCTGGGGAAGCGGTTGTCCCACATACGACCCCTCCCGGATTCCAAAAAGCTCCTCCGACAAGGAAAAAGGGGAAGAGCCCATGGGGCTTACCGGTGATGAGATCCGGATCTTGAAAAGAGTGGCGGTAGATGCCAATATAAGGGAGAAGCTCCCTGATACCATCAACGGAGGGAGGATCGTCGAGCAAGTCTACTTGTCATCGCCGACGACACCAAGAGCCACCAATTCAGAATCTGAAGGGATGCCAAACTTAGGGCATCACCCCCGTCCACCTTGAAGATCATCTACGGGCGTCGAGCAAACGCCATTGAACAAAAGCGCTTCATGGGAGGCAACCCATGTTCTAAACTCTCATCATTGTTTTTAGTATTATTTTTAGCTTTATTTTTCTTATTTTGATAAATAAATTCAGCAACGGAAACTTCCGTCGAGAGACTTAGGCAATTTTTGGACTTTTGCAGGAAACAAGCCCCCAACCGATTGGTTGATCCCTCAACCGATCTGGTGGGACGTATCAGAAAGTGGCCTATATCTGTTCATCTACGAACTAGTCGGGTGAAGCAAAATGAGACCGGATGTCAGACCGTGTGAAAAGAGCATAAGTCTCGGAAAATTTGGGATTTAATCAACCGATCGGTTGATAGAAGCTATGGTCGTGTGACTGACCGGGTGAGCTGCACAGAAGTCTCCGGAAAATCATGAAGCGGCAAACCGATTGGTTGAGTTCTCAACCAATTGGTTCGCCTGTAGCAACTTTTCAACGAATTTTTTCGAAATAATAATCAACCGATCGGGTGAAAACTCACCCGATCGGTTCGACTTAAACCCTATAAATACCCCCCCCCCCCCGCCTTCACCCGTTCATTTCCCCTCACCCGATTTCGAATTCTCATCGCCGTTTCGACTTCCCCACCCCTCAACCGGCCTCGTTCTTCCCCCAAACAACCTCCAACCTCCATCAATCGATCTCTCCTCTCTCTCTCTTCCTTCTCTCCATCGATCTTTCTCTCTCCCACTTCCATTTAACCCCATCCAAGCCCTAATTTCTGCCCGACTCCCCCCATTTTCGAAAATTTGTTGAGAAGAAGTGCCGCGGCTTCACACTCCCACTCATTGCACGTCGTTGGGTGATCTACGAGCAAGGATCAACATCTCTACTGGGTAACTTCGCTCCTTAGCTCCATTTTCAATTTTGCCCTAGTATTACTATTTTGCTCAATTGCCATCGATTGTGTGCATCCATCATATCTTGCATACACTTGCATCACACACAACCATGGCCCGGGATCAAGATAAGGGTAAGGGTATCATGCGGGAGGAGGAGCCATCTCGCTAGAGACAGAAGACCACACGTCCACCACACTCACGCCCTCCTCATCCACAACCTACACAGCCCCAACCCCCCCCATTATCCCAACTGAGGACCCATTGATGGGCCCGCGTGGCAACCATTTTTTGAGTCAAGAACAAAAAGATTGTTATCATAGACTCGATGCACGGGGACACCTATCCACCAAATTTGCCCATGCCCAAACGCTTATCGATCTCGGTGTGTTCACCGAGGTCAAGACTCTCTTCGCCAATTTAGGATGGATAGCTTTCCTGAACGCCAACGCGGTATCCTACCCCTCCATCACACTCGAATTTTTATCCTCCCTTGTCTGTGAGTCGGGGTCGATCGTCATTTTCCGCGTCTGTAACAAAACCATCCACACCCACCTGAATACCATTAATAACATCTTTGGTTTCCCCATTCTTGGGGACGATGCTATACGTCCCTATGGGTATCACCCCGATTTTGACGTCGATCAATTTTGGTTTTGCCTCACCCTACACGATCACTATCCTCGAGGTAAGGCCAAGGCCTCCTCCATCATTCATCCCATATTCCGTCTGGCCCACCGAATCATATCTTACACATTTTCCCCCAGGGATGAGTCAGGTACCGTGACCATCCCTGATCTTTTTATTTTGTGGGCCATGACCTTTGCTTTTGTTCGTAGTGATGACGGGATTGCTTTTGGGGCCCCTGTCATTCCCATTCATGCTGGTGCTTGGCTTATTCATAAGCTACTTGAGATTAGCTGCACCGGCAAGGACAAATTTTGTTGCGGGGGCCTCATTACTATCATAGCTTCATATCCCCAGTTCAATATCCCCATCCCCGAGATTTACCTACTGCTGCAGGACCTACACGTCTAGATCTTGATGTCCTGCGGCACATACACATGATCAGGTCCCGCCCCGATGGTCGATTCACTTTCTACTTCGGTCACCCCCTGCTCCTTATACCATTCTGCCCAACCCAGCTCGCATGACTATCGCTTTTGTGGCAGACTGAACATTCCCATCTGACCCTGAGTATCTAGGGGGTTACGTCTTCCATTCCTTCCCCAGGGCGCACCCAGATCACCTTCCCCTGCTGACCACTTAGGCAAGCAGGATATCCCTGCGTCCCTGGGAGACTCCGGGGCTGGCCCCAGTCATACTATCCCGGCTTCTGGCCCTATCACTTCTGAGGCTCTGAGTGAGGCCCTTTTAGGCCTAGCCTCTGGTGCCGGCATGACCACTGCCGCTGGCACCACTTCCATCTCCAGTCCAGCTCTACTTCTTCCGCCCGCCGTGCCGCCTCCGCTCGCCTCGCTCTCGAGGCTGAGCTAGCTTCACTACGTGCTCGCGCTTCGTCCTCTGCTCCCTCGGACCCATCCTCTTCGATCTTCTCTCACCCATGTTTCCTCTCACTTGAGAGGAACGTGGCTGCCATCCTCCGCATTCTCACTCACGTTCACGGACCACCTACACCACCACCTTCACCTCCACCATCACACTCTTCACCTCCACCATCACACTCTTCACCTCCCCTATCACCCCCTAGGCGACCATCCCCTCCCACCACCACTGTTCCCATCCCTGCCACTTCACCTCCACTCACGACCACCGCCGTCGATCCCACAGATCCACCACCCTCCACTTCCGTCACCACATACGTGCGCCACAAGAAATTACAGGTGCGTTCGCGATCACTTCCCCCACCATCCTCTGCCGTATCTACCACCGTATCTACCCCATCTACCATCGCTTTGGTCGCCATTTCCCTTCCACCCGCCATCATCACTACCACACCACCCATCGTCCACACATCCACATCCATCCACACACATCCTGCACCCATCTCCCCACTTCTCCGAACACCACCCACCTCTCCCCTCTGCACCCCTCCATCTTCTGCCGAGGAGGACGAGGACGATTCCTCTCCTGCTTTTTGATTTCTTTCGCTTTTCCGATCTTCCCCTTGCATATTTCTTCATCGTCATGAGCACATCATATTGCTAGCTTTATCATGTCCAGCTTGGGGGAAGTCGACTTTTGTGTGTGTTTTTGTCATGTTTTGTGTGTGTGTGTTGTGTTTGTCTATATACGTCGTGTGGCGTGATTTTCTATCGTTCTTTTTCCGTTTTTCTTTTTCCTCTTTCTTTATTTTTCAGTTTCGTATGAGTGTTTTCCTCGGTTTTCATTTCTCCTTGTGTCGGTGCGTATTCCCCCCATTTTCATTACCCTCCCATATTTACTTTTATTTCATTGAGGGCAATGCAAGTTTCAGCTTGGGGGAGTCGCACTTCGTACGTCGTTTTGTGTCTTTTTCTTCGTTTTTTGAGTTGTTTTCACAGTGGTTTTCTTTTTCTTTCTTTCTTTTTTCTCCTCTCTCTCCTAGAGATGACCCCAAATGATATGACCCCAAATGATGAATTGCCACAGAATCACACACGCACCTAGCATGGCTTCGATAATCACATTCACTAACCCTAGGAAGCTGAGTCCTCTTGCATTTCATGCATCGTGGGTCCATTTTGCTTTTGTGTGAGTCGTGTGTCGTGTCTAGCTTACGGTGTGCTTCTACTTTGTGATTTTGATTTATATACCTATCCTGGAATGACCCCTAGATTATCATGTTTCGATTTGAATATGCGGTATTTGCTTCTCCTGTCTGCCTCTATATGCATGTTATATTTATATCGTATATTTCATTTCGCATGTGTCGGGATTCCACAGTTAGGAATAGGATAACCCATTTAGCCTATGCTCTGATTAGCAAAGAAAATCTCCCTTGCCCAATGTCTAGAATCCGATTTCCTTTTTTATTTTACTTGGTGTAAATCCCCTCATTGGGTACCGTTCTCCCACTTGGGAGAGTACACACATGTATATACCCAAAAGTCCAAAAATAAAAAAAAGAGAGAAAAGAAAAACCCAAAAAGAGAAGAAAAGAGAAAAGAAAAAAATACATATACCCAAAACCCCAAAAAAATTCACGTGTGAATATTTTCCTACCTACCGAGAATAAAGGGAAGGCGAGAATTTGCACCGAGTGTTCTTCCCCACGTCATCTCAACCCCCATCATTTTCGAAAACACTTGGAATAGGGACCTTCTGGCTATTATCTAGGCAATAGTGTGGTGATTTCCTAGTCCCTAGTTGTGGAGTCCCTGACGCATAATACGATTCGATTCTTACTCTGTTCTATTGCATGCTTGAGCTATCTATTCACCGCTTATTTCAAATCGAATCTATATTTGGTTCTTTTCTTGGATTTGTGTATATGGAGCTCTATTGCACATCGTAGATAGTAACACTGTCTGCTAGCACGCGACCACACTCACTTGCGCTTCACCGCGTGGGCCCACGACACTCGTTTGGACTCGTTTTCCTTGGTTTAGTGTTGTGATTTGTCGCTGCTTGCTTGGTATGGCGTTGTTGATTTTGTTGGCCCTGACGGGCAATTTGGGATTTTGACTTCTCTTTCTCTCTTTCTCTCTATTTTCTCCCTCCGAGCTCTTACTCTCACTTGTCTTCCTCGAGGACGAGGAAGGGTTCAGCTTGGGGGGATTTTGACGCGTGTGTATATTTTATGTATTCACGCACGTCTTCTTTGTGTTTTTCCGTTATTTTCCGTCGTCCCGTATCCATTTTCTCGTGTTTTCTAGTTTTCTTTCACTTGTCTGTGCTTTTGTGTGTTTACAGGAGATTGCCATCGTAGGGGACACATAACGAAGATATCATAAGTCCCCGGAGCAACGGGATGAGTCACGCACGATCCAGTGGGCGAAACGACGAAGATTGCCATCTTTCAGCCCCCACCTGATCGGTTGGACACAACCAACCGATCGGGTGATGCACGCGTGTCCGACCCGGACTGAAGCTAAAGCGAAGTGCAAGGTCAACCGATCGGTTCGCTGACCAGTTCATCCCAACAGAGTTCTCGGGAAATTGGAGCTGAATTCCAACCGATCGGGTGACCTTCACCCGATCGGTTCATCTGTAGCGAATTTTACGAACGACGACTCGGAGAGCTCACCCGACGGCCCGCTGACCGTGCCAAGTCGACTAAAGTCTCTGTTCTTTTGGGCGATAATTCCAACCGATCGGTTGATAACTCAACCGATCGGTTCACCTGATGACCGCATCCCTTCAAACGACGACCCGCTTGCGCCAACTGGTCGGGTCAAGCGAGCTGGTGAAATTTCTGAAGCTCGCAGCCGAAGCACGTAGCAGCTCACCTGATCGGTTGATTTTTCAACCGATCGGGTGAAGTCGTTTTCTATATATATCTGCCTAGGTTTTCAGAAAACGAAGCATTGTATTTTTTATGTCTTTTTCTCTATTTGTGACGGCTGGAATTTTATTGTTATATGTAAGTTATCTGATCTTTTTCAACTTTAATATAGTCTTAATTGCATTGCTACTACCGTGTTTCAATTGCCTGATCATGATTTTTACGGTTTATTTTCATTTAGATTGTTTTTTAGCTATAATGTGTGAGTAGTTCCCAAATCTGAGATTTCGGTGGAAACCCCACAGTGGGTTCTCCCTGATGCGTCCATAGGACTAGGATTTCGATAGGGATTAGGAATTTAGCTAGTTACGCGGGGCGTTTCATTGTCATCGGCGGGAAAAGACCGCCTTTGACCGTAAGGCCAAGGTGGAATAAACTTGGCGGTTGACTCTCTAGCCATAGCTCACGCCCTTAGCGTAGACACCGAATCCTAGCGCGCGAGAGTGGTAGGATGAGATGTTGGGAGTTATCGTTGCGAGCTTAGTGCTCCTGGAGTCGGTCAGTGTTAATGGACATGGAAATGCCCATCGACCGAACCCGGGTAGTCCGGCATATCATCCTGGGCACCGACCGGAATATCGGGCTCATGGGACCCTGGTATTACTCTTAGAGGCAACATCTCCCCGCTAAACCCTAATTCCAATCGTTTTCCTGTCCGTAGGGCGTAATAGCGCGAACACACGATAGGGTGGAAACCGGAGTCCTGGGTTTCCCTTCATATTGTTTATCCTCTGTATTTACATTCCGTGACAAACCAACGATCGATCGGGCTAGCTCACCCGTAGGGTGAATTGGTTTCTCTTAGAAACAAGCACAACCACGCCTCCCTGTGTTCGACCCCCAAGCAACACTACAACACTGTGCGCTTGTGGTACAAATATTTTAAATCTAGTATCCCCTATCCAACTGCACTCTGTTACGAGATCGAAAAGCCGGGGGACGTCAGCGCCCAGTGCTCGCCTGAGACTGGGGCACCCGGGCCCATCGCCTGGGCACGCCCAGCTGGAAGAGAAGGCAGGTGGGCCCCTTTGTGGGGCCCACAGGTATGAGAAACCCTATGTGTTCTTAGGCGGCTGGAAATTTCAGCAAAAATGGGGTTTTGGTGAACTTGGCGACGACGTTTGAGGGGGTCAAATGAAGTCAGAATTCATTGTCGTTTGTTTCTATATGTTCACCGTTCATTGCTCTTCAATTTGATAGGTTGTATCAATTGCGAAGCTTAACTGTGAGGGAGGAAACATTCGCTAAAGATTGGCCTTTGTGAAAGGCAAACTTTTATTAATTTTTGTTCCAAAATCTTTAGTCCCACATCGGATATGATGAGAAGGAGAGGGGTCAGCCGCTTATATAAATATGGGCCAAACCCCCCTCCTTGAAAATCGTACCAAGTCTTCAAATCCGAGAAGCTCCAAAAAGTTTTGAGCACGCTCAGATTCAGACTTAAATTAATATTCTCTTTTCTCTCAAAATTCTTCCTTGCTCCTGATCGAGCTCTAGCAAAGCTACGAAGGAGTTCGGATTGGATCCGAAGTTTTGACGGAGGATCCACTCAAGGTGAAACTTTCTTCGGTGCGTGTTGGCTCGGCGATAATGGTGTTGCTCGCCTTGGGACGTGGTGCGGTTCGGAAAGCGATTCGGCTCAGGACGAGGTATGGCTTGGGAATCGGTTTGGTTTGGGTGAAGCAGCGTGGCACCAAATAAATGTTGTTGAAAACGACGCTTCGTATTCTGCGGAAAAGAAGTGAAAGGTATGTAGTTTATTAATTCATGCGTTTATAATTGCAACTGTTAGATAGATCTATCTTTAGGGGTTGGTCGGACCCAACCCTGGGATAGTAGAGATCATGGCTAGGGTTTGTTCTCTTTAGGGCTTGATTTTAAATTGTTTTAAATCTATTTTTCCGCTGCTTGTTTGATCTCATCGTCCGTCCGACTTAGACCGACGTCAAGTTTATTGCCCTAAGGACCCAGAAAACCCAACAGGGAGGTCGTTCGACAACCATCACGTCGAGCTATATGTGAGGAAATGTAAAGTGGAGTGGATGCTTAGTATCAAGATACCTGAGTGTAGGTTCCTCTCCTTTCTTCCATTATCTCCTGGGATTTTATATGTTCTCCATTGTCTTATAACCTCCAAGCTAATAATGTGCCGTCATTGGCGTAACAGTCGCCATAATAGTATGCCATAATTACCGAGTTAGTGGCGATTAAAGTAGGCCATGATGAGGTGTAACCACCCACCTTTGATGGCCCTTTATAAGAGTGGTGGAGGTCGACTCGTTCAACTATGGTGATTTGGGCCGTAGCCGGCGTAATCATGGCGGGCCATATTTGGAGTAACAGAAACCCTTATTGGAATACTGAAAGGATTAGTATTGGGCGTATGGATGGAAATGGGCTGAGCCGGACTCGGTCTTTTGCATGCCCAGTCCCGGCCCTACTTTACAACAGGCCGGGCTCAGTTACGGGCTTGTGAGAAGCGGCTTCGGAAATACTGGCCTGTTCGGGCCTCGGGCCAAGTCCGGGCGGGCTCAGGCACCAATTCCGCTTATTATTGGTTTAGAATGTAATATATTGCAAAACTTTTGCATTTTGTTCTGTTCTCCTTCAGGGCGTATTATGCCTATTACTGCAAAGATTGAACACTCACGATGATTGAGTTTGAATTCAGCATAAGTTCATTGTTTTAGAATGTAATAGATTGCAAAATTCTATTCTCCCTCAGATTGTATTATGCAAATGGCTTCAATTATTGAACACTCAAGATGCTTGTTTGGGTGCTGAATTTATGTACAATGCTTTTTTTGTAACGTAAATGAATTTAGCAGCAAAAGTTACAAAATAACAACAACGTCAACAACAACATTAGCCGTTGACCGGAATCAAACCATAAACCTGTGTTCGGCTGATATGATATCATCGACACCAGTGCTTTCTTTCGCATTATATATCCATATCGTAAAAATACAAACAAAAGGTTAGAGAAGCGGCTATATATGGATTACGATTGCTTGGACTGAAAAATGTAATCAACATCAGCTAAACATTTATTATTATATTTTGTTAAAGATACTTAACAAAGATTGACGTGCATTTATATTTCATATATTCACGCACGTTTTCTTTCGTGTTTTTCTGTATTTTCCGCCGTCTTTTATTCGTTTTCTCGTATTCTCTCGTTTTCTTTCACTTTTCTTTGTTTCTCCATGTTTGCAGGAGATTGCCCGCGTAGGGGACGTTTAACGATGATATCTCAAGTCCCCGGAGCAACGGGAGGAGTCACGCGTGATCCAGGGGGTCAAACGACGAAGATTACATCTTTCAGCCCCTCACCCGGTCGGTTGGTCATCTCCAACCGATCGGGTGATGCACGCGTGCACCACCCGGTCTCAGCCGGAGCTCAAGTGAAAGTCACCCGACCGGCTCACAGGCCGGTTCAACGGGGACCAACTCTCTGTCTTCTCGAGCCAAATTTCAACCGATCGGGTGACTCTCACCCGATCGGTTCATCTGTAGCTGATGCTGAGGAGCCGAAGACATGGGCACCCAACCGATCCCTTCACCCGATGGCGCCAAGATCCAACCGGTCACTCCAAGAACTCAACCGTCCGGTTCATATGACCGGGTGAAAGTTCACCGTTTTTTGTTTATTATCTGTAACGGATCACCCGATCGGTTGACTTGTCAACCGATCGGGTGATACGAGATCCTATAAATAGGACCCCTAGGGTTCCAGAAACGGAGAGCTGTTAGTTTTTACCGTTTTCTCCTATTGTGACGGCTGTAATTACTTTTCTATTGTAAGTTTTCGGATCATTCTTAAACTTTAGTATTATCTTAATTGCTCTACTACCTTTGCATTCCAATCGTCTGATTATGATTCCAACGGTTCATTTTCGTTTAGATCGCTTTTTAATGAATATTTGTGAGTAGTTCCCAAATCTGGGATTTTGGCAGAAACCCCTTCGGGGGCTCTTCCCGATGCGTCCATAGGGTTAGGAAATCAATAGGGATTAGGAATCTAACGGTTACGCGGGGCGTTTCATTGTCATCGGCAGGAAAAAGACCGCCTTTGACCGTTGGACCAAGGGGGAATAAACTTGGCGGTTGACTCCCTAGCCAGAGCTCACGCCCTTAGCGTAGACGCCGAATCCTAGCGCGCGGAAGCGGCAGGATGAGACGTTGGGAGTTATCGTTGCGAGCTTAGTGCTCCCAGAATCGATCAGTGTTAATGGACACGGGAGTGCCCACTAATCGAACCCGAGAAGTCCGGTGTATCATCATGGGCACCGACCGGAATATCGGGCCCATGGGATGCCGGTACCACTTTCAGGGGCAACGTCTCACCATTAGACCCTAATTCCGATCGCTATCCTACCCGTAGGCTGTATCGGCGAGAGTCGCTCGTTGGAGTGGAAACCAAAGTCCCGGGTTTATTTTCTTATTGTTCATACCTTGCATTCCTTTCCGTGACAACCCATTAACTGATTCGGGCTAGCTCGCCCACGGGGTGATTTTGTTCCTCCTTGACACAAGCACATCCTAGCCTCCCTGTGTTCGACCCCCAAGCCACACTACAACACCGTGCGCTTGCGGTTACAAATATCTAAACCCCCACGCGGGTCCCCCGGCCATTTGCGGCTAGCAAATCGGGGGCACACGTCAAGTTTATGGCGCCGTTGCCGGGGAGGCGGTCGGTTTGATATTAGCTTAGCTTGGGTTCGGTAGACTACACATAAAAACACAAAAAAAAATTCTTTTTCTTTTTTTTAGAAAAAAAATATATTCAATAACCGAGAAATTTCTCCCCCACCATTATATTATCTTTTTGTTATTTTCTTGTACTATTGACGCTCCTCTCTAGTTTTCTTATTTTTGTTATCCAGGTATCTTTGGTATAATCATGTGGAGATCAAATTTTGATGCTCAGATGGGAGGATATGATCCTTATTCGGTTGTGGTTTGTGAGACTTGTGGGATGGCGGGACATGTGTATTATGATTGCCCATTTACGCTCGAGAGCCTCCCCCTACACCAAGACCAAACATTTTCCCACAACCTTAGCCCGAACACCTTCCATCCATTTCCTCAACCTTATACCCCTCCACAAACACAAGAAGAATCAAGCCTCGTGTCTCTCCTTGAAAGTGCCATGTTTAACCAAGGCCAAATATTACAAAACTTAATGGTACCAATCACCGAGCCGACACCGAGGAGAGGGGATGAAGGAGAGGATATACCCACTTTCATGGTTGAGACCACCATGCCATCAGCCACCATAGACACATCTCAAGCCGATACCCCATTTTTCCATCACTACCACTTGGATGACGAAGCATTTTTTGATGATGATAGTGAGGATGTGGAGATTTATCTAGGATCTGTGGGAGAGATTTCTTGTCTTGATTTGGATACCCCACATGAGTCCTATGAGAGCACTGAGGAGTTTACAAAGATTATGCATACCGGCGAGGAGGATGTGCGTAAGGACGAGGACACCACGACCACATACGAGGGGTCCGCTCCACATCCACCTCCAGAGCCATCTCTGTCGCAGCTTCCTCCTTGGTCGGTGGTCAACCAATAGGATGTCATTCAGGACATCGGGTAGATGGAGGAGCATGAGCATATCGTCGAGGAGGATGTGCATGAGGTCTTGGATACGATCATCCACTTCATGGAGCCCGAGCCACATCTACCTCTACCGTCGCGCTCCACTTCTTCTGCGGCTGAGCATCTACTTGAGCATATTGCCCCTATTCAGGGAGATTTTCATACTCACTCTCACTCCACATTTGAGTCTCGCTTTTCACGTCCTATTTCTTTAGACTCATATATTTTTGACACGCCATATCTCTCGCAGGACACATGATCTACTTCCCTTGAGGTATGCTGCGGTGCGTCACTACCTGGAGAGCCACTTCTCATGGCGAGCGAGGATTTGGTCATCGCTAGTACAGAGGATAATGACCCATTCTCAGGGAGTATTCGTCACCCTTTTATTATTTTTCCATCTCATGTTGACGATTATCTCTGGGATACATTTATTTTGGGAAATAATTTCTTGCCATGGACTAATGCACCTCGTCCTTTGTAGGTCACAGGTGGACACCTACGAGGGATGCTTGGAGGTGCATTGCTTGGGTCCATTGGCACACGTGGCACAACGCTTCTGGCGGAGCCACAGAAGGAGCAGTTAGAGCAGCTACCTGCCCCACTTCAGATCTTAGACCCGCCTATGCTCAGGTGTATCCTAATCCAATAGTGTAAAATTTTACCGCTTTCTAGTTTAGATTTTAATAATCTCGTCTCCTCTCATTAGCGAGGAGAGCGTATCTAGGATTTGCTTTTGCATCTTAATAACCCTTCATGTCGTGCCCTTCTATCATTTCACCCCACATCCTCTTCCGAGGAGAACGAGCAGACTGTCTCTCCTGCATTCTGATTTCTTTCTTTTCCGATTTTCCCCCTAGCATATCTCTATATCCCCATTGGTCATATCATTTTGCTAGCATTGTCATGTTCAGCTTGGGGGAAATCGACTTTTGTGTGCATGTTTTCGTGTGTCGTTGTCGTGTGTTTGTGTCTTTGAGTCCTTCATTGCGTTTTATATCTTTTATTTTGTATGTTTCTTTCTCTTTATTTTCCAGTTTCGTTCGTGTGTTTTTCGTGTTTTTCATTTTTTGTGTCCGTGCAACCCCCATTTTCATTGCCCTCCCGTATTCACTACTATTGCATTGAGGACAATGCAAGCTTCAGCTTGGGGGAGTCGCACTGTGTGCGCCATTTGAGTCCTTCTTCTTTGTTTTTGTGTCGTTTTCATCGTGTTTTTTATTTTTTCTTTTTTTTCTCTTCTCTTCTTTTTATCTCTTTCTCCTAGAGATGAACCCTATGATGAATCGCCACAAAATCACACACACCTAGCATGGCATCGATAATCACACTCACTGACCCTAGGGTTTCGAGTCCTCTTGCATTTCACGCATCGTGGGTCCACTTAGCTTTTTGTGAGTCGTGCATCGTGCCTAGCTATTTGGTGTGCTTCTACTTTGTGATTTTACTTTATATACCTGTCCAGGAATGACCCCTAGATTATCATGCTTCGATTTGAATATGCGGTATTTATTTTCCCTGTCTGCTTCTGCATGCTATATATATATATATATCGGGTACTTCATTTCGCATGTGTCGGGATTCCACAATTAAGGACTAGGACAACCTATTTAGCTTATGCTCTATTTAGCGAGAATAGTTTCATTTGCCCAAGTGTTTAGATTTCGACTTCTTTTTTGTTTTACTTGGTGCAAATCCCCTCGTCGTGTACCGTTCTCCTACTTGGGAGAGTACACATGTGTATAGCCAAAAACCCAAAAATCTAAAAAAAAAGAGAAAAGAAAAGAAAAACCCAAAAAGAAAAGAAAAGAAAAATTTTGTATAGCCAAAAAGCCAAAAAAATACAAATACCCAAAACCCAAAAAAATTTCAAGTGTGAATGTTTTTCCTATCTATCGAGAATAAAGGGAAGGCGAGAATTTGCACCGAGTGTTCTACTCCACATCATCTCAACCCCCATCGTTTTCGAAAACACTTGGCTTAGGAACTTTTTAGCTAGTATCTAGGCTATAGTGGCGTGATTTCCTTAACCCTAGTTGTGGAATCCCCGATGCATGATACGCTTCTATTCTTTTACTCTTCTCATGCATGCTTGAACTAATATTCACCGCAATTTCAAATTTGAATCGGTATTTGGGTCGTTTCCTGGGTCCGTGTATATCGAGCTTTATTGCACATCGTAGATATCGACACCGACTGCTAGCGCACGACCACACTCACTCGCGCTTCACCGCGTGGGCCCACGACACTTATTTGGACTCGTTTTCTTAGGGTTAGTGATGTGATTTGACGTTTGCTTGCTTGGTGTGTCGGTTTTGATTTCGTTGGCTCTGACGGACGATCTAGGATATAGAGTTTTCTTTCTCTCTCTTTCTCTCTATTTTTTCCCTCCAAGCTCCTACTCTCACTCGTCTTCCTCGAGGACGAGGAAGAGTTCAGCTTGGGGGATTTTGACGTGCGTTTATATTTCATATATTCACGCACGTTTTCTTTCGTGTTTTTCCGTATTTTCCGCCGTCTTTTATTCGTTTTCTCGTATTCTCTCGTTTTCTTTCACTTTTCTTTGTTTCTCCATGTTTGCAGGAGATTGCCCGCGTAGGGGACGTTTAACGACGATATCTCAAGTCCCCGGAGCAACGGGAGGAGTCACGCGTGATCCAGGCGGTCAAACGACGAAGATTACATCTTTCAGCCCCTCACCCGGTCGGTTGGTCATCTCCAACCGATCGGGTGATGCACGCGTGCACCACCCAATCTCAGCCGGAGCTCAAGTGAAAGTCACCCGACCGGTTCACAGGCCGGTTCAACGGGGGCCAACTCTCTGTCTTCTCGAGCCAAATTCCAACCGATCGGGTGACTCTCACCCGATCGGTTCATCTGTAGCTAATCCTGAGGAGCCGAAGACACGGGCACCCAACCGATCCCTTAACCCGATGGCGCCAAGATCGAACCGGTCACTCCAAGAACTCAACCGACCGGTTCATATGACCGGGTGAAATTTCACCGTTTTCTGTTTATTATCTGTAACGGATCACCCGATCGGTTGACTTGTCAACCGATCGGGTGATACGAGATCCTATAAATAGGACCCCTAGGGTTCCAGAAACGGAGAGCTGTTATTTTTTACTGTTTTATCCTATTGTGACGGCTGTAATTACTTTTCTATTGTAAGTTTTCGGACCTTTCTTAAACTTTAGTATTATCTTAATTGCTCTACTACCTTCGCATTCCAATCGTCTGAATATGATTCCAACGGTTCATTTTCGTTTAGATCGCTTTTTAATGAATATTTGTGAGTAGTTCCCAAATCTGGGATTTTGGCAGAAACCCCTTCGGGGGCTCTTCCCGATGCGTACATAGGGTTAGGAAATCGATAGGGATTAGGAATCTAACGGTTACACGGGGTGTTTCATTGTCATCGGCAGGAAAAAGACCGCCTTTGACCGTTGGGCCAAGGGGGAATAAACTTGGTGGTTGACTCCCTAGCCAGAGCTCACGCCCTTAGCGTAGACGCCGAATCCTAGCGCGCGGGAGCGGCAGGATGAGACGTTGGGAGTTATCGTTGCGAGCTTAGTGCTCCCAGAATCGATCAGTGTTAATGGACACGGGAGTGCCCACTGATCGAACCCGGGAAGTCCGGTGTATCATCCTGGGCACCGACCGGAATATCAGGCCCATGGGATGCCGGTACCACTTTCAGAGGCAACGTCTCACCATTAGACCCTAATTCCGATCGCTATCCTACCCGTAGGCTGTATCGGTGAGAGTCGCTCATTGGAGTGGAAACCAAAGTCCCGGGTTTATTTTCTTATTGTTCATACCTTACATTCCTTTCCGTAACAACCCATTAACCGATTCGGGCTAGCTCGCCCACGGGGTGATTTTGGTCCTCCTTGACACAAGCACATCCTAGCCTCCTTGTGTTCGACCCCCAAGCCACACTATAACACCGTGCGCTTGTGGTTACAAATATCTAAACCCACACGCGGGTCCCCCGGCCATTTGTGGCTAGCAAATCGGGGGCACACGTCAAAGATCCATTTGGATCATTTATGCTACTTAATATGACATACACAGATTATTATATGGACATAATATGTAATGATGGTGTTTGCAAATTGCAAAACACTTAATTATATCTTTTCATAATTTATTCGATTAAGCAGTGTTAATTCTATCCTTCACTGTAATTCAGTGCACACAAGAAAATGTGCATATCAAATTTAAAAATATGAACCAAATGTGCATATTTTATTTAGACATGCTTTATAAGAGAGGGAATGTATTTAAGGGTAGACACAATTCAGACTCCCAAATCGAACCTGAAGCTTTTGAGCCGCATCAAAATCTTTTCTGTCATCTATATGGTCAAGTTCATTAAAATCTATTTTGCCATTCCTAATCACTACTTTTTTATGCAGAAGAGTTATCAGGGGAAGATGAAGCCCGCTTATCACAAGCCCGGGCCCGAGCCTGGCCCGTTGTCAAATAGGGCCGAGACTGGGCATGCAAAAGACCGAGCTCGACCTGGCCCGTTGCCATCCATAATAGGAATCTAACTTCCCATAATTTCTAACTTCTCACCATCTCATGTCTCTTCCTTTCGCTGATTTACTTTAATATCGATAGCATTATTAGTAATTAGCATATCATTACAGCTAATTATCAACGTTGAGACAACATGATTTGTCAACACTAATCCATTTATTGGCTCTTACTTATCCATTTACCTAAGATTTAGTTTATATCAACTATAATTCACGCAGGCATTTAATAATGTAATACATGTTAATCATAAATAAATACAAAGACCCCAGTTTTGTTAACAATACCACTACTAGAAACTGAGAATCAGCCGCGGATCATCCGTCATAGACAGAATCCGTGGCAAATGTGGAAAATATTAGCCACGGACAGGCCGTGGCAAATTATCAGTGACTAATTATTTATTAGCCATGGAAATTCCATGGCAGAAATATATTAGTCACGGAATATTCATCCACTTTGTCAGCCGTAATGAAAAAGTATTTTTCAGGAAATTTTCGTGACAGATAGTGCTAAACAATCAGGGAATTTCCCTAGCAATTATATAATAGTCAAGGACCCAAAAATGAGCGGGATTGTTGTGAGTGGAGGAGGCCTTTGGCCTTCCCACCATTTATTCCCCCATTACTCCACCACTCTTAATGTGGTGGAGACCTTTGGTATGCTAAAGGTCTCTTGGAATGCCATATGAACTTTATAAATAAATAACCATGGCCGTTGGCCATGGTTACTCTTCTCCATATCTCTTAACACATTATCAGCACTTTTGCTCCTCTCTTTTGAGCTTTTCTACCCTCCAAAATCCATCCTCTAATTTGTTACGCGCAAAGGAATCTCTGGTTGCTGCTGTTCGTGGCGGATTTCCTCTTGGGCGTACATTGCTAAAGGAATCTCTTGGGCGTTTTCGGAGCGTGGAATTTTCTCTCTATGGATCTTCTTGTCTTTTCGATCTTCCCTAGATTTTCAATCTAGAGGTAATTTCCGTCGATCCCGTAGATAAACAAATTTTTATTTTAGCCATGATTTTTTACAACCTTTTTTTGGCTTGTTTAAAATCTGCTAAATACAATATCATGCCTTGATAAAATACAATAAAAAAAATAAAAAAAAATTTCAGCCGTAACCCCCCAAAGGGGGGGTTCTTACCCCAGCCCCCGCCGACGGCGGGGTCTCCCGATCACCGCCCCCCCCCCCCCCCAGGCGAGGGGGGGCCTATTTCGGCGAACGCCTCCCCCCCGACGGGGGCCGTACTAGCGCCGCCCCCCGACGGGGGGCCGTTCGTTGCGCCGCCCCCCCCCAGCGGGGGGTCTCCGTTCTCGCCCCCCCCGGTCGTTGCGCCCCCCCAGCGGGGGGGGGGTTTCTGTGTCGGTGCCCCCCCCCTGACGGGGGGGCCGTTCGGTCACTGCCCCCCAGCGGGGGGGGGCGTTCGGTCGCCGCCCCCCAGCGGGGGGGGCTTCTGTGTCGGCGCCCCCCGACGGGGGGGCCGTTCGGTCGCCGCCCCCCCAGGGGGGAGGGGGTCTTCTGTGTCGGCGCCCCCCGACGGGGGGCCGTTTTGTCGCCGCCCCCCCAACAGGGGGGGTCTTTTGCGCCCCCCCGACGGGGGGGCGTTCTGTCGCCGCCCCCGCCAAGCGGGGGGGGAGGAGGAGGGTGGGTCTTTTGTCTGGCCGACAGGGGGGACTTCTGGCCGCCGGCGCTGGCCGAAAACAGTAACAGATGGGGTGGAATTTGAGGGGACAGACTTAGGGTTTTGGGATTCTTTGCATTCCACAACCCAAAAATGGGCTTAATGGCTGATTCGACTTAATTTAATTAAAATTGATAGCTTTGTTGTTGGGCCTGCAGCCCATTTGTGCCTACCAATAACTTAATAAATTCTATGTGCCTGCAGCCCCAATTACTTAACAGTTATTATTTTTGCCTACTAAATACTGGCCTGAAGCCAATTAATTCTTATTGCAATATTCTTTTTGTTGATTTTTGGCAAATGGGCCTGCAGCCCAATTATTAATGAAATATTACACAGATTAATATATATGGGCATGTCGCCCCTTTAAATTATTAATCTATATCATTTCTTGATTATGAACTTGTCACTTCATATTGCAAAATTTATAACACTATTGCATTATTATTAAATAATGGAATTTAGGATTTTTTTTCAAAATATAATTATCTTAAGGATCCTGCGACCGCTCTGCCGTTAGTAAACTAACCTAACGGTGTATGACGTCTCCCCGTGGTCCGAGAGATTATTATATTTTATAGTCTATTTTCCAATATTTTATATGCCTATGTTATATACATGCGTGGTTGTTTATTTTGTGCCTGTAGCATTTATAAACTGCGTGGATGTTTATGTAAGCTAAAATGTGATTTTTGGGATCGGCCAATTTGATACCCTTTAAATTCCTTGCAATTTAATTTTCTTTTTTGAGAGAATTTGTAAGTGAGGATTATATGTATTTTTGCCAAAGACCGGCGTACCGACAAAATGAAGACGGCGTTGTACATTGGAAAATTTAGGGACCCATTCTGGGTTTCCAAGTTGTATTTTTCTTTTCTTTATGGACTGTATATTCGGACTTTGGACTTTGTACATTTTTGGGTATCTGGCCGATCCCCACATTTTGCTTACTTTATTTGTTATGCGTGAATTTTAATTTTAATTAATTCATGCTTATTTTAAATTGCGTAGATAAATGGCTAAATTGGCAAGCGTCGATTTCGAAGTCCTTGACTCTACAGGGAAGAATTACCTGAGTTGGCGAGTGGACCTGAAGTTCCACTTGCGTTCGATGGCCATCCTTGGGTCCATTTTGGCTCCTTCCTCGGCCCCAGCAGCGGCCGATGCTTCTGCTACATCTAGCAGCAGCACTCCAACCACTGTATCCGATGTAGATAAGGCGAAAGCCATAATCTACATTAGGAAACATATAGATCAGACCTTAAAGGCTGAATACTTAACGGTTGAGAACCCAAAGGACCTGTGGACAGTGCTGGAGGCACGGTATAAACATCAAATTGATGTTATATTACCGTGTGCCAGTTATGAGTGGGAAAACCTCAGACTTCAGGACTATAAGTCCGTCGCTGAGTATAATTCTGCACTTCTTAACATCACCTCACGCCTGAAGTTGTGCGGTGAAGAAGTGACAGAACAGCGCATGTTGGAAAAGACATTTACCTCGTTTCACGAGAAAGATGCAATCCTCATGCAGCAGTATCGTGAACGCAATTTCATGAAATTCTCCGATCTGATCTCATGCCTACTTAGGGCAGAGCACAATCGAGACTTACTGCTTGCCACTCATAATTTACGTCCAGCTGACACTGCCCCTATCTCTGAAGCCCACCACGTTTCTCCCCAGAAGTGGAAAAACAAGAGGAAGGCTAAAAACACCAAAGGGAAAGCTTTAATGAAGCAACCAAGAGGTGTAGCTCCCCAGACAAACAAAAACAATAAGGAAAAGCGAAACTTCACATGAAAGCGAAAGAACACCGAGCAAGTGTCACTTCCTAAGAAGAACTAGGAGGATAAATGCCATAGATGCAGCATGACTGGTAATTCGTCCAGAAACTTCCGCACTCCTCGCCACCTCCAGGATCTATACCAGGCGAGCGAGAAGTCTCTACCTGAAACAAACTTGGCGGCTGTTCAGCCGCCAACAATGTTTAGTGCAAAAGACTTCGAGAACGACGACCTTCTCAATTGAGCATCATCTTTTATCTATGCATTTAGAATTCTTCGATGTATCTTCATCTTTTATTTGCTTTAGTATGAACTTTTATTTTTGAATGTTGTCTACATTTCGCTCAAATAAAATTTCGTTTTTGCTTATATAGATGAAGTATGAGTGCCTAGTGGACAGTGCCTCGACGCACACAATCCTTCGCGATCATTGCTATTTTAATAGCGTAAATAAATATGACGGTCATGTTATCACAATTTTAGGACTGTCCCAAATAATCGAAGGATCTGGTGAAGCAATTATATTGCTCCCAAATAACACAAGAATTCAAATAAATAATGCATTATTCTCTACTAAATCAAATAGGAATCTCGTAAGTTTCAAGGACTTCCGTTTAAACGGATATCACTTAGAAACCAGAGATGAAAATAAGGTTGAATATCTGTATGTCACTCGTCAGAAAGATGACCAGAAGATCATCTGCGAGCGATTCAAGGGACTCCCGTCGGGTCTTTACCAAACATACATTCAACCAACAGAAGCCAATATGACTGAGCACCAGACGTGCCAATCACTGCCAGAGTTCCAACTCTGGCACAATAGACTTGGTCACCCTGGAACAACAATGATGCGACGCATCATCACTGAATCCCGTGGACACAAATTGAAGAACCTGAAGATTCTTCAAAAGGGTGAATTTCCTTGTCTCCCTTGTTTCAAGGGAAAACTTATAACGAGACCATCCCTCCTGAAAGTAGGATTAAAGTCTACTGGCTTCCTTGAGAGAATTCATGGTGACATTTGCGGGCCCATTCACCCCGCAAGTGGCCTATTTCGGTACTTCATGGTACTGATTGATGCATCAACCAAATGGTCTTATGTGTGCCTCTTGTCCACCCGCAACCTAGCTTTTCAAAGCTATTGGCACAAATAATAAGGTTGCGTGCTCATTTCCCCGATAACCATATCAAGAAACTACATTTTGATAATTAGGGAGAATTTACTTCACAAGTCTTCGAAGACTATTGTCGGGTAACGTGTATTGAAGTTGAACATCCTGTAGCACATGTTCACACCCAGAACGGATTAGCTGAGTCCCTTATAAAGAGACTCCAATGGATTGCACGTTCATTGCTTATGCAATCCCAGTTGCCGGTGGATACTTGGGGACATGCTATTTTACATGCCGCATCACTTATTAGGATAAGACCCTCTGGAGGTCATACTTTATCCCCGATGCAACTAGCATATGGCGCACCTCCGGATATCTCTCATTTGAGAGTGTTTGGTTGTGTGGTATATGTCCCAATAGCACCACCTCAGAGGACCAAAATGGGTCCTCAGCGTCGTCTAGGTATCTATATTAGGTTTGATTCACCCTCTATTATCATATACCTTGAACCCCTGACGGGAGACGCATTCAAGGCACGTTTTGCTGACTGTGAATTTGATGAGAAATTTTTTCCTAAACTGGGCACACAGTCTAAGAAGCCAGAAGCTACTTAGACCATTAGTTGGGACCAGAAGTCTTTGTCCTTATATGATCCGCGTACTAATCTGTGGGAAGATGAGATCCTGAAGATCCTTCACATCCAGAATATAGTACACCTTTTGCCAGATAAGTTCACGGACAACCATAAGATTGTCCATTCACACGTCCCTGCTGCCAATACGCCAGCTAGGATTTACATCCCCATAGATGGATGCAATCCACCGATAGCAGAATTGGCTGTACCTCAAATGAAAAGAGGACGCCCACCAGGTTCAAAAGATAAAGTTCCTCGAAAGAGGAAGACTCCTAGAGATAATAAGATTATCCCTCCACAGGATGCTGAGCTCAGACCAGCTACTTCTCCTCTCCTGATTTCCCCGGCAGAGGAAACAATAGGAGAAACATCATTAAATTTTGTACGTACTGGAGAAGTACTGGACAGAAAAAGCACGTCGACGACGACGATTTTGCGTTCGATATTGCCGTTCACGTCACTGAATATGACGATGACGTCGAACCACGATCTCTAGCGGAATGCAAACGCAGAGATGATTGGCCAAAGTGGGACGAGGCAATAAGAGTAGAGCTGGACTCACTCTTGAAACGTGAAGTCTTTGGACTAGTAGTCCAAACACCAGTAGGTGTAAAACCTGTGGGATATAAGTGGGTTTTCATAAGAAAAAGAAATGAAAATAATGTGATCGTTCGCTACAAGGCACGCCTTGTAGCCCAGGGTTTCTCCCAAAGACCGGGGATTGATTACGAAGATACATATTCTCCGGTCATGGATTCGATCATATTCCGATTTTTAATAAGCCTAACTTCTCTGGAACGCCTAAAAATGCAGCTCATGGACGTTGTGACTGCATATCTATATGGCGATATAGATAAAAATATCTATATGAGACTTCCTGATCGGTTTAATCTACCCCCAGAGATGAAAGAGATACCTCGGGACGTATTCTCTGTAAGGCTGCATAGAGCATTATATGGTCTAAAGCAATCGGGAAAGATGTGGTATAACAGACTTAGTGATTTCCTTGCACAGCAAGGATTCACGAATAATGAAGTCTGCCCGTGTATCTTTATCCAAAGAACGGGAACATGATTCGTCATCATAGCAGTATATGTAGATGACATAAATCTCATAGGATCTCCTGCAGAGATCAATGAGATATCTGAAAGACTAAAACATACTTTTGAAATGAAAGACCTAGGCAAAACAAAGTATTGTCTTGGCTTACAGATTGAACACCTAAGAGATGGAATCCTATTACACCAATCTAATTATACAAAGAAACTTCTACGCAAGTTTCATATGGATAAATGACATCCTTTATGTACTCCTATGGTCGTAAGATCACTAGATATACATAAGGATCCCTTCCGGCCTCTGGAAGAGGGGGAGGAGATACTGGGTCCTGAAGTACCCTACCTCAACGCCATTGGAGCACTTCTATATCTGGCTAACTGTACGCGTCCCGATATAACGTTTACAGTTAATCTCCTAGCCAGACACAGTGCATCGCCCACAAAGCACCACTGGAACGGAGTAAAGCATCTTCTGCGATACCTCCAGGGTTCAATTGATCTGGGACTTTACTACCAGAGAGGTGCCTCCCCCAAATTATTTGGTTATGCTGATGCAGGTTATCTCTCAGATCCGCACACGGAAAAATCCCAGACAGGTTTTGTGTTTACCTACGGAGGTACTGTTATCTTCTGGAGATTGGTAAAGCAAACCACAACAGCTATGTCATCCAACCATTCGGAGCTCATTGCGATCCATGAAGCAAGCAGAGAGTGTTATTGGCTACGATCCGTCGTCCAACACATTCTTCAATCTACTGGCCTGAAGACCGGTGATTTGGAGCCTACCGTCCTATTTGAAGACAACGCTGCGTGCATTGCTCAACTTCAAAAGGGCTACATCAAGGGCGATAGGACGAAGCACATATCTCCCAAGTTTTTCTGGACACATGAGCTAAAGGAGGACAAGCAGATTGAAGTTCAGCAGATCCAGTCCTGCAACAACTTAGCTGATCTTTTTACCAAATCTTTACCAAAATGCATTTTTGTAAAACTTGTAAAAGGAATCGGTATGAGACAACTGAAAGACCTATAAGCCTGAAGCTTGTACGGATGGGGGGAGTAACATGTGTGTTACACTCTTTTCCCTTAAGCTGTTGGTTTTTACCACTGGGTTTTCCGCAGCTAAGGTTTTAACGAGGCAAACACGATTACTCAGGATCCAGAAGTATCCATCCCCCTTTAGTCTTATACGCTAAGACCAAAGTAATGGATGGATAAGGGGGAGTGGTGTGAGTCGAGGAGGCCTTTGGCCTCCCCACCATTTATCCCCCCATTACTCCACCACTCTTAATGTGGTGGAGACCTTTGGTATGCTAAAGATCTCTTGGAATGCCATATGAACTTTATAAATAAAGAACCATGGCCATTGGCCATGGTTACTCTTCTCCATATCTCTTAACATGGATATCTTTTTTTTGCGCCACGTTTTTCATCGGGTTAAGGGTTTCGTCGGGGTGAATTAGGGGTTATCACAGATCGACTTCTTTATTTCCTCGCGTCTCCTCCTTTTGATCTCCTTCATTTTAGCGGTTAGTAACGGCGGACGGCGGACGGCGGACGGCGAATGGCGAACTAGGGTTTAGCATCGGTGAACGGCGAATAATTGAACAAGGGTATCTCTCTTCCCCCCCCCCCCCCCCCCCACACACACACTCTCTCTCTCTCTCTCTCTCTCTCTCTCTCTCTCTCTCTCTCTCTCTCTCTCTCATCTCCTTCATTTTAGGGTTTTGCGTGAGACGGGTTGCTGGGTCTTGGGGTTGATCGAGAGAGAGAGGAGAGGGTCATGGTGGCATGGGTTTTGGCTGAGTAGGGAGAGGGCGACTAGAGACGACGTGAACTCGTTGAAACTAATATCGATCGACTCCGATGGTTAGGTTTAATTCCCAAAGGAACATTTTATTTATGGAAAAACAAATTGTATCAAGCCTAACAAAATTGTATCCCAATATTAACAAATTGAATCTTATCTCAGTTCTAAGTTCCTAAAAAAAATCCCTTTTCTTCCGCATTAACCAAACTATCGTTGGAATGCAGCGGCAGTTCATGAAGCTGTATTACTTTGCATCCTGCTATAATGAAACCTATACATCGGAAATAAATAGTGTAATCAGATTGGAAGCTAAATATTTTAGGTTAATAATTTCACCTTTGGATTTGTTGCCAGTCAAACATTGGGATAGCTCGGTGTAGTTGCTGTCAAATTTAAATGTTTGGGTAGCATATTTTAGTTTGTTTATGTTATTGTGCTCGCATGTGACTTGCTTGCAATTGCAAACTGGACATTTCATTCATTATCAGGAGATACTACATGTTATCTTACTGACTTGGAACTTTTTTAAATCATTTATTTCATGGCGAGGGCTGCCATTAGAAAGAGAGCATCTTGTTGGAATTTTTTGAGTTTTCATCAGAAAAAAGATTGAAATCTGTGATGTAAAATAGAAATTTGTTAGTTGATTATATCTCTGGCAACAATTGTTATTAGTTGAACAAACTGTTGGATTGGTTTGTGTTGTTTCTAGTGATGTTATATATTGTGATCATTGTGTATTTATTTTGAAAGTTTGTTCTTGCTTTGTGCCCGTAATATTATGAAGAAACTTGTATGAGAGGAGAAAGGAGCAAGTGATTTAGCAAAGTTTGGACTTTAGAATTTAGATTATTTTTATTTGCTTGAGTAAGGTCAACATTATTAACATCATTTTGTTACAATATCAGCATTATCTTATTAGTTATGCTTGGTCATTTGCGCCACGTATATGCAAATTAAATTAGTTTGAGAGAGAGAGAGAGAGTCTCTACTAACATATCATGAGTGAGAGAGTCTCTACTAACATATCATGAGCCTATATATGGGTGAAGTTACAGTATACAAAGCCGGAATCAAAATCTTATAAAATTCATATAGGAGTGCATTTGTTCTTATTTTAGCCAGAATTCTTCGCATTTTAGCTTCATGGATGTTACATGGGGTCTCAAAAATTATTGTATCGCTACTCTCTTTCTCCACAAGAAAGCATCATTTTTAACAAAATAAACCTTTGGTTGCCCTTAGAAACATTCAATGCAAATTAACTTCACTTGAAATTGTATGACCAGTTCTCAACTCTAAAAAATCAGATGATAATATTAATTTTATGATCTGTGAAAAGAACAAAGTATCTAGCTCCTCCTTTTGACGGCTCCGGGCACGGTCCCTACACATCTATGTACATATTCAAGCGGTCCCCTGCTAGTGTGCTTTCCCGTGTTGAACTGCATCTTTGTCTTTTTTCCCGTACACACAGGACTCGCAGAACTCTACGCTCTCATCCGTAGCACCAATCAACTTTCTCCTCCGAAGTATATATATCGAGTGTCTTGTCACACGGGTGACCCAAACGATAGTGCCACAGCTTGGTTGAATCTCCGGTACTTGTGCTTGAAGAGCCAACGTCTGCATCTCCTTCCACTATGGTACATTGAAGGGCATATAAGTTTCCCACTTTCTTTCCCTTCATCACTACCTAGCTCCTTTTGACACTCTCAATTGGTCTTTCTCAAAAACCGGCTTGTTGAGTATTGGAATTCTCCCTACTTGGTGTTGATGATGAGCAAACATAAATACTTGTGACTAATCCCCTATTTGCAGTTAATCCATTGCCTAAGCATATCATGAAGATCAATTAGCAATGGATGTTACTCAAAGATCAATCAAAGCATGAAAAGTGGATTGGATGATCAAAAATGGTGATTGAAGCTCCTAGAAGACATCAAGCTCATACTTTGGATAGAAGAGAAGATTCTACAAAATGTAATCTTTTTATTCTCTTCTAGTATGTATCTTAGAAGTAGAACTATATTGGAGCACACACAAATCTTCATTTCTGTCCTAGGAAATCATTAGATCACATTTCCTTAGAATTCAATTCATATTTCTCAAGCATGTGCATTTTGGGATTTCAACAGGCGATTGCTGAACGTTTTACATGCGCCTATCTTAAAACAGTCGACTGTGATTTGTTCTACAGTCGCCTGTTATGCACATACTTTATCAATTCGTTATTGGGCTTTTAGCTTTAACTCTATTCAGGCGACTACTTTACAAAAGAAAGGCGTCTGTCCAAGCTACATGTGCATGTGATTTGTTAATCAGTCGACTGTCTCTCTCCTGTCCAAAGGTCACTTTCTTTTCCATACGGTCAATAGACTGATGTTGATTGAGAGTCGCATGTCCAAGGCACAGTCAATTGTCAATGCTTCAACAGTCACATGTCTATGGTTTCTCTGCAAACTCCGCTCTCTGCAAAGTTTCACTTATTAGCAACAATCGACTGATGTTGGTTTCACAATCGCCTACACATGGCACATGCGCATGTGTGTTCCACATCAGTCGCATGTCGTGTCTTCCCAAAACTTTCTGAGTTTTCTTAGCCTACCCATGTTGCAGTCAATCGCATGTAGAAGGATTTACAGTCACCTGGTAGGTTTACAGGCAACTGTCTTTTCTTCACCAGTCGACTGTCCTACGTAGTAAGTTACTGTTTGAATTCTCACTTACCCTCTGACATGGTGCATCAGTCGACTGTCAAGTGTGTAAATTCTATCCGTTGGCTTTTTCTCCACAGATTTCAAAGGGGTTTTGGATTCTGTTTGAGGTTTTTGGGAAACCTATAAAGAGAGCTTCTACTGTTCCATTAAGGGGTTACTCATCTTCTTGATCATCTCTTGAAAAACCCTAGCTTTCAACTTCAACGTTTTCAAAGCTCTCAAATTCAAAAGCCCTAGAATTCCAATCTCATTCTCTTTTGCTCTCCAACCTAGAATTAAAGTGATATTCTCTAGGCAATTGGTGGTGACAAGAGAAAGGGCTTTTCTCTCTTCTTGGAAGAGACTTCAACACAACCACACTTGCTCCTTCAAGTTCTACTTCAAGGCATATGTGATTCTCAGTGCTATTTCATTATTTCATATCTTTTGATATTAGCTTAACTCTCGGTTTGTGCGAGTGGTTTGCTTTCTCCCAAGTTGTAGGAGTCAAGGACATCGATTGTGTTTCGATTTCACTTGTAGGGTTACTACAAGTGGGTTTAAAGAAACCCTCAAGTTAGGGTTCTAACTTGAGTATCCGGTGGTATCCGGGTGGAAGGGACGTAGGATTACTGGAAACAAGTCGGGAGTTGACTTGGGTAATCCGAACCCTTGAAACATACTTTATGTTAGCATTGTTTCAATTTGGGTTAATTTATAATTTCGCATTTATTGTTGGTTAGGAATTTAAATTGGTATAACTATCGTTTAAATTTTATTAACACTATTTAACCCCCTTCAAGTGTTATTCTCATAGCCAGGGTCCTTACAATTGGAATCAAAGTGAATGTTTATAGCTATGGTATCCAACAACAACAATGTTCATCCACCTCTTTCGTACAACCATCACGACCGTGATGGTGTGTCTACCGTCTTTGAAGGACAATCAACGGTTCGTCCGTTGCGTTTCAATGTCACGAATTTCGGCTATTGAAAATGCCGGATAGATACGTTTCTTAGGAGTGTTTCTCTTTGGAGAACCTTCCATGAGGAATACGTTGAACCCTCCGGAGAGGATTTTGACAAATGGACTTCCTCCGAGAAGTCCACCGAAGTGAACAACACCAAGGCAATGAACGCTCTTCATTGTACAATGGATTCGGATGAGTTCAATAAGATATGCACATGTAAGAGTGCATATCAAATATGGAACCATCTAGTCATTACCCAAGAGGGAACGAACAAGGTAAAGTTGTCTAAATTATATGTTGCAATATAAAACTTCGATATGTTTCATATGCAGGATAATGAGAACATTGCAACGATGTACGGACGCTTCACCGACATCACCAATAAGCTTGAAGCTCTTGGACAAGTCTACATCCAAGAAGAAAAGGTGAGAAAGATAATCATAGGAATGACCTCGAAATGGGAAAGAAGAGCAATCGTCATTGAGGAAGTCAATGACATGAAGAACTACACCGTGGTGAATCTCATCGGTACACTCATGCCTTACGAAGTAAGGAGGAAGAACCGAATGAAGATTAGAACAATGATGAACCGAACGGAGGCCAACAAGAAAGCGTTAGCATTCCAGGCTACTATTTCATCCTCCGATAGTGAAGAATTCGAGAACGAAATGGACTTGGAAGAATGGCATTAATGGCAAAGAAGTTCCAACGCTTCTTTCGTAAATGTAAATTTCCTTCCAAAAATAAATTTGATTCCACTAACAATACGTCGTCTCTTTATTTTAAGTGTAACAACCCAGGAAACATCAAGATGGATTGCCCAATGCTTAGGAACAAAGAAAAGTGGAAAGCTCCAAAATACCTTAGGTCCGACAAATACAAGAAGGATAAGAAGAAAGGACTTGTTGGGACGTTCGATAATTCAAGCGGAGATTCCTCAAGTGAATCCAAGGATGAAAAGGGTGAGAGTGCACATATGTGCTTCATGGCTCAAGAAGATCCACTCTCCGATGAGAGTGATAGTGACATCGATGAATCCGAGGTAACCATGGATGAACTTCATATTGCTAACGAAGAATTATTTTCTAAGTATCAATATCTTATGCTTAGATATACTATTTTAAAGAAATCAAATGTTAGTATATCATCCATACCATGCATTATCAACAATGACACCAGTGTTGATACACTTACACTTGAGAAAGCCACTTTGGTTTCTCAATATGACATTTTGAGAAATGAGATGAATTCCCTCAAATCTCAACTAGATCAAACTTATCCTAAAGATAGTATTGATCTAGCTTCATATAACACATAATTGGGTATTGAGAATGATTTTCTTAACACCCAAGTGCACGAGCTCAAAACACGTGTGTCCACCTTGGATATCAATATTTCTTCTCTTAAGGAGAAATAAGAGCTCATGTCCTCCCAAAGTTAAGAGATTTAACAAAGGAAAAGGACAATTGGATGAATTGCTTGCAAACCAATTTCTGGCCACATATCATGTTGGACTTGGTTATGTGGAAGAAATGCATTTAAATCTCGCATCTCCTATAATGGTGTAACTATAGATTTTGCGAGGCCATCCTCCGGTGCATTCACAAGTGGTGTCAAAAACAATATTGTTAGCAAACCTACCAAGAAGGCCACCACTTCACAATCTCTTCCTTTTGGCAAGAAACCCACTAAGGGTGGAAACCAAAAGAAAGGTCATGCATATATGTATACCAACTCTCATACACGTAGAAAATATCCTACTTCACATGTGGACACTAGTGACACTTTTATGCTCCACACCCACGGACATGTGTAAACCCACACATGAGAAATACTCATGCACGTGCCCTTACGCGTTCATATGTTCATACACATCATTCTTCCATTTATGCTCATCCACCTCATGTTATGCTTGCTCCATATGTTGCATATAACATGCATGCTCCTAATTTTGCATACAACCCATATATGTCTCATGCTTATCCACCTCCATCTTTATATGCTAGAACTCATGCTCCTAGGAAGTACGCACCATATAAAACTCAACCAAATGTGCATGCAACTAGGAAAAGGACACCTAAAACATACACAATTTGGGGTCCTAAGAACACTAGCATAATTGATAGGAATGCTTATGTTAACTTCTATTTTAGTGATGTAATAAATAGTGGTAATTATGTTGAAACGCAAAAGTCCACTTGGACTTGGCTTTCAAAGGGCTAATCCCCTTGGACGCAACAAAGCTTGGGTACCATGAGCTTATGGTATATTGTGTATGTACCCAAGAAAAAGAAAGAGAGCAATAAAAGTTGATTGGCTCTAAAAAGAAAGGATGTATACTCGATAGTGGATGCTTCAAACACATGATGGGAGATCCCACTTTGCTCTCTGAAGTGATTAGCATCAAGGATGGTGCAACGGTTACTTTTGGAGGTAATCAAAAGGGAACCATCATTGGAGTAGGAAAAGTCGGTAATCCTTCCAAACCACTTATTACAAATGTCTATTTAGTTAGTGGTTTATGTCATAACCTTATCTCCATTAGTCAACTTTGTGACAAGGGTTACAAGGTTAACTTTGGAGAGGGTGTGTGTAAAATTGTAGATAATGATTCACATGTTTTATTTACCAGTATTAGGTATAAAAATATTTATTATTTGAGCTTGCCTAAAACCATATAACATTGCTTAGTTGCTAATACAAATGAACAACTATTATGGCATCACCATTTTGGTCATCTTTATTTTAAGCACGTATATAAGTTAGCTAAGCATGATCTTGTTAAAGGTTTTCTGAAAATTGTTTTTAGTAAGAAAAAATTTTGTGATTTATGTCAAAGAGGTAAACTAAGAAAATCATCTTTCAAACTTAAAGAAGGCATAACTTCTAAGAGGCCCCTAGATTTACTTCATCTAGATTTATTTGGGCCAACTAGAACCGCTTCTTTAGAAAATGCTCACTATGGATTAGTCGTCGTTGATGACTTCTCTAGATTTACTTGGGTTTCATTTTTAACCAATAAAAATGAGCTTGTGAATATTTTCTATATTTGCAAAGAAAATTCAAAATTTCTTAGGATCCACCATTATCACTATTCGTAGTGATCATGGAGGAGAATTTGAGAATGAATCTTTCACCAAGTTTTGTGATGACAACGGAATTACTCACAACTTTTTTTTCCTCGTGTACCGCCACAAAATGGTGTTGTTAAGAGAAAGAATATGATCCTAATAGAGTGTGCCCATTGTTGGTAGCAACGATATATGAACTTCGTGTTTGATGATAACAAACGTGTGTCAACATTTTAACGTGTGTGTTAAGTGTTTCAGGAATGATGAGCGTGCGACTAATTCACGGAAGGATTTGCCGAAGGTACAATGGATAACTGGAGAGAACCTATGCGTGCGCAAAAATCACAAAGAACCACAACATAGCCCTAAAATCCCTTAGGCGAAATATTGAATGGCCGGCTGCCAAAATCCCCAAGGCCGGCCTTCTTAAAAATCCCCTGGGCAAACATTAGCGGCTCGCACCTCTTGATATGCCCTAGCTACCGCACCTTTAAAAAGCAACCAAGAAAAAAAAAATTCAGGGCTCTCTTTTAATATTACCTCCATCATCAACTCTCCAAGAGGCGCAGCTCAAAAATTCCTTCTGAAAAAGTCTCCTTCAACAAAAGGATTTCTCCAGAGGTAAGTGCTTTCATTATTTTTTTAAAAACTAAAGATTAATTCCTTTTCTTGGTTGAGTGCAGGAAAAAGACAAAAAAGAGAGTAACGATTTAACAAGGGATAGCCGAAATCAATTGAAGAAAGGACCAAGCCTCTCTCAGCCGCACAGAATCATTCACCCAATCAAACTTCACCCAATCAAAAACTTCACCCAATCAAAAAGCCTCATCTTTACAAAGCAAGCTCGTTCTTTTTCCTTCAGAATCAATTGAAGAAAGGTGGCTCATTCTTTTTCATTCTTTACAAAGCAAGCACAGAATCAATTGAAGAAAGGGATAGCCGAAATAAACTTCACCCAATCAAAAAGCAAGCTCATTCTTTTTCCTTCAGCCGTGGTTTATTTTTTGTGGCAGCCGAAATTTACAAAGCCACATGGCAACTCCCAGTTTCGGCCTTCTTTAAAATTCCGAGAGTTTTTTATTTCTTTTGTGAAGGCCGTATGAATTTTTGAAGCCGTAATTTTTATTAGAGAAAGGAGCACAATCCCAAGAGCTTTTTCCAGACGCACAAGAGAGAGGGGCAGCCGAAATTGTTGACCCAATTCAATTGGCCAAGCCACCAACAGAAATTCGAAGGAACAAACCTGTGGAATAAAACAAAGGGAAGGAATTCATTTTATTTTTGTTTTTTAAGTTCCCCGCCAACGTTTTGGCTTCACCTACATGCTTTCATTATTAGAAAGAGTAGGAACTCATTTTATTTTTGTTTCCCCCACTCACGTTTTGGCTTCACCTGCATGCAAAACTTAATGATTTGAATAAGAATTAATCTCTCACTTTAATGTTTGCATGCCACTTTAATTTGTGTGCTCTCTTTTGTTTGCAGGCCAACGTGGGAGCAAGCAGGGGCCAGTAATTGGGGTCACGTGGGTGCCGTGCTGACAAAGACAAAGAAAGGAATATTCAAGTCATAAACAATCTAAAGTGCCGCAACTATCAGAGTGACATCCTAGAGAGCAACTTGAGTTGCACGACGAGGGACATCTACATCTACGTCAGACGTGATCTGACACGCGCTGAACGACTGAGACGACCCACCATTACTGAGCATTTCTAAAACTCTATTTATTTATCTTTGTATTGGTGTAGAGATCTCTGTAGGGGAAAATTTACCTTTTGTGTTGCTTTTTGGAGACCTGACGACTTGGGAGTCGTCACGGAGGGAGAGCATATGACTAGATTGAGAGTGTAGAGCACGTGGTGTGCGTACGAGCTAGGTGAGAGTAGATTTGGGATCTTGACTCATTGTAGCTGTACTTGATTACATATCTATCTAGTAGTTGCTTTCGGAGCTGGAGTAGGTCGTGGGGACGACCGAACCAGGGTATATCTGTGCGTACTTTGTGATTGCATTCTTTTTACCCTGTCTGTGCTTATAACTGCGTGTGGTTGTTTGTGGGTTGTACGAATATTTTTAATAGCCTATTCACCCCCCTCTAGGCTACGATCCAGATCCAACAAGCCCATACCATGCTCCATGATAGTCATCTTGAACTACAATTTTGGGTAGAGGCTGTGCAGATGACATGTTATGTGCTTAATAGGATCCTAGTGAGGCCCCGAACGAACAAAACCTGTTTTGAATTATTTTATGATAAAAAGCCGCATGTTAAATATTTCGTGTTTTTGGTTCAAAATGTTTTATAAAGAACACTTTTGGTAACTTAGATAAATTTGAGCCAAGATCTGATGAATGAATTTTTGTTAGATATTCCACATGTAGCAAAGCCTACCAGATATACAGCAAAACCTCTTCAATGATCGAGGAATCACTACAAGTACATTTTATGAAGATTTTGATATTCCTCGTGTTGATGAGATAGTGTAGATGTTTTATGTGATTCCATTAGTAATGTTAAAATTAATGATTCTATTATTGAGAATAACAATACTAATGAAATTGTTGAAGATGTTCCAAGTGATGCATGTATTCTTAAAGCTTATCCAACCGTTCGTAATCACGCACATGACCAAATTATTAGAGATATTGGTGTGGGTGTACGAACAAGGTCAAGAATTGATGAATTCTCTCATTGTGTATTTGTCACTACCATTAAGCCAAAGAACATCCAAGAAGCATGTGAAGATAGCTCTTGGATAGTTGCAATGGAAGAAGAGCTCATGCAGTTTGAGAGAAATGAAGTTTGGGAGCTCGTTCCTCTTCCAAGTGGTCACCAAGTGATTGGGACCAAGTGGATTTTTAAGAACAAGATCGATGAAAACGAGGTCATCATAAGGAATAAAGCAAGGTTAGTTGCTCAAGGCTATCGGCAAGAGGAATGTATTGATTTTGAAGAATCATTTTCCCCCGTAGCAATATTAGAAGCTATTAGATTGCTTTTTATTTTTTGCATCTCATGAAAAATTTAAATTATTTCAAATGGATGTGAACAGTGTATTTTTAAATGGTTTTGTTAATGAAGAAGTTTATATTTCTCAACCACCCAGTTTCATTCATGAAAAATTTCCAAACCATGTTTTCAAACTAAGAAAGCGTTATATGGGTTGAGACAAGCTCCTAGAGCTTGGTATGATCGACTCAAAACCTTTCTTTTGGATTTAGGTTTTAAAATGGGCGAAGTTGATTCAACTCTTTTTATTAAAGATTATGAAATGACACCCTGTTATTCAAGTTTATGTAGACGATATAATATTTGGTTCTACTAACTTTAATCTTTACCAAGAATTTTCTAAGTCTATGAAGGATGAATTCAAAATGAGCCATATGGGCGAGCTCAAATACTTCCTTGGACTACAAATTCGGCAAATAAAGGATGGAACTTTCATACATCAAACAAAGTACACTGGGGAGCTTATCAAGCGATTTGAGATGGAATCGTCTTCAAGCAAACATACTCCCATGAGTACGACAACCCATCTACACAAGTATGAGAACGGAAAAGATGTAGATGTTCGTCTATATCAAGGTATGATTGGTAGCTTACTTTACTTAACCGCTAGTAAGCCCGATATTATGTTCTCCGTATGTCTTTGTGCTATATATCAAGCTAGACCTAAGGAGTCACACTTGATTGCGGTTAAACGAATTTTTCGTTACCTCAATCATTCACTAGATTATGGGTTACTTTACCCTAAGTCTAGCACATATTAGCTAATCTCATATAGTGATGCCGACTTTGTTGGATGCAAATCCGATAAGAAGAGTACTAGTGGTACTTGCTATTATATAAGAAATTCCCTAGTTTCTTGGTTTTCCAAGAAACAGAACTCGGTATCATTGTCCACGACTGAAGTGGAATATATTGCCGCAGGTCTTACATGTATACAAGTTCTTTGGATGAGACACACGCTCAAAAACTATGGTGTCAATTGTGATACTTGTCCTATCATGGTTGATAACCAAAGTGCAATTTGTCTTTCCAAGAATCCGGTACATCACTCCCGTACCAAACACATAGATGTGAGACACCACTTTATTAATGATCATGTGGCTAAGAAGGACATCATCTTAGAGTACATTGAAACCCAAAAAAAAATCGTCGACATCTTCACTAAACCTCTTAAAGAAGATTCATTTGTGAGGTTGTGTGGAGAATTAAGGATTATGGGTGAATCTGAATTATAGGAGTTCATACTTTTATGTTATATCAAGCCTTGAACTCATGTCATCATTTTACTTCTCTTGTTTTGATATGCTATATGTTTTTTATATTTTTTTTCAAGAGATCTATTTGAGACTTTGATGATTTCGATTGTTTGGATTAATATACATGATTTTTATGTTAATCTATAATATTTTGATAATGCTTTCTTGACTAGAGCATTGTTAGAGTATATGTCTTAGGGTGAGTTGTCTCAATCCTCTGGATTTCAGCATCTCTGTATACTTTTGGACCAGGACCGGCGACTATCATTCCTTCGACAGTCGCCTGCCCAACTCTATTTTTCCTACCGATGTCTGAATTTTTCACACGTGTGATTAGTGAACGTTTTCCAGTCGATTGTCTCTCCGACATGCGCCTGCAAGTTGTTCATCGGTGCCTGTCCTAATCTGGAGATGTCTCTGTTTCTTCAACATATATTTTTGATCCTATGTCAGACGACTATTGCGTAAATTACAGTTACTGTCTCTCCGACAAGCGACTGTGAGTTATTCAACATGTGACTGTCTGTCGACCCAAGTTAATCTCTATCTTTTCGGCCAGTCGATTGACGATTTCACATCAGTCGACTGTCCACTTCAGTGGCAGTTCGTTAACTCGATCTGATCCGTTGATCTGACGATCCAATGGCCCAGATTAATTTGACCCCTTCATATATTCATGAGGCCATCGATATTTTCCTCTTTCATCCGTTCGACTTCCCTCGTTTTCCACTTTGAACTACAACTGTTTCTTCATCTCCCTCGTCGATTGGAAGATCCAACCCATTGATCTCTCTCCCCGTTCACTCGATTGAGAGTGTGGGTCTCCCCTTCTCCTTCAATCATCGCGAATTAGGTATATCTATCCTTTGTCATTCGTTCGTGCGCTATTCTTATCACCGTTTCTCTTGATTCGTGCGATGGCTCCTCCCAAGATCAAAGGGAAAGCCGTTGTTCCTAGGAGACTTAGGAACCCTAAGCCCAGTGATGCGGAACCCAAGAAACCCTATGGAGCCCGCACCAAGTTTTTGCAAACTCACTCTGACGTTTCGGATACTTCCAACTCCACTTCTTCTTCCACCGAAGAAGAAGCCTTCGTTGAGCCTCTTTAGAAGCGTCAGCATAAACCCATTGGTGTTTACATCAATGACCCTACCGCTAAGGCTGACTCTACTCGTGTGGTTGCTGATACTCACCTCGAGAATATTCCCGCTTTAACCCTAGGCCAAAATCCTTCCAGGCCTCGTCCTGCTGATCCTCTTGTCCCCATTTGCCAAGACGATGCTTGTCTGGCAAAATTTCATGCTATGCTTGGGATCAAGCTCTTTCGTGAGAAATTTATTGTATTTCAGGCCTTTACTGCTGAGAGACTATCCAAGACTCTCACGTCGACCCATTTGGGTGATCTATTTCGTTTCTCTCATGTCGACTCCCTTCGTGCCTATCCATTTCTTGTCAAGCTATTTTATACAAATTGCATTCATGGTGAATATGCTGATACGGGTGAGATTGACACTGTTGTTCAGGGGACCCGTATTAAGCTTGACCCTACTCTCCTAGAAACCATTTTTAGGATTCCTTCCACTGGCTCCTTACCTGCTGATATTTCACTCACAGACATTGTAGATCTTGATCAGACTGTCCTTCAGGACATGTTCTTTGTGATCCCTTCATATCTCTCTTCCGGCATCAGAGCTTCCATGTTTTCTGATAGAGATTGGTCTGTTCACCTAGTAGTGAAGTCCAACATCTTGCCGAAATATGGCTACTCTGAGCAGCCTTCTCAGGAGATCCTCCGCTGCATGTACGCCATTTTCTCTGGCATGTCTGTGAACTGGGCCCGAGTCCTCCTTGATCGGATGGACAAGGTCGAGTTCGCTACTGCCTCCTCTCACATTCCATATGGAGGAATCCTCACTTTAGTCTTTCGTCTTTTCCGGATTGATCTGTCTCCATATGAGCCCATGCCCCTGTTGGATCTGGATCTAAGCTTAGAGGGGGGGTGAATAGGCTTATAAAAAACATTCTCGTGCAACCCACGAGAAATCACACGCAGTTATAGCACAATCAACCAGATGCAGAGTATAGAAAAGCAGTCACAGCATGCACAGGCGATATACCCTGGTTCGGTCGCACCCACGACCTACATCCAGCCTCAAAAGCAATACTAGATTATTAGAGTTAACTGGTACAACCTGTAGCTAGGGCACCAACCCTACACTCACCTGGCTCTCAGCACCTGCACTCACCAAAGTGCCCAAACAATAACAATACTAGTAAAGCTCTCCCTCTTGGTTAGCCCCAACTAGCCAAGTCCCCAAACAAATAATAAAATAGTTTCACAGAGATCACAACACCAAATCACAAATAAAATAAAGTTCAGAGTTTAGAATTGCTCAGGCGTGACGGTGTTGATGTCTCTGTCAATCAGCGCAAGGTCAGATCAGCTCTGACAGGTAGTAGTCTCCTAGTTGTGACAGGAGCAATCAAACACAAGCTGAAGCTGCTTTTGGATTTCTTTGTAAAAGCTCTTGGAGAATTCGGCACCCTCAAAAATCTGTATATGCTCCTCTTCATAGATGCGGATTCACAATTTTGTTTGTGCCGGCGCCTTCAAAATCTTCAACACAAATTAGCAGGGAGCACATTCAACAAAAAATCGGCAGGATTTTAGGAGTGTCAAGGGGTTTGTGCGGCTTCCTCTAAATTTTTTGATGAACTCACTACTCAAAAGAAACTGCGGCTCTTAGAAAAACAATTGAACCCCCAAAATCTCGACTGTGCTCTCAGGAAGAAGAAAAAAGAAACCGGATCCTCCTTTTTTTCGTATGCCCCTAGAACTTTTTTCCAGTCAAAGAATTCGGCTCGATTTTGTGAGTGTGGGCCCTTTTTAATACGGCCTGGGAGAATTCAGAAGATGAGGCCTTGTTTTCTTTTGTTGGATGCATGACTTGGTCCACAAATAGACTTGGTCCAACTTGTGTAGCACCTCTTCCATCTCCTTGACAATTGACCAAGTCCAAATAAGACACCGTGTCCTTCACCAATATTTCTCCTCCACTTGAATCTAGTCCCTACGGTTTGATACCAGCAACTAAAAACTTTTCGGTTGCATTGCTCCTTTGTATTACTCATACGTTCACCATTCCTGAAACACTTAACACACACGTTAAAACATTCACACACGTTTGTTATCATCAAACACGAAGTTCATAGATCGTTGCTACCAACAATCTCCCCCTTTTGATGATGACAAACTAAGTATAAGATTTGAGCAATGAAATTTCAAATAGTGTGTGTGATAGGTTGGCGATAGTGGGTGATATGCAATGAGATGAAATGATGTGCGAACAATAATGTATAAAGTATATCAATAAGCATGCTCCCCCTACTGTTGTGCTTACCCAATATTGATTAATGCTCCCCCTTAATCAAACAATCATATATTTGCAAGCATTACAAAGATAGTACCAAGTAATAGTACCAAGTGAATACCAAGTGAATACCAAGTGAATACCAAATCTTCCCAAATTTTCTCCCCCTTTGTTATCATCAAAAGTCATACCACGAAGACAAATACATATATATTATGCAAAAAGAATGTATTATTAGCCATCACCAACAATTGCATGCATACACTCATAGAAGAATCAAGGCAAAATCCAAGGAAATTAAACAACTACGACTTCAACACCAACGTGTACGTGCGATAATTAAAATTGAAGCACAGAGGGAGAATCATTCAAGAAAGTCAACCAGAACCAATCCACGTTTTCCACATAACAGTTTATCACCTAGGATTGATTTTTCCCATCTCATTAAAAAATGAGTTCAAGCTACCACACCCCAAAACATAGCCAATATGGACTCTTAGATGCGGGGGTGGTATTGCTTGATGAGTAAGAACACCAACGCTAAAGTTTACCCATAAAGCTTATGTTGGATACTCGTGGGTAATACCGTTGCCAAAGATTGTATCCATTTTTCATACAGAGCATGTATTTTTCCGTTCAATTTTGATACTTGTAGTAACATTTGTAATGCTCACTTTTTATCCATGGCAAGGTATATCATATCCCTTAGATTTTCAGTTAAGTTTTCCTCCTACATTCACATTTCCAATTTCATAAACGATATCTCCAAATGTGCAACAATAATAATTCATGTGGAAGTGAAGTAGGTGGTGTAGAAATCAAGTTATTTTCAGTCATTGAACATGCCATGAATATTTAGAGAGATGGACATGCGCATGTAGCAAAAGAAATAATACACCAATTTCTACATAGATTTGAAAATCATTCATGAATACTTCTTTTGAATGAATCAAAGAGAAAGATACACATTGAAGCACCATTTTTTTGTTGTTGTTTTTCAATTTTTTTTTGTTTTTTTTGTTTTTAATGCATGAGATACTAAAGCAAACATGAGATGCAATCACACAAAGAAAAAATAAATCATGCACACATAACAATGCAACTGCTAGCATACAAACAAAAAAAAGTCAAGCACACAAGAAAGTATGGAATCTCGTACTAAGTTTTATCAATAATACCAAGCTCAAGACGAAGACGAAAAAAGCGAGCCTCAACCAAAGGTTTGGTGAATATGTCTGCAAGTTGTGATTCCGTAGGAACGAACTCCACAGACACATCCTCTTTGGTGAGGTGATCTCTAAGAAAATGGTGTCTTACGTCAATATGTTTAGTGCGAGAGTGGTGTACGGGATTATTAGAAAGATCTATGTCACTTTTGCTATCACATCGAAGAGGAACTCTTTTTAGAGCTAGTCCGTAGTCAGATAATGTTTGCATCATCCACAGTACTTGAGCACAGCAACTGCCGAGGGCAATATACTCTACTTCAGTAGTGGATAATGCAACACTATTTTGCTTACGACTAGACCATGAAACTGAAGAGTGTCCTAGCATAAAACAAGTGCCACTAGTGCTCTTTCTATCAGTTAAACTACCCGCATAATCAGCATCAGAATAACCCACCAAATCAAAGTTACCACTAGAAGGATACCAAAGGCCTAAAGTAGGTGTACTGATTAGGTACCTAAAGATCCTTTTAATGGCTTTCAAATGAGATTCTTTTGGGTTTGATTGAAATCGTGCACACAAACATACAACAAACATTATATCAGGCCTAGATGCAGTCAAATACAACAAGGAACCAATCATACCTCGATATAGCTTTTGGTCCACTGCAACTCCTTGTTCATCCCTGTCCATTTTTGTGTTGGGGCACATCGGCGTTCCAATTCCTTTAGACTTCTCCATCCGAAACTTTTTCAAAAGCTCATTGATGCATTTGGTTTGAAATAGAAAGATGCCTTCCTTGCCTTGCTTTACTTGGAACCCCAGAAAATATTTCAGCTCTCCCACAAGGCTCATCTCAAACTGATCCTGCATGACTTTCTCAAACTTTTGACATAGAAGATCGTTAGTAGCACCATAAATAATGTCATCAACATAAATTTGCACAATGAGAAAGTCTTCAGATTCATGCATCAAGAATAATGTATTGTCCGCACTCCCTTTTATAAAATTATTTTCCAACAAATATGTGCTTAGACGGTCATACCAAGCTCGTGGAGCTTGCTTAAGACCATACAAAGCTTTTTCTAATTTATACACATGGTTTGGAAAATTATGGCTTTCAAAACCTCGGGGTTGCTCAACAAATACCTCTTCTTTTAGGTAGCCATTAAGAAAGGCGCTTTTTAAATCCATTTGTTTTAGTTTGAGCCCTTTATAACTTGCAAAAGCTAGCAAGATTCTAATGGACTCAAGCCTAGCAACTGGTGCAAAAGTCTCATCCACATCAATACCTTCAATTTGGTTGTACCCTTTAGCCACCAACCTAGCTTTGTTTCTAATAACATTACCAGATTCATCACGCTTATTTTTTAACACCCATTTAGTACCAACTACAGGATAATCAGTGGGTCTAGGTACTAGTTTCCAGACATTATTCCTGACAAATTGATTTAATTCCTCTTGCATGGCCAAAACCCAACTTTCCTCTTCTAAAGCAATATCTATAGTCTTAGGCTCTATTACAGAAATAAAGTCACCATAAATACATAGAGCACAAAGATCTCTAAAAGAGGAACGTGTGCGAATACCTGCCGAGGCTCACCTAGAATTAAGTCTGGTGGGTGGTTTGGATTGAATCTCAGCTCTCCTCTGGTAACTGCTTCATCTTGTATTTCTGTCATGTCAGTTTTAGCTTCTTTCTGTATTTCAGGTTGCTCCTCATTAACTTTTGGAATGCCTTGTTGTTCTACATTTTCCTCTTCATTGTTCTGCCTGCAATCCAAAGAATTTATATCAGATTCATCAAACTTTACATTTATAGATTCAACAATAGCAAATGTGCGTTTATTATAAATCATGTATGCTCTGCTCCTTGCTGAATATCCTACGAACACTCCCTCATCTGATTTTGATTCAAAGGTGCCAAGCTGATCTGCAGTATTTAATATAAAGCACCTGCATTCAAAAACTCTAAAGTAAGAAACTTTCGGGGTGTTGCCATGCCATAGTTCATAAGATGTTTTATTTGGTATATGTCTAAGCATAACTCTGTTGCATACATGGCATGCCGTATTAATGGCCTCAGCCCAAAAAGACATAGGCAAGCTATATTCATTTAACATACTCCTAGCCATCTCTTTTAATGTGCGATTCTTTCTCTCGACCACCTCATTTTGTTGAGGTGTTCTAGGAGAAGAGAATTCATGTAAAATTCCTTTTTCAAAACAAAATTTTTCAAAAATAGCATTTTCAAACTCACCTCCATGATCGCTTCTAATTTTTACAATGGAAGAATTTTTCTCATTAGAAACTTGTATGCAAAAGTTTTGAAAATGGTCAAATGAGTCTGATTTTTTGGCTAGGAAGTATACCCATGTATATCTAGAGAAGTCATCCACCAATACTAAACAATACTTTTTACCTACTAGGCTAGCAATGTCTGTTGGACCAAATAAATCCATGTGCACTAATTCCAATATACGTGTGGTGGCAATTTCATTGATGATAGAGAAAGTAGATCTAGTTTGCTTACCTTTGGTGCATGCCACGCACAACTTACCATTCTCATATGTCTGATGCGGTAGTCCTCTTACCCAATTTTTGCTTTCGAGCTTCTTTATCAATCCCATGCTTGCATGTGCTAATCGTCTATGCCATAGTGTGGCCTCTTCTTCACCTACAAGCAAGCATTTAGAAACAGTTAGTTCTTCAATCATAAGAGTATACACATTATTCTTTCTATTTGTAGTAATAATAATGTCACCTGTGGATCTATCAATGATTCTACAAAGTTTTTCATCAAATTCAACTTTCATACCTTTGTCACACAGCTGACTGATAGAAATGAGGTTATGTTTCAACTTTTCAACCAATAGGACATCTGTAAGCCGAAAGGTGTCGTTACCTACAACACCTTTACCAATTACCTTGCGTTTTCCATTGTCCCCTAAAGTAACACTTCCTCCTTCATGCTTTGTAAGGCTAAGGAACTTTTCTCTTTCACCTGTCATGTGTCTTGAGCAGCCGGCCAGAGTCTAAGTACCACTCACACTTTTGTTCCTTAGCCGTGCCATGTACCTACACATAAGAAGAGCATGATATGTGTGACCTAGGAATCCAAATAGGTCCACTAGTGTTAGTCACTTTATTTTTTGGAACCCAAATTTGCTTAAATTTGATGTTGGTATTCCTATACTTGCAATTATAATAAGCATGACCAACACCACCACATGTATAACATTTAGCAAACATGCTTCTTCCTACGCCAGTTTCTTTTTGATTCTTTCTATAAATTTTAAGCCTCTCATCAATTTAATTTCCATATCCCAAGCCACGCCTGTTATTTCCGTGTATCTGATTACCTAGAATAATGTCTAGTGAATGCTTTCCAACACCAAATTTTTTAATAGACAATTCAAGATCAGATATTTTAGACTTTAAAAACATGTTCTCATTAACAAGCATGGTACATTTACTAATGAAGGCCTTTTTGTTCTCTTCCTCACTCTTTTTTAGATTAGCCATCTTCTTCTCTAGCTCTTTATTTTCATTTATTAGCATGCAAATTTTCTCATTTAGCGATTCATTTTCCACTTCTAGCTTAATCGTATTTAGTTTAAACATGCTAATATCTTTAAGTAAAGTAGAGCAATTCAGACACTCAGTTTCAGTAGGCATGCAAGATTTTTCCTTTTTCAAAGAGCTAATAGTAGAATTACATGCAGCAATTTTCTCTTTAAAATCATCAACTTCTAATGACATATTATAATTGTCTTGTTGCAATTCGAAATTAGCATTTTTAAACTTCTCTACATGAGATTCAAGTAACTCAACAGTTGATTCCAACCTTTCAATTTCATCTTGCATTTCTTTAAAGGTAGTCACTAGTTGAGCTTTAGTTAAAGATTTTGCCTGATCTAGTTCTCCCATCAGACAAAGAGAGGAATGTGCAACTTCCTCTTGAGATTCATCCTCGCTGTCCATATCCCATGTGAGCATCAAAGATTTTCCCTTTTGCTCCGCAGCGCTATTCTTTCCTTGAGGGCATTGTTTCATAAAATGTCCTTGCTTTTTACATTTAAAACATGTAACCGGATCAGTAGTATTCTGCTCAAAAGATTTATTATTAGAATTAAATTTAGAGCGATTAAACCTTTTCAGCATCTCTGATCTCCCGTTGCCAGTTCTGATATATTTCTTGAAGCTTCTTACCAAAAAGGCCTCCTCTTCATCTCCATCTTAATCCTCCTTAGCCTGAAGGGCTATTGCCTTTGAAGTCTTCAATTCATCTTTCTCTCTCAGTTCAATGCTCTGCAGCTCTAGCTCGTGGGACATCAGGTTCCCTATCAGATACTCCACTTTCATCTGCGATAAATCCCTTGCTTCCTGAATAGCTGTGATTTTAGGACGGAAGGTACTAGGCAATGCTCTTAAGATTTTTCTGATCTGCTCCAAACTCGAGAACGGCTTTCCAAGAGAGGTAGATTTGTAAACGATGTCTGTGAACCTCGCAAACATCTCTTTAGTTGACTCTGATGGAAGCATGCGGAAGCTTTCATATTCAGTGCTGAGTTGCGCAAGTCTGGACTCCTTAACCTGCGATGTGTTGAATATTGGACTCCCTGGATTTGGTTTTGGATGATGAGCAAACATAAATAATCCATAAACTAACAATTTGTGAGCGCAGTATTGGAGATCGTCGCCAATTTCACGTGAACATTCAAAGCGACATCTCAACACTTTCCAAAGCTCATATTCATGCCTAAAGCTTCGTTGAAGCTCTTGCGACGCTTTGGAAAATATGAAGATTCAATCGAAGCTATTGAAGACCGTTTATTAAGGTTTTATTTATAGTCTTTTAGTTTCGATTGATAGAATGTTGAGCCTTGAGTATATCTTACGTTTCTATCTTCATTACGCTCATTTCATAGCTCTAGGATTCTTGCACAAGTTCACTCTAACTTCCTCGAAGCGTCGCGCTTCGATTCGGACTTTGTTGTGCATGTTAGTTGGTACAAGAACAAGTACTGACCGACTAGATGGTGATCTAGTCGGTCGGCCACTGTTCTTGGACCGACTAGTTTCTGTCAGTTAATTTCTTGGACTTTACTGTTTACAGTTAGTCGGTCTACGTTGACTCACCGACCGACTAGTTTGTGAATTAGTCGGTCAGTGATGCTTCTTTGACCGACTAGTTGTGACTTACTGTTCACTCTAAAATTCTCCTAAGCTACTGTTTTCCGTTAGTCGGTCTAAGAACGTTTGATGACCGACTAGTTGACAATCTAGTCGGTCAACTTTTGTTCTTGGACCGACTAAGTCAACTTGCCTTCAGACTATGTTGTTTTGCCTCTTAGTCGGTCTACGTTCATTGGATGACCGACTAGTTGTGAAACTAGTCAGTCAGACAGTGTTCTTGGACCGACTAGTTTTCTAGGTCTGAAATTCTATTTCTTCTCAGATCTACTCTTAGTCGGTCCACGTTGTTTGGCTGACCGACTAGTTGAAGAACTAGTCGGTCAGTAAGTGTTCTTTGACCGACTAAGTCTCTCAGTTTTCTATCCGTTGGTGAATGACCTAACTTGTTTTTATGGGACCCTATAAATACGAACCTAGGTCATTTCTATCTAAGATAGAGCTGCCATTAAGAGATTCATTGAGTTCTAAAGAGATAGCCATTCTCCCTCAAATCTAAAGCTCTCTTCCTCACAAGAAACCCATTCTCTCTCATTTCTAGATCTAGAGAGAAGCTTGTTCTTGGTGAGCTCTTCAAGCTATTGCTTGATTCAAGTTTCCAAATCTTCCCTAGGCACCCATTGCTGCTCATTTCCTTGGTGCTAGGGTTTGGTAACTTCATCTTCCTCAAATCCTTCATTCCACCTATTGGGTAAGAAAAACTCAAGGTATAGGATTTTGTGGTAAGCTTGTTTATTTCATATTAAACTCTTTAATATTGCTTTGTGATTCTCTCGGTTGTGAGAGAAGGTTGTGATCCCGGGTTGTGGGATTCACGTTTGCTATTGCTTGTATGATTTGATCTTGTGAAGGTTTTTCACAAGATATTCATAGTGGAAATCTTGAGTTAGGGTTTCTAACTCAAGTATCCGGAGGGGATCCGGGTGGTTGGGACGTAGGATCACCGGGAACAAGTCGGAGAGACTTGGGTGGATCCGAACCCATTAACATCGTTTGTTAGCATTGTTAATTTCGTTGTCGTCACTCAATTTAAGCTTCCGCAAATTATTTTGGTAGTTGATTGCAATTTAATTTGGAATTATACTCCTTATTATTTTAAAGTACTATTCACCCCCCCTCTAGTACTTGTGCAGTAGCTGGTAGGGCATTACATTTGGTATCAGAGCCAGATACTCAGCTATGTCTGCCAACGACAACAAGACCGTGCCTCCACCTTCCAACTATGACACCTTCAGGAACCGTGAAGGAGCGTCATCGGTAATGGAAGGACATTCCTCTACAAGGCCTCTATTCTTCAACGGTACCAACTATGGGTACTGGAAATGTCGGATGGAAACCTTCCTCCGAAGTGCATCTTTATGGAGGACTACAATGAAGGAGTACACCGAGCCCGAAGAAGAAGATTTTGAGAAATGGACTACCGCGGAGGTCGCCGCGGAGGTAAGCAATGCCAAGGCAATGAACGCCTTGCAATGCGCATTGGAGCCTGAGGACTTCAATAAGATATGCACATGTAAGAGTGCATAACAAATTTGGAACTCTCTCCTCATACTACATGAAGGGACGAGTCGGGTAAGAGACTCTAAACTCGTAGTCGTAACAAAAGATTACGAAATATTTCATATGCAACAGGGCGAGAAGATGAAAGAATATTACGCTCGCTTCGTTGACATAATAAACGAGTTAGAGGCCCTCGGCAAGATCTACACTCAAAAGGAGAAGTGCCTAAAGCTTATTGAAGGACTTCCATCTTCTTGGGAAAAACGTACCTTCGCCATCGAGGAAGGTAATGACATGAACAAATATACCGTAGTTCAACTAATGGGTACTTTGATGTCATACGAGGTACGCAAAGATAGCAAGGTAAAGCTACAAGAAAAGATGAAGTCATATTTGAACCTAGATGCGCCTAAGAAAAAGGCGATTGCATTCAAGGCGGCTTCATCCACATCTTCCGATGATGAAGACTCGGAAAACGAGTTGGACTTGGAGTCCATGGCACTCATGGCCAAGAAGTTCAACCGTTTCTTCCGGAAAGGTAACTTCAAGACCAAAGGTAAATTTGGTTCTTCTAACGCCTCTTCCTCTCCTTTGTGTTTCAAGTGCAATAAGCCAGGACACATGAAAGCGGAGTGTCCTCTCAACAAACAAAAGGAGAAGTGGAAGGCGCCAAAATTCGATAAGTCCAAGAAATACAAAAAGGGGTACAAGAAAGGACTTGTCGGAGCAACATTCACCGACTCCGAGGATTCCTCAAGCGGAGAGTCGGATGATGAGAAAGTGGAGCAAGCACATATGTGCTTCATGGCAAGAGAGGAGAACGATCAAGGATCCTCCTCTTCCGATGATAGTAATGACGAAAGCGATGAGGTAACAATGGATGATCTTAGAAATGCTAACTCTCAACTTTGGTCAAAATACACTAAGTTAGTAAATAGATATACTAAGGTAAAAGATGACCTAACTAGCATTCAAACATCGCCTAAGACTATCATCACCAACAACGACACCGTTGTTGAAGAGTTAAGAAATGAGATTGTTAATCTCAAATCTAAACTTGAACATGTTAGCATCGAGGATCCGGAAGAACATAGGATAGCGGATTTAACTTCTCAAAACTCGACTTTGAGTATTGAGAACGAGAATCTTAAATCTCGTGTTTTTGTGCTCACATCGCAAGTATCCAATTTGGATACTTCTATGCGTTCTCTCAAAGAGAAATATGAGAACACATTGGGCCGAATTAACAAATTCAACAAAGGTAAGGACCATTTGGATAAAATCCTAAGTGACTTACTTCCGGCCAATCACCACATTGGTTTGGGGTATACGATGGGATGTCCATCCAAAGCGGCCACTACTTTTGTTAGGCCAACTTCCGGTGACTCTACGAGTGGTAGCAAACACTCTATTGATAGTTCATCTACCAATGATGCTTCCACTTCGTCCACGCCCTCTTTTGGAAAGAAACCCACTTTGGGTGGACCTCCAAAGAAGGGGCATGCTTATATGTACACCAATACCATGCCACGTAGGAACACACGTCCTACTCCACCATCTCACACATATGATGATTTTTATGCAACACATTCTCGGGCACGTGCACACCATGTGAGACACCCTCACGCACGTGTTCCCACACATGCTTATGATCACACACCGCATCATATGAATAATTCTCATCGTGCACCATTCCATCATGTCCCGTATGCCTATCCACAACATGCATCACTTAGAAATCAACGTCGCATGCATGCACCCAATAGGATGATGGCTCCCAAAATATTCACTATTTGGAGCCCAAAGGACACAAGCATGGACGAAAAACAAATGTACATGAATGCTTATTTTTCGGATGTTGTGCATAGTAAGAATTATGTGGGGAAGTCTAAGTCCACTTGGACTTGGCTTCCAAAGGTCTAATCCCTTGGACCCAATGACCTTGGGTACCATGATATGGAAGTTTCTATCTTTAGGTACTCAAGGAAAAGAAAAAGGGAAGGAGCAACAAATTTAAATTTAGCTCCAAAGGGAATTGGATACTCGATAGCAGGTGTTCCAAACACATGACGGGTGACGCTCGTTTGCTCTCCGGAGTGGTTCCCATTGCGAATGGAAACTGCGTCGTATTTGGAGGCAACGAGAGCGGAACCATCATAGGTGTTGGTAAAGTCGGTAACCCTTCTAAACCCCTAATTAGTGATGTTTATCTTGTTAGTGGTTTAAATCATAATCTCATTTCAATAAGCCAACTTTGTGACAAAGGTTACAAAGTTAGCTTTGCGAAAGGATTGTGTCATATTTTAAGAAAGGATAATGAAAAATTATTATTTTCCGGAACTCGTCGTAAAGACATTTATATTTTGGATCTTCCTAAGTCATATGAACAATGTCTCGTTGCCAACACAAGTGAACAACACTTATGGCATCGACACTTTGGACATGTGAACTTTGGAACACTATATAAGCTTTCAAAATTGAATTCCATTAAAGGTTTTCCGAAGCTCGTTTTTGAAAAGAAAAGTTTTTGTGATTGTTGTCAACGCGGCAAGCTTCCTAAATCTTCATTTAAACCTAAGAAAAGCATCTCTACTAAACGGCCACTAGAGCTATTACATCTAGATTTATTTGGGCCAACTAGAGTAGCTTCCTTAGGAAATGCAAGGTATGGACTTGTCATCGTAGATGACTATTCAAGATTTACTTGGGTATTTTCATTGTGTAATAAAAATGAAGCTTTTGAAAACTTCACAATTTTTGTTAAGAAAGTACAAAATCTCTTAGGAACCACCATTGTCACTATTCGTAGTGATCATGGAGGTGAATTTGAGAATGAGTCTTTTGAGACATTTTGTGATGAAGTTGGTATTACTCACACCTTCTCTTTCCCTCGTGCACCTCCTCAAAATGGTGTAGTTGAGAGAAAGAATAGGACGCTAGTGGAGTGTGCTCGCACTATGCTTGATGATAGCCAACTTGGCCATCAATTTTGGGCGGAAGCGGTACACACCGCTTGCTATGTGTTTAATAGAATACTTTTGAGGCCCGGCACTAAACAAACTTGTTATGAATTGTTGTTTGGTAGGTTGCCTCAAGTTAAACATTTTCGTGTTTTCGGTTCGAAATGTTTTATTAAGAACACATATGGTAGTTTGGACAAATTCGATCCAAGATCCGATGAGGGGATCTTTGTTGGATACTCTACGCGTAGCAAAGCCTACCGGATATTCAACAAACGAACCTCAACGATCGAGGAGTCGCTTCATGTCTCATTTAATGAAGGATTTGTTCCAACTAGAATTTCAAATGATAATGATTCTTTGGATGTTTTATGTGATTCGTTTGATAATTCTAAGTCTAATGATTCTATTGATTCTATTGAGACTAACCCAACTAATGAAGTTGTTGAGAATGTTCCTAGTGATCAAGGTATTCCCAAACGGCTTCATTCGGTTCGTGACCATCCCCATGAGCAAGTCATTGGCAATATCTATGATAGTGTCAAGACGAGATCGCAAGTTCACCACTTCGCAAATTGTGCCTTTGTCTCATCGATAGAGCCAAAGAATATTAATGAAGCATGCGAAGATAGCGCTTGGATCTTAGCCATGGAGGAGGAGCTCATTCAATTCGAGAGGAATGAGGTATGGGAGCTCGTTCCATTGCCATTGAAGAACCACACCGTCATAGGGACAAAGTGGATCTTCAAGAACAAAACCGACGAAAACCAAGTCGTCGTCCGGAACAAAGCTCGGTTAGTTGCTCAAGGCTATCGTCAAGAGGAAGGTATCGATTTCGAAGAATCTTTCGCTCCGGTAGCTAGATTAGAATCAATTAGATTACTTTTGTCTTTTGCATGCCATAAGAATTTTAAATTATTTCAAATGGATGTTAAAAGTGCATTTTTAAACGGAGATGTCGTTGAGGAAGTTTACGTTTCTCAACCTCCGGGCTTCGTAAATGAAAAATTTCCGAATAACGTTTTTAAACTAAAGAAAGCTCTTTATGGTTTGAGACAAGCTCCTCGAGCTTGGTATGATCGCCTAAAGAATTTTCTTTTGGATTTGAATTTTAAAATGGGCGAAGCCAATTCTACTCTTTTTATTAAGCATGCGAATAATGATATTTTATTAGTTCAAATTTATGTTGATGATATCATTTTCGGTGCTACTAACTTCACTCTTTGCGAAGAATTTTCTAATGTTATGAAGGAACAATTTGAGATGAGCCACATGGGCGAACTCAAATATTTCTTAGGTCTCCAAATTCGCCAAATGAACGATGCAATCTTCATCCACCAAATGAAGTACACGGTGGAGTTGCTAAAGCGATTTGGAATGGAGAATGCCTCCGGGAAAAAGACTCCAATGAGCACGACTACGCATCTTGACAAGGATACGGGCGGTAAGGATGTAGACATTCGTCTATATCGAGGTATGATAGGTAGTTTGCTTTATCTTACCGCAAGTAGGCCCGATATTATGTTTGCCGTATGTATATGTGCTCGTTATCAGTCTCAACCTAAGGAGTCTCACTTAGTAGCGGTAAAGCGTATTTTTCGCTATCTAAGTTACACATTAGATTTTGGATTACTTTATCCGAGATCTAGCACATATGAGTTAGTCTCATATAGTGACGCTGATTATGCGGGATGCAAATCCGACAGGAAAAGTACTAGTGGCACTTGCCATTTTCTAGGAAATTCTCTTGTCTCTTGGTTTTCCAAGAAGCAAAATTCGGTTTCACTTTCAACCACCGAGGCGGAATATATTGCCGCCGGTGCCGCTTGTGCCCAGGTTCTTTGGATGAGACACACATTGAAGGATTTTGGTATTCATTGTGATACTAGCCCTATCATGGTGGATAACTAAAGTGCTATTTGTCTTTCAAAGAATCCGGTGCACCATTCCCGATCGAAACACATAGATGTCCGACACCATTTCTTAGATGATCATGTTGCTAAAAAGGACATCATTTTAGTGTACGTTGAAACCCAAAAGCAAATCGCCGATATTTTCACGAAACCCCTAAAGGAGGACTCCTTTGTGCGGTTGCGTCAAGAATTGGGGATTATGGGTGAATCCGAGATATAGGATTCATATTTCATTCAATTATCTTGCATGCTTTTATATTTCGCGTTATTTCAATCATGATAGATTTATTGAATTTTTGAGAATTTTATGTGATTTGTTTGAATTTATGATCGAAATCGTATTTCAATGTCTATTTAAGATTTCGACGTTTAATGGGGGTAGTTTAGATGAGTATTGAGAGTTTTGCGATATATCGTCCAAGTGTTTTGAGGAGAGAACTTGATTATCACTTTTTGGACTTTGTTAGTCGGTATCAGTTCAACCACCAACCGACTAGATGTTCATCTAGTCGGTTAGTAGAAGAACTTACACCGACTAACTCAAGCTTATTGAGTTTCCTTTCCATCTTGAACTCTTTAGTCGGTTCATGTTCAGTGACCGACCGACTAGATTGAGATCTAGTCGGTCAGTAAATGAACACAGACCGACTAAATCTTGTCAGTAAATCTTGGATTCAGCCACTGTTTGCAACTAGTCGGTTCAAGCTCATTGACCGACCGACTAGATCGTGATCTAGTCGGTCAGTGCTTGAACTGTGACCGACTAGTTGTGCCAGGGGCTGTTTGGTCTTTTGCGAAATCGACCGACTTAAACTCAGTTTAGTCGATCGATTTTCATTCTAATCGATCGAAATCTCTTCTCTCTCCGCTCAAAACCCCGACCTCCCTCGAAACCCTTCGACTTCCGATCGATCTCCGGCCATTTTTCCGGCCATCTCCGTCGATCTCCTCCGTCGGCCCCTCGTTCTAGGTGATCTCCTCTCCTCCTAGGGTTAGATTTCATTTCCTAGAGCTAGGGCTTGCTCGGGTTCTTAGGGTTCTTAGGGTTTATTTTTTTTTTTCGGCTAGGGCTTCTTCGTTTGATCTCCTTGTCCCGTGTCTTGCTTCGACTATGGCAAGAACACGCATTCCGATCACTCCCTCTAGCCCCTCTCCGATGACCGTTGATCCAATCTCTTCGGATCCCGTGCATCCAACCCCTCCGAAGCGTAGAGCCAAGACCACCCATCCTTCGTCGTCTTCGCCTCCTCTCAAGAAGAAGAGGACGACGACCGCTAAATCTAAAGGTCAACCGAAACCTAAACACAAGCCTAAGCCCAAGGCCAAAATTCTTGCTTCTGCATCTTCGTTCCATACTCCTACCGATTCCGATACGGAGTATAACCCTGAGACCGAGACTCATAGGGAACCCACTCCTCCTACTCATCCCGAGTCTAGCACCCACCCTCGTACGTCTACCCGTAAGCCTAAGGGAAAGGGTCCGATGCCTGTGGGCGGTGTCGATATTTCCTTATGTCGCGATGACCCTTTGTGTCTCGCGGCGTATAACCGTATCGAACATTGCCCGCTGCTTCTGGAGCATTTCGTCCAGTTTAGCGACTTCATAGGGTTAGCCGATCTTCTGTCGTCGTCGGGTCTTCTCGATTACCTTCGATATGACCCGAAGGCGAATCCTCACCCCTACCCTAGATTAGTGAAGCTTTTCTATGTGAATAGGATCCGGGGTCAGTACGATCAGACCCACTCTGTTGAGACGACCGTTTTGGGGACTCCTATAGTCCTCACTGCGGAAATCTTAGGAGAGATTTTGGGTATCTCTTCGTCTGGCCTTCTTCCTTCTGATATTTCGATAGATGATATTTCTTCTCTTGATCAGACTATGCTTTCAGAGATTTTCCATCAGATCCCTCCTGCCATGATTGGCGTGCCATCTAAATCTTTCAAGCCTAATGCGTGGGTCCTCAATCTGATTCTGAAGTCGTGCTTGCTTCCCAAGTACGGCTCCTCATCTTTACCTTCCCAGCCATTTTTGAAGCTTATCTATGCGATCTTCATGGGGAGCTCGATTAATTGGGCTCGAATTATACTCGATAAGATTGACTCTTTCGAGTGTATTCGAAAGTCCAATAAATCAGCTCATATCCCATTCCCATGCATGTTGACCCTCGTGTTTCGTCATTTTCGTGTCACGTTGCCTCGTGACGATGAGCGTCCCCTTGGTCCTCCCCTGAATGCGACGGCCGTCAAGAAATCTCTTGCGGCTCTTCGTCACGTTCAGAGGACGACACCTTCTGCGTCTGTCCCTGCCTCTGCCAGTGCCTCTGCTACTCCCGTTGCCACCCTTGATGATGTCCTACGGATACTTCGTCGTCACGAGTCCCGCTTGGCTCGTACCGAGGAGGTAGTCTGCCGTATGGCTCGTCGGATGGGTGTTGAGCTTCCTCCTTCCGTGTCTGAGGATGAGGAGTTTGATGAGATGGCTGAGGAGGACATTGAGGAGCTCTGTCGTGCTTCGACTCGTGCCCCCGAGGGCACTTCTGCTGGTACTGCTGCTGCTGGTACTTCCTCTTCGGCTCCTGGAGTTGCCACCTCTTCCGGTGTTCCAGAGCCATCTGCAGCAGGCCCAGTTTCCGAGCCTGCTCATGTATTTGCTGCTGCTTCTTCTGTCGAGACTCATGCTGCTGTTGAGCCTGTTGCTGAGATCTCGACTCCTGCCCCGACGATTCCATCTGTTGAGACACCTCTTCTCCCTTCAGAGCCTGAGTCCACTCCGTCGACTGGACCCACGGACGCTGCAGATCCTGCCTCCTCCTCGTGATCGTCTGTTCCGAGGACTCTCCACTGCATTCTGGATGATATATGTTTAGTGAGAGTGTTTTGGGTTAGGATGGGGTTTGAAAGATGCTTTGATGTATTATTTTTTTTGTGCTTTCTGGTTGTCGGTGTTGGATTTTATGATGATGATGATGTATTTCTTTTTGATGATATGTAGCGCTTGATATGATGTATCTCATATATTCGATGTGATATTTTTTGGATGTACTCATGTTGTCTATATATATATATATATATATGTTCATCATCGTTCACTTTGTCTTTTATTCGTCATGCAAATTTGAATATTCGTTGAATACATTTGAAATGTTATTTCGTCGCTCGACGCATAAAAACTTGGTTAAATAGATTTAAATTCTATAATTGAATATTAACCAAGAATATTGAATATTGAAGAGTATGTTTCTTTATTCAAGAAATGAATAAACATTTGGTATTTTTGATGATTTTGCTTATCGTTGATTTTTATTGATAATGGAAAATTTGGCACACTTTATTTTGATTTCCACAATTTTCCCTTGGTGTCAAGTTGGTCCATTGTCTTTGTCTACGACTCCCGATGTTAGATTTTACATTTCCTAATTGTTGTCGTTGTACGCCCCCCATTTTTGGGATAATGCCAAAGGGGGAGAGATAATGATAATAAATAGCGCAAATGAAAATTTAACTCAATTTCCAAGAATCTAGTTTGATATGTTAGATTCAGGGGGAGTTAAGATACATATAAGGATTTTTCAAAATCCGATATTTCAAAAATCAATTCACTTTATTTATCTTACTCGTCTGCTTGATGCATTTCATTTATATTCAATTTGGAATTAACGTGTCATCAATGCAGGGGGAGTAAGTATTTTTCATTTGAATTACTATTTTTGATTATTATTTATGTTGGTTTGTCATCACCAAAAAGGGGGAGAATGTTGAATATTGGACTCCCCGGATTTGGTTTTGGATGATGAGCAAACATAAATAATCCATAAACTAACAATTTGTGAGCGCAGTATTGGAGATCGTCGCCAATTTCACGTGAACATTCAAAGCGACATCTCAACACTTTCCAAAGCTCATATTCATTCCTAAAGCTTCGTTGAAGCTCTTGCGACGCTTTGGAAAATATGAAGATTCAATCGAAGCTATTGAAGACCGTTTATTAAGGTTTTATTTATAGTCTTTTAGTTTCGATTGATAGAATGTTGAGCCTTGAGTATATCTTACGTTTCTATCTTCATTACGCTCATTTCATAGCTCTAGGATTCTTGCACAAGTTCACTCTAACTTCCTCGAAGCATCGCGCTTCGATTCGGACTTTGTTGTGCATGTTAGTTGGTACAAGAACAAGTACTGACCGACTAGATGGTGATCTAGTCGGTCGGCCACTGTTCTTGGACCGACTAGTTTCTGTCAGTTAATTTCTTGGACTTTACTGTTTACAGTTAGTCGGTCTACGTTGACTCACCGACCGACTAGTTTGTGAATTAGTCGGTCAGTGATGCTTCTTTGACCGACTAGTTGTGACTTACTGTTCACTCTAAAATTCTCCTAAGCTACTGTTTTCCGTTAGTCGGTCTAAGAACGTTTGATGACCGACTAGTTGACAATCTAGTCGGTCAACTTTTGTTCTTGGACCGACTAAGTCAACTTGCCTTCAGACTATGTTGTTTTGCCTCTTAGTCGGTCTACGTTCATTGGATGACCGACTAGTTGTGAAACTAGTCGGTCAGACAGTGTTCTTGGACCGACTAGTTTTCTAGGTCTGAAATTCTATTTCTTCTCAGATCTACTCTTAGTCGGTCCACGTTGTTTGGCTGACCGACTAGTTGAAGAACTAGTCGGTCAGTAAGTGTTCTTTGACCGACTAAGTCTCTCAGTTTTCTATCCGTTGGTGAATGACCTAACTTGTTTTTATGGGACCCTATAAATACGAACCTAGGTCATTTCTATCTAAGATAGAGCTGCCATTAAGAGATTCATTGAGTTCTAAAGAGATAGCCATTCTCCCTCAAATCTAAAGCTCTCTTCCTCACAAGAAACCCATTCTCTCTCATTTCTAGATCTAGAGAGAAGCTTGTTCTTGGTGAGCTCTTCAAGCTATTGCTTGATTCAAGTTTCCAAATCTTCCCTAGGCACCCATTGCTGCTCATTTCCTTGGTGCTAGGGTTTGGTAACTTCATCTTCCTCAAATCCTTCATTCCACCTATTGGGTAAGAAAAACTCAAGGTATAGGATTTTGTGGTAAGCTTGTTTATTTCATATTAAACTCTTTAATATTGCTTTGTGATTCTCTCGGTTGTGAGAGAAGGTTGTGATCCCGGGTTGTGGGATTCACGTTTGCTATTGCTTGTATGATTTGATCTTGTGAAGGTTTTTCACAAGATATTCATAGTGGAAATCTTGAGTTAGGGTTTCTAACTCAAGTATCCGGAGGGGATCCGGGTGGTTGGGACGTAGGATCACCGGGAACAAGTCGGGGAGACTTGGGTGGATCCGAACCCATTAACATCGTTTGTTAGCATTGTTAATTTCGTTGTCGTCACTCAATTTAAGCTTCCGCAAATTGATTTGGTAGTTGATTGCAATTTAATTTGGAATTATACTCCTTATTATTTTAAAGTACTATTCACCCCCCCTCTAGTACTTGTGCAGTAGCTGGTAGGGCATTACACGATGTACCTTCATGAGTCACCTCCAGAGTATGCCAAATTTCCTGCGCAGTTTGACATTGAGATATATGGTTAAACTCAGCTTTATCTAAAGCACAGATCAATGCATTCATAGCTTTGTTATTCAATGAAAAACGCTTCTTATCAAAGTCATCCCACTTATCTTCTGGTTTTATCATTTCAATATTAGCAACATTAATGGTGGGAGGTTTATAGCCTTTTTCTACAATGCTCCATACATCATAATCAACAGCAGCTAAATAAATCCTCATCCTAGTTTTCCAATAAGCAAAATCAACACCATTAAACTTGGGGGACGGGAAATAGACTGTCCCTCAGCAAAAGCACTATCAGACATATTCATAGACATGATCAACTAGGCTAGAACCTCTAAACCTGCTCTGATACCGCTTGTTGGATCTGGATCTAAGCCTAGAGGGGGGGTGAATAGGCTTATAAAAAACATTCTCGTGCAACCCACGAGAAATCACACGCAGTTATAGCACAATCAACCAGATGCAGAGTATAGAAAAGCAGTCACAGCATGCACAGGCGATGTACCCTGGTTCGGTCGCACCCACGACCTACATCCAGCCCCAAAAGCAATACTAGATTATTAGAGTTAACTGGTTCAACCTGTAGCTAGGGCACCAACCCTACACTCACCTGGCTCTCAGCACCTGCACTCACCAAAGTGCCCAAACAATAACAATACTTGTAAAGCTCTCCCTCTTGGCTAGCCCCAACTAGCCAAGTCCCCAAACAAATAATAAAATAGTTTCACAGTGATCAAAACACCAAATCACAAATAAAATAAAGTTCAGAGTTTAGAATTGCTCAGGCGTGACGGTGTTGATGTCTCTGTCAATCAGCGCAAGGTCAGATCAGCTCTGACAGGTAGTAGTCTCCTAGTTGTGGCAGGAGCAATCAAACACAAGCTGAAGCTGCTTTTGGATTTCTTTGTAAAAGCTCTTGGAGAATTCGGCACCCTCAAAAATCTGTATATGCTCCTCTTCACAGATGCGGATTCACAATTTTGTTTGTGCCGGCGCCTTCAAAATCTTCAACACAAATTAGCAGGGAGCACATTCAACAAAAAATCGGCAGGATTTTGGGAGTGTCAAGGGGTTTGTGCAGCTTCCTCTAAATTTTTTGATGAACTCACTACTCAAAAGAAATTGCGGCTCTTAGAAAAACAATTGAACCCCCAAAATCTCGGCTGTGCTCTCAGGAAGAAGAAAAAAGAAACCGGATCCTCCTTTTTTTTCGTATGCCCCGAGAACTTTTTTCCAGTCAAAGAATTCGGCTCGATTTTGTGAGTGTGGGCCCTTTTTAATACGGCCTGGGAGAATTCAGAAGATGAGGCCTTGTTTTCTTTTGTTGGATGCATGACTTGGTCCACAAATAGACTTGGTCCAACTTGTGTAGCACCTCTTCCATCTCCTTGACAATTGACCAAGTCCAAATAAGACACCGTGTCCTTCACCAATATTTCTCCTCCACTTGAATCTAGTCCCTACGGTTTGATACCAGCAACTAAAAACTTTACGGTTGCATTGCTCCTTTGTATTACTCATACGTTCACCATTCCTGAAACACTTAACACACACGTTAAAACATTCACACACGTTTGTTATCATCAAACACGAAGTTCATAGATCGTTTCTACCAATAGCCCATTGGCCCTCTTCTCGATGTTTCTGCTAAATCGAAGTCCTCTTCGGCTCTGTAGACGGCATCAAAGAAGAGACGGTCTTCTTCAGCTCCATCTTCATCCACTGTTCCACCTATCGATCAGCCCTCCTTATCTGCTGCACTCTCTAGTGATCTATTTGATGAGAAGGTGTTTGGTATCTATGAATTGTTCCATCTGATGTTCCAGCATCAGTGCATTCCTTTCCCTGATCATCTCAGATCTTTTGTACCATCTGCTCAGCCTTCCTAGCCTCCTCCTCTGGTCATCACTGAGCTTTCTGAGCATCCTGCTGACACTGCTCCTGAGCCGGTTGCTTCTCTGGCTCCTCAGGATGTCTCTACTACAGTTGCTGCTGCTCTTCTTCCCGAGGAGACTTGTAACGGCCTGTTTCTATCGTACCTTCTTCGTGCACGTGCTTTTGATCGTGCACGTGTTTATTTTAGACTTTAGTTGTTTTTGAACGTTTTTGTGTGATATGTCGTCGTGATCGTCTCTGAAAGTATTAGATTGTGGATCAACTTGGGAACGACATATCTCGAGTCGTTCTTCCGCGATACTAACTTATTTGGGATAACGTCGCGACTTTCTGTTTTGACGCGAGACGTTATGAATTTTAGTTTCGTCTCTCGACGTCGAAATTTAGATCCGTCTTCTCTGCTCTCTTTCTTTAGTCGTCCCGAACACCCCATAATTATTTTACAATTTTTGGACTTAATTTGACCTATTTTCCATTTTTTGAAAGTTTTAAATAATTTTAAAACCTATTTTTATAAGAGTTTTAATTACAATAAAATTCCTAAATTATAATAACGTATTAAAGAATTTTAAGACCAAATTTCAGAATTTTTGGCCGCACCCATCTTGCGCGAGGGAGAGGAGAGCAATTTTAAATTATATTAATTATTTTAATTATTTTAATTACGTTTTTCTTAACCCAAACCCTAACCCTAACTCTTTTCTGTTTAAATAAACCCTAGGCTAGGTTATTTTCGCAGCCACACAAACCCTAGCCGTCAAAAACACCTTCCCGACGTTCGTCGCAACGTTGCGACGATCGCCCAGTGCACGACCGGAGCTCACCCCCGCAAATCCTAGCGCACGACCGGAGCAGCCCCCGCATCGCCGCTGCATCGCACCCCGCTGTTGCCCCGCTCCGACCGAGGCTGTCTCTCGGTCTGACCGAGAGACTTCTCCGCACAGCCGCCCGCTCCGCTCCGCTCCGCATCGCCAAGCGCCCGACCGACCCGCTTTGTCGGTCTGACCGAGAGGCCGCTCCGCACCCGCATGCGCTCCGTGCTCCGCATCGCTGCAGCCCCGCACCCAAGTGCACGACTGACGGAATCCCCCGCAGCGGCCCGCCGTGACCGATGCCCCCGCTCCGCAGCGTGCTCCGCAGCTTTGCGACCGACGCTGCGGTGAGTTCTCTCGGTCTGACCGAGAGAAGTCGCCGCAGCGGCTCAGTCTGACCGAGCGACATTCGTTGCAACGTCACTACTTCCACACCAACTCCTGTGGTGGGCCCCCCAAGTTCTACAGAGGTGTTGTGGGCCCCCCATTGACCCCTAGCATTGCTGTGGGCCCCGCTTGGACGTGCTACTTCGCGGATTTTCCGTCTACGACGTTGCGACACGTCGTAGGCCTTCGTCGCAAGTTCAGACTTTTGGAGAATCGTGCGAGGACCAGATCTGAAGCTGAGGAGTTCTCCGATCAGACACTACATCCATTCTACGACGAACTCCGGTTCAGGTTGGTCCCCCGAAACTTGTAGAAACCCCCACAATAGCTGACTGAACCCTAAACTAAAAACCGTCAACTTGAACTAAATTTAATTTCCAGCACCTATAAAACGTTGTACGAACTTAGAAAATCGACGAATGGACTTTGTTGACTGTGCACATAGGATAGATCGTCGATTAGGCTGAAACATCAAAAAGTGACTTTTGACGAATAGGATAGTCCCGAAAACCTAGAAACGAAACCTAATAGGATTTGATGAATTTGAGACCTGACATCGTCGCCGTGGCGATATTTCAGACGGATTTCCGCGGACGAGACGCTTGGACGAGACGCTTCGAGAGGACGACACACTCGCCATTTCAGGCAAGTGTACCCACTTGCTTTTTTGACCGTGCTTTGGTCTTAGGTTGCTAGAACTGTTAGACTGTGAATGTATAGAACCGGACGTGAAATGATAGCGTCCGGGACGACTCCTGACGGCTCAGACTTGACGACAAAGTCTGAGCCTGACAACAGCAACTTTTTAATGCTGTAGGGCTATCATGTGTGTGCGTGTGTGTGGACACCATAGTATAACTCTTCCTGTCTTGTCACATCCCGTCCCGTCTTGCACAGCCCGCTGGGCAATAGGGCACTCTTCGAGTGATCCCTTGTATAGATTCACAGCCTGCGGGCAATAGGGCACTCTCCAAGTTGAGAGAGTGATCCCTTGTACAGATACACAGCCCGAGGGCAATAGGGCACTCTTCAAGCTAGAGAGAGTGATCCCTTGTACGGATTCTCAGCCTGCGGGCAATAGGGCACTCGCCAAGCTAGAGCGAGTGATCCCTTGTACTGGTGTCATGTCATGTCTTGTCTTGGGGTTTGGGGTTGGGTTGAGCGTGCGCACGGCAAGAGGGTCTGATCCCCCTCGAACCGTAAGGCGTGAACCCTTTCGTGTCTCACGTGTCTTATCCTGCCTTGTTTCCGTCACGTCCCGACTTGTCTTGACACATGTAGGTTAGTCCCGTAGTTGGTAGCACACGCTACGACTACTACTTGTTGCGCTTTACTTTCCTGCTACGTTACTTCTGTTTGTTACTCAGTTATAACCCCAGCATGCTAATCAACCAGTAAAACGTTGTCTAAAAGTTGATACACTTGCAGTAAAGTCTAACCCTTCTTGTAGACTTTACCTGACGTACAGTTCCTTTCTCTTGGGTGTTGTACGTCAGGTGTTCAGAGATCGTGGACGAGGCAGACTCGCTGGAGTACGTGGAGCCGAGGACGTCGTCATCAGAGTACGTGCCTGACAAGGACCAGACCTTGAGGTGTTTTTAGTCGACACTTTCAGAGGTTACTGCTTTTAGTTTGTCTTTTTGGTAGTTGTTGCCATGCTTAGGCTTCTCTTAGACTTTGTACTAGTTTGATATTATTTCTCCATTTAAATGAATGCCATTTCCTTTCTGTACTTTTGTTGTTCCTAAACTTTATAAATGCAAGAACCTGGAAAATTTTAAAATGGTACCTCTACAGACGCTTATTGGGTCCGAGCTTCTAAAGCTCTGGCCTAAGCGGGCCTCGTCACGTTTCGCTTCCGTCCATGTTGGGAAGCGGGGCGTGACAGGTTTTAGTGGTGGCTCATGCAGGTCTTGCAAAAGTTCGGAACAATAAAAGTACCGCATTCATTTGATATCCACGTACAAGTCTGAATTAGTTTCCCCGTCTTAGATAGTAGGCAGACTTAGGTAGACGTCTCAGGTTGATAGTCGGACGCCTTGGTTAAGATTTAGTCGTTCTCGTCCTAGACTATCTTAGCATCCCCCTTTGATTCTGATCATATTAGTTTTCTAGCGTCCTTCTCTTTTTTTCTTTCGCTCGGATCCATCGACTTCGGGCCCAGCAGAACGTAACCTCGATTCTCTTAGGAACCCTCTCTTTAGATCCTGATTATATTCTAACTCAAAGGAAGCCTTTAAGCTGAGTTATCCTAATCTTTAGACGACCCGATGATTAGAACCCTTGTCCTCCAGCATCCCTCTGATCCTTGCAAATTTTGTGCTATCGACCATAGAGTCCCATCGTAGCTCTTCACGATTCATATCTTACGCATAATCTTCATGCGATCATTTTTCCTCTCTCCTGATTCTCGTGATCGTTTCCTGACGATCATCATCGATCTTTCGAATCCCTTCCTTGACAAATTCTACCTTCCCCAAAATTATTTTCGACTTTCCTTATTAAGTTTTCGCTCTAGCTTGATTTCTTTGAAAACCCCTATATTATATATTTAAAATTTGTTGTTTTGGATCGAGTTAAAACTTTTAATTGACTTGGAGCTTTCTTGGACGTAAATGTTTTAAGTCAACGTCTCGCATTATTTGCCTTGTTTCCAAAATATATATATTACTTTTATAAACTACACAATTTATTTCTACTATCTGGTACTTATTTTCGAATTTTTCCCCTTTCTCAAAACCTGCATCCTTTGAAAGTATTTTCGAAATTCATTATTAAGTTCTCCGCCCAATTTGACTTCTTAGAAAACTTTTATTAATTATTTAAAATTTCTTACTTTCGGTTGAGTTAAAATTCTTTCGCAAATTTTGAAACCTTTCGGTCGTAAAAGTTTTAAGTTACGGCCTCGTACTTATTTTCGAATCAGTATCCATCGTATTTTAGTTTTAAAACTTTGTTACTATTTCGGGAATTCAATATATCATTTTTTTTCTAACCTACGAAATTTATTTTTAACCATTTACGTACGTATTTTAGAATATTTTTCTAAAACAAAGGGGGATTTTAAATTTTCTTTACATATAAACATCTCTATGTTCATCGTGCTCATACTTCAAGAACCTTTGTTTAAATTCATTTTCATTTGCAAAACAATCGCTACCTCATCCTACTTTTATTTCTTTTATTTCTTGTTTTCGAAACTCATTACTATTTTTTTTTTTCGCTCGGTTTAACTCCCTTGAAAACCCTTTCGTATATATATTTAAAATTTCTTGCTTTACGGATGAAAGTTTCCTTCTGAGATTTTGAAATCTCCTTAGTCGTCAATTTGCAAGTTACTATCTGGAAATTATTTCAAATCGGTATCTTTCATATTTTCATTTTTTTAAAACCGTGTTGACATTTTAATGATTCAAATTTATATTTTCTGGGCTACAAGATCTATTTCTAAATCACTTACTGTGCATATTTTTTTTAAAATTATTTTCTAAACTAGGGGGGAACTTCAATTATTTTATTGTTATTATATCTGTTCTATGTTTCTCGTGACCACATTTCAAAATCTTTGTGTAAACTTAGTTTCATGTGCAAAACAATCGTTATTCCACCCTACCCATCCTTCCTTCGTCTTACTTTTCCAAAATTTTAAAAATTCTACCATCTGCTCGCTCCCTCCTACATTTTTTATAAATAAAAGTATAAGATACCATATTCTACATGTAATTCTCCTGTCATCAATCTAATCATTTTGAAGAATATTTTGTCTCATCCAACCAACTATCTCCTTACACCCGTCTTATTTGAACTCGTTCCTTCCGATCTTATTTCGTTCCGCTTTTGATTTAGTTTTCCTTCCTTCTTTTACCTAGACATTAGTCCTTGTAGTTGTCAATGTGGTCTCCAATTTAGGAGTGGGCCCTTGGGTAGGTGATGTCGTTGCAGTGCCTGAGTATAGGTAGAGTGTGTAGACCTGTATGAGTGTGTCATCTTTAGGATCATGATGTTTGTCTCCTGTGTCTTGAATGTGAACTCGGCGTTAACCAGGATATGCTTGAAGTTGTCTGAATGACGGTATTCATACTTATATGAATGGCGTCATCGCAGGCAGATCCTTAGACTTAGTTTTAGTTTTAATAAATGGTTTATCTTGGTTGTATGTGACGGTATCAAAACTTTGTTTTTTCTTTAAACCAAATCTTTAAAGTTTTAAAACTAGCTCACAAGATCACAAATCACTTAACCTCCCTCATCCATTACCGCAACACCACACGTTTTTTTCCAAATGTTTTAAAATATTTCTGCGGAGAATAGTATGAGTTAGGGTGATCATGAGATTGAGTAGAGTTTTTATTAGCATCGAGACTTGATTGATGAGTTGATGTGAGAAGACTTTGAGAATAACACGACGTGTTGAGATTAATGGATGATTAGGCAGTCGGACTTAATTTTGGTTGGGATTAGTTATAATGAGTAGGATAAGATGTGGTTCTGATAGATCAAATTATTTGGTGGATGAATTTAAGGGGAGATATGACAAGAATGTATTGAGAACACAACGATTGCTGATTTGGTGAAGGTATTATAGGATAGACAAATGTTTTTCTCTTGGATTGGTGGATGACTAGAATCTCATTTTTGGAGATTTATTAATGTTGGGAAAAGATTTAGAAATTCAAAAGATATTAATGAGCGATGATGATGATGTTTAGTGGAGTGGTACGATATCAGAAAATGATTATTATTTTTTTATGAGAACTTGGAGTCGGAAATTGGAACGGTAGTGATGGATCTATATTATTAGGAGGTGAGTTTAGTCGTGGCTTTGCCCAGTGAAAAGATGGATTATGAGAGATTATTGAGAAATGTTGTTCGAAGTTATAGGATTAGAAATCTTTTTGAGTAGATATGATAGTCGCGGGTAAAAGGTTATATGGGTAATTATTACTAGTGTGAGTGATTCCGAGGGCGGAATCATTTCTAAGGTGGGTAGAATGTGACGGCCTGTTTCTATCGTACCTTCTTCGTGCACGTGCTTTTGATCGTGCACGTGTTTATTTTAGACTTTAGTTGTTTTTGAACGTTTTTGTGTGATATGTCGTCGTGATCGTCTCTGAAAGTATTAGATTGTGGATCAACTTGGGAACGACATATCTCGAGTCGTTCTTCCGTGATACTAACTTATTTGGGGTAACGTCGCGACTTTCTGTTTTGACGCGAGACGTTATGAATTTTAGTTTCGTCTCTCGACATCGAAATTTAGATCCGTCTTCTCCGCTCTCTTTCTTTAGTCGTCCCAAACACCCCATAATTATTTTACAATTTTTGGACTTAATTTGGCCTATTTTCCATTTTTTTGAAAGTTTTAAATAAATTTAAAACCTATTTTTATAAGAGTTTTTATTACAATAAAATTCCTACATTATAATAACGTATTAAAGAATTTTTAGACCAAATTTCAGAATTTTTGGCCGCACCCATATTGCGTGAGGGAGAGGAGAGCAATTTTAAATTATATTAATTATTTTAATTATTTTAATTACGTTTTTCTTAACCCAAACCCTAACCCTAACTCTTTTCTATTTAGATAAACCCTAGGCTAGGTTATTTTCGCAGCCACACAAACCCTAGCCGTCAAAAACACCTCCCGACGTTCGTCGCAACGTTGCGACGATCGCCCAGTGCACGACCGGAGCTCACCCCCGCAAATCCTAGCGCACGACCGAAGCAGCCCCCGCATCGCCGCTGCATCGCACCCCGCTGCATCGCACCCCGCTATCGCCCCGCTCCGACCGAGGCTGTCTCTCGGTCTGACCGAGAGACTTCTCCGCACAGCCGCCCGCTCCGCTCCGCTTCGCATCGCCAAGCGCCCGACCGACCCGCTTTGTCGGTCTGACCGAGAGGCCGCTCCGCACCCGCATGCGCTCCGTGCTCCGCATCGCTGCAGCCCCGCACCCAAGTGCACGACCGAAGGAATCCCCCGCAGCGGCCCGCCGTGACCGATGCCCCCGCTCCGCAGCGTGCTCCGCAGCTTTGCGACCGACGCTGCGGTGAGTTCTCTCGGTCTGACCGAGAGAAGTCCCCGCAGCGGCTCGGTCTGACCGAGCGACATTCGTCGCAACGTCACTTCTTCCACACCAACTCCTGTGGTGGGCCCCCCAAGTTCTACAGAGGTGTTGTGGGCCCCCATTGACCCCTAGCACTGCTGTGGGCCCCGCTTGGACGTGCTACTTCGCGGATTTGCCGTCTACGACGTTGCGACACGTCGTAGGCCTTCGTCGCAAGTTCAGACTTTTGGAGAATCGTGCGAGGACCAGATCTGAAGCTGAGGAGTTCTCCGATCAGAAACGACATCCATTCTACGATGAACTCCAGTTCAGGTTGGTCCCCCGAAACTTGTAGAAACCCCCACAATAGCTGACTGAACCCTAAACTAAAAACCGTCAACTTGAACTAAATTTATTTTCCAGCACATGTAAAACGTTGTACGAACTTAGAAAATCGACGAATGGGCTTTGTTGACTGTGCACATAGGATAGATCGTCGATTAGGCTGAAACATCAAAAAGTGACTTTTGACGAATAGGATAGTCCCGAAAACCTAGAAACGAAACCTAATAGGATTTGATGAATTTGAGACCTGACATCGTCACCGTGGCGATATTTCAGACGGACTTCCGCGGACGAGACGCTTGGACGAGACGCTTCGAGAGGACGACACACTCGCCATTTCAGGCAAGTGTACCCACTTGCGTTTTTGACCGTGCTTTGGTCTTAGGTTGCTAGAACTGTTAGATTGTGAATGTATAGAACCGGACGTGAAATGATAGCGTCCGGGACGACTCCTGACGGCTCAGACTTGACGATGAAGTCTGAGCCTGACAACAGCAACTTTTTAATGCTGTAGGGCTATCATGTGTGTGCGTGTGTGTGGACACCCTAGTATAACTCTTCCTGTCTTGTCACGTCCCGTCCCGTCTTGTACAGCCCGCTGGGCAATAGGGCACTCTTCGAGTGATCCCTTGTACAGACTCACAGCCTGCGGGGAATCGGGCACTCTCCAAGTTGAGAGAGTGATCCCTTGTACAGATACACAGCCCGAGGGCAATAGGGCACTCTCCAAGCTAGAGAGAGTGATCCCTTGTACGGATTCTCAGCCTGCGGGCAATAGGGCACTCGCCAAGCTAGAGCGAGTGATCCCTTGTACTGGTGTCATGTCATGTCTTGTCTTGGGGTTTGGGGTTGGGTTGAGCGTGCGCACGGCAAGAGGGTCTGATCCCCCTCGAACCGTAAGGCATGAACCCTTTCGTGTCTCACTTGTCTTGTCCTGCCTTGTTTCCGTCACGTCCCGACTTGTCTTGACACATGTAGGTTAGTCCCGTAGTTGGTAGCACACGCTACGACTACTACTTGTTGCGCTTTACTTTCCTGCTACGTTACTTCTGTTTGTTACTCAGTTATAACCCCAGCATGCTAATCAACCAGTAAAACGTTGTCTAAAAGTTGATACACTTGCAGTAAAGTCTAACCCTTCTTGTAGACTTTACCTGACGTACAGTTCCTTTCTCTTGGGTGCTGTACGTTAGGTGTTCAGCCAGAGATCGTGGACGAGGCAGACTCGCTGGAGTATGTGGAGCCGAAGACGTCGTCATCAGAGTACGTGCCTGACAAGGACCAAACCTTGAGGTCTTTTTAGTCGACACTTTCAGAGGTTACTGCTTTTAGTTTGTCTTTTTGGTAGTTGTTGCCATGCTTAGGCTTCTCTTAGACTTTGTACCAGTTGGATATTATTTCTCCATTTAAATGAATGCCATTTCCTTTCTGTACTTTTGTTGTTCCTAAACTTTATAAATGCAAGAACCTAGAAAATTTTAAAATGGTACCTCTACAGACGCTTATTGGGTCCGAGGTTCTAAAGCTCTGGCCTAAGCGGGCCTCGTCACGTTTCGCTTCCGTCCATGTTGGGAAGCGGGGCATGACAATACTCCAGATGATCCAGAGGCCTAGGAGTTCCGAGTTGAGTTGGCTACTCCCGTACACTCCTCAGCTGCTGATTTGGATTGTCACTTCACAGAGACTACTCACCCTTAGGCCTAGATTTATTGTATTAGGGTTGAGAGTTTGAGAGTCTTTTTGTATTTTGATTTTTTTGTACTGATGGATGATGATGATATTTGTATGATGATCATACTTTTGATGCACATGGAGTTGATGTTGTCGTTTGTAATTCTTGTATCTTTTGATTATATATATATATACTAGTCATAACCCGTGCCCGCGGGCACGGTTCATTTAAGATTTCCCCCGCGAAATCTTTGTTCCCCAAAAAATTATTTCCACAGCCAAGATTTAACAGAACAATAAATTAGCGTAAAAATAATTAGCGGCACAGACACCTTTGGCGCGGGCGCCTTCGGCGCGGAACAACAAATTCGACGTCGAACAATAAATTTGACGACCGCGCCTTTGGCGCGGAACAACAAATTAGCGTAAAAAAATTTAGCGGGCGCCTTCGGCGCGGAACAACAAACCTCAGGGGTTTTAACGCTAATTTGTTGTTCCTCTAAATTGTTTTACGCTAATTTGTTGTTTTGTTCAATTTAATGGATCATGCTTCTCTACAATCTTTCCCAATGCACTTTTAATTTTAAAGTTTAGGTTCCCAATGCACGTTTCCTCCCAAATTTAATCTCCACAATCTTTTCCAAGGCACTTTTAATTCCAAAGTTTAGGTTCCCAAGGCACTTTTCCCCCAAATTTAATCTCCACAATCTTTCCCAAGACACTGCTAATTTCAAAGTTTTGGTTCCCAAGACACTTTTCCAACCAAAATTTAAGTTTTCCCACTAAAATTTTCATAAAATCCGATCTCAACCATTGATTTACAAAGATCAAATCTCAGCCACTCTTTATCTTGTCCTAGTCAGCCCTAGAATTCAAAAAACGTTGTCAAATGTATAATAGATATATGATGCTTTTACTTTATCATATGCTGCTTCATATTGTGTCTCATTTTTTATGATTGTGTATATATTGTGAAATTGTCTCTCTTTGTATGCTCTACTATATACACGAAGTGATGTGAGACGTTTTTCTCATTTTTGAAATGTTGATATTGGATTTTCGTTCCTTTCGTCAACTAAGATTTCTTGTGTTTATGAGTTTTTGGTATATATCAATGAGATGCACCTTCGAGATTTTTTCAATTATATTTTGGCATCATATTAGATATATATCCTATCTTTAGACAATCATGATTGTTTTAGTACTTATTTAGCACTACTATTGTTGTTTTTCTACTCCCACTTTTTGGATAATGCCATATGGGGAGAGAAATAAACATATCATAATTATGTGCTAAGTAAATTCTAAACTTGAATCTAAGATTGAAGTTGCCTTAGATTTAGGGGGAGTAAGATATAATGAACTTGGATGATAAAATCCTAGATTTCAACAATTAAAATCATTTCATTCATACATATCTTACATGCTGGCTTCAATTGATTTATAGATGCCCTTATAGGTATTGACTAACTTGATTGTCATCTATGGAGGGGGAGTAAGTTTTCATTAAGCACAATTATTTATCTTTTTGTTTATGCTTGTTTGTCATCAACAAAAAGGGGGAGAATGTTGAGTATTAGACTTCTCCCTACTTGGTGTTGATGATGAGCAAACATAAATATTTATGACTAATCCCCTATTTACAGTTAATCCATTGCCTAAGCATATCATGAAGATCAATTTGCAATAGATGTCACTCAAAGATCAATCAAATCATGGAAAGTGGATTGGATGATCAAAGACGGTGATTGAAGCTCCTAGAAGACTTCAAGCTCGTACTTTGGATAGAAGAGAAGTTTCAACAAAATGTAATATTTTTATTCTCTTCTAGTATGTAGCTTAGAAGTAGAACTATGTTGGAGCATACACACATATTCATTTTTGTTCTAGGAAATCATTAGATCACATTTCCTTAGACTCAAATTCACATTTCTCAAGCAAGTGCATTTTGGGATTTCAACAGGCGACTGCTGAACGTTTTACAGGCGCCTGTCTCAAAACAGTCGACTGTGATTTACTCTACAGTCGCCTGGTATGCACATATTTATCAATTGGTTTGTGGGCTTTTAACTTTAACACTATTCAGGCAAATGCTGTACAAAAGACAGGAGCATGTCCAAGCTACAAGCGCCTGTGATTTGTTAATCAGTCGCATGTCTCTCTCCTGCCCAAAGGTCACTTTCTTTTCCATACTGTCACGACCCGCTTCCCTAAAATGGAGGCGAGGTGTGACGGGCCCGCTCAGGCTTGGAGCTGTGAGGCTCCAGCCTGTAAAGCGTCTGGAATAACACGCAGGTCCCTATAATGTGACATCGGAACAAGAATAACAATAATAGAAAAAGAGGCAAATAATTAAATTATTCATCTCAAAGTCCAGATAAAGTTCAACAACCACAGAAATGCTACCAGGCAACAAAAAGTGTCCAAAAGAAAGGCCCAGCATGGCCAACAAGGAAACAACTAACAAAATGGTGCTACTCACCGACAACAACAACAACTAACAAGGTAATGCCAAGGAACACTAGGACTGGTCACCAGTGTCCTCGTACGCAACGTCAGCAACGGTATCAGGCACGAACTCCACGAACTCGTCGCCCTCAATAGCGGTCTCTGGCTCAGCAACTAACATGCGACACCCAAAGAGAAGGGGCACATGTCAGCAAAGTCTACAAGACTTTGTGCAAGGAACAAAAGAAAGGTAAAGGCAACCTAGAAATTCTACAGAGTGCATGACATGACATTTTATGCAAGAGAACAGTAGTAAAGTAAACAGCAGTTTATGACATGGCATGGTTTATAACATGGCAGGTAAAAACATGGCATGGAAACAAATACTTGGCATGGAACAAGTAAACACTCACAAGGACAAGTACAAGTATAGTAAACACGTCATGCACAGAGATTCCGCCCTTTGGCTAGAGAGGCTGTATGGGCCATCTCTTACGCTCAAGTGACCGTTTATTCCTACCCCTCCACGTGTATCGAGCCAGGGCTTTACCCCCGAACTTGGAATGCTCGCTTCTGGATCACAAGCCAGGAAGTGTTTTTAACAAGTATGGCGTAGGGTTATGCCCACGTAGCAGGTGCCTAGCCGGAAACACGGATTTGTACAAGGATTTGTAGCGTGTGCTACGTTGCAACATGCAATCACATGACATGTAAGAATGGATGTGCATGGCAGGTATTCAAATATAAATTGCGTACCGTTAAAGAAAATTAAACGTGACAGGCATTGCATGACATGACATGACAAAAGGCAATTCTAACTTCGTTGTCAAGCTAGAATTGGAATTTGCGCCTAGACCGCTATCATTTCACGATCTAGTCTCTTTCACGCTAAAACAAAGTAATGGCCTAAAACATGGCCTAAAACAAGGTTGGCAAGTTTCACTTTCCTGGTACCGAGGTTGTTGATCGACGAGTCAAGATCTACAGGGAATAGGGTTCGCTGTTATGGCAAAACAGAAAATCAGAATTGAAGTTATAATCCGGATTTGTTTTGGAATCCTATAATGTCTAGTAATACATTTTATTAGGTTTTCTAAATTATAGTGTGGGTTATGGGAAATTAAGGGTAGATCACTAACCGTTTACGAAGCGGAAGAACGAAGATCGAGACGCCTACGGATCTGTAAGTAGGAGAAGATCCCGTCGTATCCGGATTGCCGTCGCCAGATCTGAGCTAGCACGGCAACGGAAAAGCGATCCGATGAAGGAGTTGCGACTGAAGGGATCTCCTGCGGTTGATATATATAATGGATCTGAAGAATGGAGAATATAGGGAAAATCTGGAGCAAAAGGGAGAATTTTGGGTTTTAGGGTCGGCTGGCGGCCTACGGGGTGGTGCCGGCGCAAAGGAAGGTGAGAGAGCACGGGAGGATGAAGAAAGGCAAGAGGAAGGTTGGGGGATGATTGGGGAAGAAGATCGGCTAAGAAAAGTGAAGAAAGAAATGAAAACGTATAGGGTTTAAATAGAAAGATTAAGCGGCGGCTACGACTTAACCTAGGGTTACTAGGCAATTTAGTCGGTCAGTGAAGAGTGGCTGACCGACTAGTTTGGAAACTAGTCGGTCGGTCGTTCAACTGAGACCGACTAAATGGCCAACCGTGAACAGGGTCGGTACAGAGTAGACAGATTTAGTCGGTCTGTGAAGGCTTGTCAACCGACTAGTTTGAAAACTAGTCGGTCGGCGAATGTTCATAGACCGACTAAGGGTCGAATAAGATAGACAATAAGCACTGAGAGTTAGTCGGTCTGAGAAGAAACTCTAACCGACTAGTTTATCAACTAGTCGGTCGGTAGATGTTCTTTGACCGACTAACCGCAAACAGTAACTCGGCTGTACAGAAGATCTCAGAATTAGTCGGTCTGAGAACAAGTTCTAACCGACTAGTTTAGAAACTAGTCGGTCGAAGAATGTGCTTGGACCGACTAAAAGTAAACAGTAACTCAGCTGAAATAAATAAGATGAACTAGTCGGTTCCTGAAGTGTGGCCGACCGACTAGATCGTAATCTAGTCGGTTGGTTCTCCTTCATGAACCAACTAAGATGCACGAAAAGTGTCAAATCGAAGCGCGAAGCTTCGGGAAGACTCCTATGGCCTCTAGGATCAACCTAGTTCTAAAATATGGATGCTATGAAGCTCATCGTAAGAATACTTACTCCAAGCCCATCGTTCTATGGAAAGGAAACTAGAAGGCTACAAAGAACTGAGCGGAAACGCCCAACAACGGAAACGGGAAAAACATACAAAGGAGAGAACAACCAACACATATTTATTTAATAGATAAAAACCAGTCGTTACATCCTACCCACCTTAAGAAAAATTCCGCCCTCGGAATTTCCTAACACTCACATGTCAGGGAACAAAAGTGGGTAACACTCTCTCATCTCGTCTTCTCTCTCCCAAGTAGACTCTCCTGGCGAGCCGTGTCGCCACAAAACCCTAACAAGATCGACTGTCTTGTTCTGGAGTGACTTCTGTCGCCTGTCCAAAATCTGCACTGGCTGCTGGTCATACGTCAGATCGGGGCGAACGGTGATCTCCGAGAAACCCACAGCGTGAGATGGATCGCTGATGTATCGACGAAGCTGCGACACATGGAAGACATCGTGAACTCCTTCCAAAGATGGCGGCAAGGCTAAGCGGTATGCTACCTCGCCAACTCTCTCCAGAATGTCAAATGGTCCAATGTATCTCGGGCTCAGCTTTCCTCGTTTCCCAAAGCGAATCACTCCTAGATTCGGGGAAATCTTCAGGAACACATGGTCACCTGGCTGAAACTCCAAAGGACGCCGTTTAGCATCAGCCCAATGCTTGAAACGGTCCTGAGCAATCCTCAGCCTTTTCCCATATGTTCCTCACAACATCCACATCCTCCACGATCATCTCAGGTCCTAACAGCTCTCGATCTCCAATGTCATCCCAGCTAGTGGCGATCGAAATTTCTTCCCGTATAGCGCGGCAAAAGGTGCCAAGCCAATACTTGCCTGGTAGCTGTTATTGTAGGCAAACTCAACAAGGTGGAGATGATCCTCCCAAGATCCCTTAAAGTCCAACATACATGCCCTCAGCATGTCCTCCAAGATCTGGATCGTCCTCTCAGACTGGCCATCCGTCTGCGGATGGTACGCCGTGCTGAAACTCAGAATCGTACCCAAACTCTTCTGCAGACTCTGCCAGAACTGAGACGTGAACCTCGTGTCTCTGTCTGACATGATACTCACAGGGACTCCGTGAAGTCGCACGTTCTCCTGCACGATGCACGTTACATCACTATCTAAACCAGGAAGGAAATAGAAGCGGAAAGTAAAAGAATTTACCTCCATATATCTCCTCGCTAGTGTCTCAGTAGACTGTCCTACTCGAAAAGGAATAAAGTGCACGGATTTGGTCAATCGGTCTACGATCACCAAAATCGCGTCATTCTACTTCGGACTCCGAGGCAGTCCAGTCAAAAAGTCCATAGTGATGTGTTGCCACTTCCACTCCAGAATCGGAAGTGGTTGTAGCAACCCTGTCGAACGCTGATGCTCCGCCTTTACCTGTTGGCAAACCAGACACTTGGCTACACTCCGAGCCAAACTCCTCTTCATACCATGCCACCAAAAGTTCAAGCGAAGATCCTGCTACATCTTGGTCCCACCAGGATGCACAGAATACGGAGAACTGTGTGCCTCAACCAACAGCTCCTCCTGATGTCTCCAGCTGGCACACTGTCACGCCCCGCTTCCCTAAAATGGAGACGAGACGTGAGAAGGTCTGCTCAGACGTGGAGCTGTGAAGCTGCACGCCTGATAAGCGTCAATTTAGTATAAGCAGGTCCCTGTAAACACAAACGGAACAACAACAATAATAATAATAAAACGAGACGGATATGAAATACCAATCTCAAAGTTCGTCCACAACAATTCAACATCACAGAAAAAGCCACCAGGCTAACAGGAAAGAGTCTAAAGGCCCAGAACAAGGCCAAACAAAAGATAAACACAAACAGAGTATCAAACTAGGTGCCACGCACCGACAACCTAAGCAATCTAACAACACCAAATATAGACACTAAGACTTATCTCCAGTGTCTATGAAGTCCTCGATCAACGCGGGTTCTGACTCAGCGTCAGCGAACACCGCGTCCTCAGCAAGTATCTCAGGCTCGGGCTCTAACATGTGTTACCCAAAAGAGAAAAGGGGCACATGTCAGCAAGTCGAAAGACTTGTGCAAGGAAACTGAAAGAAAGGTAAACTAACAACCTAGCAGTTAAAGTATGGTGCATGGCAAGTAAAGTAAGGTGGTAACAAGTAAAGTAAAGTACAAGTAGCAAGTGGTAGTTGTGACATGTAATGTCAAGTAACAAGTACAAGTACAAGGGATCACCCACACATGGATGCCCTATTGCCCGCAGGCTGTAGTCATGTACAAGGGATCACTCAGAGAGTGCCCTATTGCCCGCAGGCTGTATTGAGCTCGTCTTCTGGACCACGAGCCAGAATTGTAATTGGCCTAGGGTTGTGCCCGCAAAACGGGTGCCTAGCCGGTACAAATAGTACAAGTATGTAGCGAAGCTACGCAATCACGATGAGTGTTCAAGCATGCAACGACATGAGCAGATATTCGCGTACCGTTAATTGAAATTAAACGTGACAGGCAAAATGCAATGACATGAACATATTCGCGTACCGTTAATTTAAATTAAACATGGCAGTTAAAATGCAATAGCAGTTAAGGATGCTGGATGACATGAACAGTTAATACGCGTATCGTTAAGGGATAGTAAACGTGACATACAAGCATGATGAAGGTGACAGCCCAAGCTTCGTTGTCAAGCTAGGTCAATGGCGTCCAGACGGATATCCTTTCACCGTCTAGTCTCTTTTACGCTAAAGCAAGGTAATGACCTAAGACATGGCCCAAATCAAGAGATGCAAGTTTCACTTGCCTGATACCGGGATTGACGAGCAATGAAGATCGTCACACAAGCTAACTACGGAATAGATCACTGTTATAGCAAAACAATTATTAGCACAATGATTCTAAATTGATTTCTTAATAGAATCCTAATCATCTAATAATCCATTTTATTAGGGTTTCACAATGTCAATGTGGGTTATGCTAAAACTAAAGGAATCGAGTATTACCGTGAAGAAGCGAAGGAACGATGTCGAGCAACCGCGGCAACGGAAGAGCGATCCGGCTCAGATCTGGAAATGAGGGAAAAATCTGGAGAAATAGGTTTTGATGTGGATTTTGGGGGTTTGATAAAAGTTTGAGGAAGATGGAAGGTAGAGTGTGTTAAGTGAGGGTTTGGATGATGGATTTTGGGCTTGGGATGAAGGAATAAGGGTTTGAGGTAGTAGGGGGCTCAATGGGGGAGAAATTAGGGTTTGAGTTGATGAGGAAGAAGAAGAAAACGTTTGGAGGGGTATTTATAGAGTTTGGTGGCGGCTAGGGCAAAACTAGGGTTTCCTGTACTGTTTAGTCGGTCAAAGAGCAACCACTGACCGACTAGTTTGGGAACTAGTCGGTCGGTTGACCAACGCAGACCGACTAAGTGTAAACAGTAACCCCTGACGAAAACCTGAACTAAGAGTTAGTCGGTCAAAGAACAACTACTGACCGACTAGTTTGACATCTAGTCGGTCGACGAACGTTCTTAGACCGACTAAGAGTAAACAGTAACTAGTGTCAAAAATAATTAAAGAGTTAGTCGGTCAAAGAACAACTACTGACCGACTAGTTTGACATCTAGTCGGTCGACGAACGTTCTTAGACCGACTAAGAGTAAACAGTAACTAGTGTCAAAAATAATTAAAGAGTTAGTCGGTCAAAGAACAACTACTGACCGACCAGTTTGACATCTAGTCGGTCGACGAACGTTCTTAGACCGACTTAAAGTGAACAGTAACTGGTACCAAAAATAGTTAATGAGTTAGTCGGTTAAAGAAGCATTGCCGACCGACTAGTTTGCAACCTAGTCGGTCAACCAACGTTCTTAGACCGACTAACGATAAACTGTAACTCCTGAACATTTATCAAAGCCCACTAGTCGGTTCAAGAAGGTTTTCCGACCGACTGGATCGTCATCTAGTCGGTCGGTGCCCCTTCTTACACCGGCTAATTTGCACTGAAAGTTCCGAAATGGAGCGCGAAGCTCCGGGATGGTTTCCTAAGTCTCCTAGGCTCGTTCTAACTCTAATATATCGACGTTATGAAGCCCGTCACGAATGACTTACTTCAAACACGCCGACCGACGGAAGAATCTAGGGAATCACGACGAAACGAACGAAAAGAGAACTACGGAGACGGAAATGGAAATCGCAACCAAGGAGAGGCAACCAAATATATATACATACATAATAAAATCCATACATGAAAACCCAGTCATTACATCCTCCCCAACTTAAGAAAAATTCCGTCCTCGGAATTCCCAACACTCACGTGTCCGGGAACAAAAGTGGGTAGCGCTCTCGCATCTCATCTTCTCTCTCCCAAGTAGACTCTCCCGGCGAACCGTGCCGCCATATCACTCTAACAAGATCGACGACCTTTTTCCGAAGTGACTTCTGACGCCTGTCCAGAATCTGCACTGGATGCTGGTCATACGTCAAATCTGGGCGAACGGCGATCTCCGAGAAATCCACAGCATGAGATGGATCGCTGATGTATCGACGAAGCTGCGACACATGGAAAACATCGTGAACTCCTTCCAAAGATGGCGGCAAGGCTAAGCGGTAAGCTACCTCGCCAACCCTCTCCAGAATATCAAACGGTCCAATGTATCGCCGGCTCAACTTCCCTCGCTTCCCAAAGCGAATCACACCACGATTCGGGGAAATCCTCAAGAACACATGGTCGCCCGGCTGAAACTCCAAAGGACGACGTTTAGCATCCGCCCAATGCTTAAAACGGTCCTGAGCAATCCTCAATCTCTCCCGAATATTCCTGACGACCTCCACAGCCTCCACAATCATCTCAGGCCCCAACAGCTCCCGATCGCCAATGTCATCCCAACTCAATGGCGATCGACATTTTCTCCCATACAAAGCGGCGAAAGGCGCCATGCCAAAAGACGCCTGGTAGCTGTTGTTGTAAGAGAACTCCACCAAGTGTAGATGGTCCTCCCACGAACCCTTGAAATCCAACATGCACGCTCTCAGCATGTATTCCAAAGTCTGAATCGTCCTCTCGAACTGGCCATCCGTCTGCGGATGGTACGCCGTGCTGAAACTCAGACGCGTACCCAAACTCTTCTGCAAACTCTGCCAGAACTGAGATGTGAATCTCGTGTCTCTGTCCGACACGATACTCACGGGGACCCCATGAAGTCGCACGATCTCCTACACGATTCACGTTACATCACTATCTAAGCTAGGAAAAGGAAACAGAAACGGAGAGTAAAAGAATTTACCTCCATGTATCTCCTTGCTAGTGCCTCAGTGGACAGTCCTACTCGGAATGGAATAAAGTGCGCGGATTTGGTCAATCGGTCTACGATCACCCAAATCGCGTCGTTCTGCTTCGGACTCCGAGGTAGTCCAGTCACGAAGTCCATAGTGATGTGTTGCCACTTCCACTCCGGAATCGGAAGCGGTTGCAGCAACCCTGCCGTACGCTGATGCTCCGCCTTTACCTGATGGAAAACCAAGCATTTGGCTACACTCCGAGCCACACTCCTCTTCATGCCGTGCCACCAAAAGTGCAGACGAAGATCCTTGTACATCTTGGTCCTACCAGGATGTACAGAATACGACGAATTGTGTGCCTCCACCAACAACTCCTCTCTGATATCCCCAGCAGGCACACACAACCTGGCTCCATACCTCAACGATCCATCTTCATGAACCAAAAAGTCAGTCCGCAGACCGGCTTCAACCTGTTCTCGAATCCTCACCAGCTTCGGATCTCCGGCCTGACTCGCCTTAATCCGATCCACGAGCGTCGACTGTATCTGCATACACATCAACGAGGAATCCTCCCCAGGAAGAACAATCTCCACTCTAGACTCGCAAAAATCATGCTGCAATCTCCACTGCGAAGTCAACATCATCACCGCGGGAAGCCTACTCAAAGCATCTGGAACCACATTCACCTTGTCAGGGTGATACTGCAGATCAATCTCATAATCCGCCATGAGCTCCAACCATCGACGCTGTCGCATGTTGAGCTCCTTCTGGGTGAAAATATACTTCAAGCTTTTGTGATCGGTGAAGATTTTCACTTTCTCACTCAGCAAGAAGTGTCTCCAAATCTTAAGCGCAAATACAACAGCAGCCAACTCCAGATCATGCGTCGGGTAATTCTTCTCATGAACCTTGAGCTGACGCGAAGCATAAGCTACAACATGTCCATGCTGATGCAAAACACAACCAAGACCCTTGCCAGAAGCATCGCAAAAGATCTCGAATCCTCCACTGCGATCAGGCACAGCAAGAACAGGGGCCGTCGTCAGCCTCTCCCTCAGAACACCAAAGGCATCCTCACAATCACCCGACCAAACAAAAGCAACATCCTTCCGCGTCAACCTGGTCATCGGCTCCGCAATACGGGAAAAGTCCTTAATGAAACGTAGATAATATCCCGCCAAACCAAGGAAACTCCGAATCTCAGACGCAGACGATGGAACAGGCCACTCCCTGATGGCCCTAATCTTCTCGGGATCCACTGAAATACCATCTCCAGTCACCACATGCCCGAGAAAAGCAACTCTGTCCAGCCAAAACTCGCACTTCAAAAACTTAGCATACAACCGATGCTTCCTCAAAATCTCCAACACCGTCCTCAAGTGCGAGGCATGCTCTTCCTCCGACTTCGAATAGATCAGAATGTCGTCAATAAAGATAACGACAAACTTATCTAAAAAGTCGTAGAAAATCAGGTTCATCAGATTCATGAAAACTGCGGGTGCGTTAGTTACGCCGAAAGGCATAACCACAAACTCATAGTGTCCATACTTCGTCCTGAAAGCTGTCTTCGGCACATCATCCTTCTTCACCTTCAACTGATAGTAACCACTCCTCAAATCCAACTTAGAAAACACCCTCGATCCTCCCAGCTGATCAAAGATATCATCGATGCGAGGCAACGGGTATTTGTTCTTAATGGTCACCGCATTCAGCTCCCGATAGTCCAAGCACATGCGACGCGAACCATTCTTCTTCTTCACCAACAACACCGGTGCTCCCCACGGAGACACACTAGGGTTGATGTAACCCTTCTGCATAAGCTCATCCAACTGCCTACGCAACTCTTCCAACTCTGCTGGCGCCATATGATATGGTGCCTTCGAAATGGGCTGCGCTCCTGGAATAAGATCAATAGAAAACTCCAAAGCTCGATCAGGCGGCAATCTAGACATCTCCACGGGGAAGACGTCATCAAAATCACGCACCACAGCTGGCCTCTCCAACTCCATCTGCAAAGCCACAACCTCCACCGGTCTGGTCCGAAATCTGACCGGACCCAGCGAACTGCTACCTCGACTGAACTCAAATACTGGATGTCCGGGAATCTTGAACACCACCTTCTTCCTTCGACATTCAATCGTAGCATAGAAGCTTGCAAGCCAATCCATCCCAAGGACCGCATCGTAGTTGATGATGTCGTGGATAATGAAATCAGCACAAAGCTCACGTCCACAAACCACCAACGGGCAAGAATTGCACCCACGATGCACCGAGACCACACCGTTACCTGTGACGATATTCCAACTCTTAGGAAGAGAGGACGTCGACAAGGAATGCTTCTCCACGAAGCTCCAGGCCAAAATGCACATCGACGCACCTGAGTCAAAGAGGACTCGTGCAGGAAATGTGCAAACCAAAACCACACCTAGCAAACAGTCTAACAATCAAATCCTATTCTAGCAACAAACATGAGCAAGAAACCAAACATAATCAACAATCAAACTAACTAAGGAAGAAAAATAGCTAGAATGAGCTTTAACTGTAATAACCTCGTCCACGGCCATGCTCTCCTCCTCAGTCATCAGAAAGGCCTGCCCTCTCGGTGGAACAGCCTGCTGAAAGGCCTGTCTCTGTGGAACAAGGGGCGCTCCACGTCCAGCGGTCACAGAAGCTCGCTGCTGCAACGGCTGTGCTGTAATAGGAGCCCGCCAAGGCTGCTTCGACTTTGGGCACTCTCTGATGGTGTGGGCAGGATCTCTGCAGACAATACACTGCCACAGGAACCTCCTACACTGATCCCTGAGGTGCCCGGTCTTGCCGCAGAAATGGCAAGTCTTTAGAATATGTCCTCCTGGCCTCTTGAACTGCACCGGATGATTAGGCTTGAAACCAGGCCTAACCACCGCCCTGGCCTGCTCCATAGGCCTCTTCCCAGCTCCAGAAACATGTCCCTTCCTCTGGTTCAAATTCAACTCCTGTCGTCTCGCGGCAACCAGGACCTTCTGATATGTCTCCAGGTCAGAAGAGGTCACAAAACTCTGAAGCTCCAAGGCAAGTCCTTGGAGGAATCGCTGAGCTTTCTCATCGGCATCTTGCACCATCTTTGGTGCAAACCGACTGAGCCACGTGAACTCCTGGTGGTACTGATCCACCGACAAGCTCCCCTGCTTCAGATCTATGAAGCGCTGCAGCATCACCTGTCTAGCAGCCTTCGGGAAGAATTCTCCATCAAATCTGGACTTAAAGGTAGCCCAAACTATCGGCTCCACCAGCATCTTCTCTTCAGCATCCCACCAGTTTCTGGCATTGTCCTTCAGCTGCCTCTTAGCCAAATCAACCCATCCAGCCGGTTAATCTTTGCCATCGCCAGGTTATCCTCAATGTTCCGAATCCACTCATCGGCAGCCAGAGGACCCTCAGACCCATCAAAATATGCAGGACCCAGCTCCCGAAACTGCTTCGCTCCCGGCTCGGAGCGATGGGCATCCTGGATTGCCCGACCAGCTCGAGCAAGTGGAGCATTCTGGACTTGCAGGAGCACGCCCGGCTGCACCTGCATCATCTGAAGCATCATCCGCATCATCTCTCCATTGGTGGGTTCCCGCTCAGGCTCCTCGTCATGAGGGGGCGCACCACTACCTCCACCACGGGTGAATCGCCTTCCTGCCATCTAATGACACAGAAAACGAAGCAGATTATACTCATAGCTTAGGGCTCGGATGTCGAATTTATTTGTTGGACAATCTTATATTATTATCGTTATCTCGATAATTGCAGTTACAGAGGGAGACCTGCATGGGCCACCACTAAAACCTGTCACGCCCCGCTTCCCTAAAATGGAGACGAGACGTGAGAAGGTCCGCTCAGACATGGAGCTGTGAAGCTGCATGCCTGATAAGCGTCAATTTAGTATAATCAGGTCCCTGTAAACGCAAACGGAACAACAACAATAATAATAATAAAACGAGACGGATATGAAATATTAATCTCAAAGTTCGTCCACAACAATTCAACATCACAGAAAAAGCCACCAGGCTAACAGGAAAGAGTCTAAAGGCCCAGAACAAGGCCAAACAAAAGACAAACACAAACAGAGTATCAAACTAGGTGCCACGCACCGACAACCTAAGCAATCTAACAACACCAAATATAGACACTAAGACTGATCTCCAGTGTCTACGAAGTCCTCGATCAACGCGGGTTCTGACTCAGCGTCAGCGAACACCGCGTCCTCAGCAAGTATCTCAGGCTCGGGCTCTAACATGTGTTACCCAAAAGAGAAAAGGGGCACATGTCAGCAAGTCGAAAGACTTGTGCAAGGAAACTGAAAGAAAGGTAAACTAACAACCTAGCAGTTAAAGTATGGTGCATGGCAAGTAAAGTAAGATGGTAACAAGTAAAGTAAAGTACAAGTAGCAAGTGGTAGTTGTGACATGTAATGTCAAGTAACAAGTACAAGTACAAGGGATCACCCACACATGGATGCCCTATTGCCCGCAGGCTGTAGTCATGTACAAGGGATCACTCAGAGAGTGCCCTATTGCCTGCAGGCTGTTTTGAGCTCGTCTTCTGGACCACGATCCAGAATTGTAATTGGCCTAGGGTTGTGCCCGCAAAACAGGTGCCTAGCCGGTACAAATAGTACAAGTATGTTGCGAAGCTACGCAATCTCGATGAGTGTTCAAGCATGCAACGACATGAGCAGATATTCGCGTACCGTTAATTGAAATTAAACGTGACAAGAAAAATACAATGACATGAACATATTCGCGTACCGTTAATTTAAATTAAACATTGCAGTTAAAATGCAATAGCAGTTAAGGATGCATGGATGACATGAACAGTTAATACGCATACCGTTAAGGGAAAGTAAACGTGACATACAAGCATGATGAAGGTGACGGCCCAAGCTTCGTTGTCAAGCTAGGTCAATGGCGTCCAGACGGCTATCCTTTCACCGTCTAGTCTCTTTTACTTTAAAGCAAGGTAATGGCCTAAGACATTGCCCAAATCAAGAGATGCAAGTTTCACTTGCCTGATACCGGGATTGACGAGCAATGAAGATCGTCACACAAGCTAACTACGGAATAGATCACTGTTATAGCAAAACAATTATTAGCACAATGATTCTAAATTGATTTCTTAATAGAATCCTAATCATCTAATAATCCATTTTATTAGGGTTTCACAATGTCAATGTGGGTTATGCTAAAACTAAAGGAATCGAGTATTACCGTGAAGAAGCGAAGGAACGATGCCGAGCAACCGCGGCAACGGAAGAGCGATCCGGCTCAGATCTGGAAATGAGGGAAAAATCTGGAGAAATAGGTTTTGATGTGGATTTTGGGGGTTTGATAAAAGTTTGAGGAAGATGGAAGGTAGAGTGTGTTAAGTGAGGGTTTGGATGATGGATTTTGGGCTTGGGATGAAGGAATAAGGGTTTGAGGTAGTAGGGGGCTCAATGGGGGAGAAATTAGGGTTTGAGTTGATGAGGAAGAAGAAGAAAACGTTTGGAGGGGTATTTATAGAGTTTGGTGACAGCTAGGGCAAAACTAGGGTTTCCTGTACTGTTTAGTCGGTCAAAGAGCAACCACTGACCGACTAGTTTGGGAACTAGTCGGTCGGTTGACCAACGCAGACCGACTAAGTGTAAACAGTAACCCCTGACGAAAACCTGAACTAAGAGTTAGTCGGTCAAAGAACAACTACTGACTGACTAGTTTGACATCTAGTCGGTCGACGAACGTTCTTAGACCGACTAAGAGTAAACAGTAACTAGTGTCAAAAATAATTAAAGAGTTAGTCGGTCAAAGAAAACCTACTGACCGACTAGTTTGACATCTAGTCGGTCGACGAACGTTCTTAGACCGACTAAGAGTAAACAGTAACTAGTGTCAAAAATAATTAAAGAGTTAGTCGGTCAAAGAACAACTACTGACCGACTAGTTTGACATCTAGTCGGTCGACGAACGTTCTTAGACCACCTAAAAGTGAACAGTAACTGGTACCAAAAATAGTTAATGAGTTAGTCGGTTAAAGAAGCATTGCCGGCCGACTAGTTTGCAACCTAGTCGGTCAACCAACGTTCTTAGACCGACTAACGATAAACAGTAACTCCTGAACATTTATCAAAGCCCACTAGTCGGTTCAAGAAGGTTTTCCGACCGACTGGATCGTCATCTAGTCGGTCGGTGCCCCTTCTTACACCGGCTAATGTGCACTGAAAGTTCCGAAATGGAGCGCGAAGCTCCAGGATGGTTTCCTAAGTCTCCTAGGCTCGTTCTAACTCTAAGATATCGATGTTATGAAGCCCATCACGAATGACTTACTTCAAACACGCCGACCGACGGAAGAATCTAGGGAATCACGACGAAACGAACCAAAAGAGAACTACGGGGACGGAAATGTAAATCGCAACCAAGGAGAAGCAACCAAATATATATACATATACAATTAAATCCATACATGAAAAACCAGTCGTTACACACACACAACCTGGCTCCAAACCTCAGTGAGCCATCCTCATGAATCAAGAAATCAGTCCGCAGACCGGCTTCCACCAGCTCCCGAATCTTCACTAGCTTCGGGTCTCCGGCCTGTCCAGCCTTGATCCTATCCACGATCGTCGACTGTACCTGCTTACACATCAACGAAGAGGCCTCTCCAGTAAGAACAATCTCAATACTGGACTCGCAAAAATCATGATGTAATCTCCACTGCGAAGTCAACATCATCACCGCTGGAAGCCTACTCAGCGCATCCGGAACCACATTCACCTTGCCAGGGTGATACTGCAAATCAATCTCGTAATCCGCCATGAGCTCCAACCACCTACGCTGTCACATGTTGAGCTCCTTCTGCGTAAAGATATACTTCAAGATTTTGTGATCGGTGAAGATCTTCACCCTCTCATTCAGCAGGAAGTGCCTCCAAATCTTCAGCGCAAACACGACAGCAGCCAACTCCAAATCGTGTGTCGGGTAATTCTTCTCATGAGCCTTAAGCTGACGAGAAGCATACGCAGCCACGTGCCCATGCTGATGCAATACACAACCGAGACCCTTGCCAGAAGCATCGCAAAAGATCTCGAACCCTCCACTGTGATCAGGCACAGCAAGAACAGGGGCAGTCGTCAACCTCTCCTTCAGAACACCAAAAGCCTTCTCACAACCATCAGTCCAAACATAAGATACATCCTTCCGCGTCAGTCTGGTCATCAGCTCGGCAATACGGTAGAAGTCCTTAATGAACCGCCGGTAATAACTAGCCAATCCAAGGAAACTCCGGATCTCAGACGCTGACCGCGGAACAGGCCACTCCCTGATAGCCTTAATCTTATCGGGGTCCACCGAAATACCATCTCCTGTCACCACATGCCCGAGAAAAGCAACTCTGTCCAGCCAAAACTCGCACTTGGAATACTTAGCATACAACCGATGCTTCCTCAAGATGTACAATACTGTCCTCAAGTGCGATGCATGCTCCTCCTCTGACTTTGAGTAGATCAGAATGTCGTCAATAAAGATAACGACAAACTTGTCTAAAAAGTCATAGAAGATCAGATTCATCAGATTCATAAAAACTGCGGGAGCGTTGGTTACACCGAAAGGCATAACCACGAACTCGTAGTGTCCGTACTTCGTCCTGAATGCTGTCTTCGGAACATCTTCCTTCCTCACCTTCAGCTGGTGATAACCACTCCTCAGATCCAACTTAGAGAATACCCTCGATCCTCTAAGCTGATCAAAGATATCATCAATACGAGGGCAACAGATTACGATTCTTGACGGTCACCGCATTCAACTCCCGGTAGTCCACACACATGCGACGCGAACCGTCCTTATTCTTCACCAGCAAGACCGGTGCTCCCCACGGAGACACGCTAGGATTAATTTAACCCATCTGAAGAAGTTCGTCCAGCTGTTTCCGCAATTCCTCCAACTCTGCTGGAGCCATACGATACGGCGCCTTCGAAATGGGCTGCGCTCCCAGAATAAGATCGATCGAAAACTCGAGAGCTCGATCGGGCGACAGTCCAGACATCTCCTCGGGGAAGACGTCGTCAAATTCTCGTACCACAGCTGGCCTACACTGCTCCATCAGCATAGCAATGATCTCCACTGGATTGGCCCGAAACCTGACCGGACCAAGCGAACTACTGCCACGGCTGAACTCGAACACCGGATGTCCAGGGATCTCGAACACCACCTTCTTCCTCCGACAATTGATCGTGGCGTAGAAACTTCCAAGCCATTCCATCCTGAGGACGGCATTATAGTTGATGATGTCGTGGACGATGAAATCAGCATAAAGCTCATGTCCACAGACCACCAAAGGACAAGAATTGCACCCAAGATGCACCGAGACCACGCCATTTCCTGTAACGATATTCTAACTCTTGGGAAGAGAGGAAATCGACAAGGAATGCTTCTCCACGAAGCTCCGAGAAATAATGCACATCGATGCACCAGAGTCGAAGAGGACTCGTGCAGGGAATGTGCAAACCAAAATCACACCTAACAGACAGTCTAACAATCAAATTCTATTCTAGCAAACATAACAAGCAACCAAACGGAATCCAACAAACAAGACGATCTAAGAAAGAACAACTAGGTTGAGAGTTACCTGCAATAACCTCATCCACTGCCTCAGTCTCAATGGCAGTCATCAGGAAAGCCTGCCTCCTCTGCTGAACAGCCTGCTAAATAGCCTGCTTCTTGATCACTCCTTATTTTACACCTTTTTCCCGCATGATTACATGCCATTTAGACCGCCCAAATCATGTTTTTCACGATATATCGATGATATTGCGATGCTTTTCACGATTTGTTGTTTTTGTCGCATTTCAAGTGATTTGGCGCGATTTGGAGTGATCTCGAGATGCGCTTACTCTAGACAGTCACCGACGACCTCCCCGAGGGGTATTTTGCTGTTGGAGAGGAGCGGAAGAAGAATGGACGTCGCAGGAGCGACGAGGAGGCCAAAATAAGCAATCTGGGCATTTTTAGTGTCCCACTCGGCCGAGTGGAGGAGCCACTCGGCCGACCAGTGAGACACCGCTCGGCCGACCAGATCAGACACGATTCCTACGTGCACTCGGCTGAGCGACGGAGACCACATCGGCCGAGTGACGACATCTCGTCCGCCCGAGTGGCGCCCAGACGAAGCCCTTCAAAAATCGCCATGTTACTGTTTTTTGGCTTCCTGAGTTTCAGAAGAACCACTCGGCCGAGTGGATTATCCCGTCCGCCCGAGTGCCTTGAAGCCATCGGCCGAGTGACGACAACTCGCTCGGCCGAGCCGCCCCCGAAGTAGAGACCCCTGAAGGCCCCGACTTACTGGAAAGTTACAGGGTTTCTCACTCGGCCGAGCGACATTTGTCACTCGGCCGAGTGCGATGCGCTGCCTGTAGCGAAAACTGCGGAAAACAGGCTGTGCAGGGGTATTTTGGTCACAGTTTTTGGACGATTTTGGGGACTATTTAACCCCTGTTTTTACCCTAGTTTTGAGAGCTTCTCTTTAGATTTTTTGCAGCTTTTTAGATCTACTTTTTAGCTTTATTTTGGAGATTGGAGAGAAGACAATTTTTTATTTTTGTTGGAACAATTGAAGAACTCCATTGGTTTGTCTTTCTCCTCTCTGAAAATTCTATTTTTATTGCATATTTCAATATTGTGATGAATTCTATTACTTATTTCATTGATTATTTTTGTGATCTTGCTATGAATTGTGAGTAGTCTCCACGTCTTGGGGCGTGGGGATGAACCCTACAAGCCCAACTTCATATTTGTGATGAATTAGTAGAAATTTTGCTAGAATTGATGTTTAGGGATTAGATTGGGATCAATTTACCACGGATAGCTAAGAGTTCATACCGATTGGGATTTGCAAGAGATTGGATCCCAATTCGATAGGAAACCCTAGAAATCCGAATTGGGTTGGAATCGAATTTCCGTAGTATCGGTTTGCAAGAGATTGGACCGATACTAGGGTTTCCGGTTGCAATTCCGTGCCAATACCCGTTTGCAAGAGATTGGACGGGTAGGAACTATCCCAATCTAGATCGCGAGCCGAGTTTGTAAGATATTGGGCTCGGTGAGCGATTGGACGATGATGTTGATCCTAATGCTAGCTTTCCTAGGCTAGGGTTTGCAAGAGATTGGACCCAAACCTAGGATAGCTATAGACCGGCAACAGCGCGAGAGCGTGAGCTTGGTTCTACATTCAGTTGCAACTAGTTCATCCAAAATCCTAATCTAGCAATTTTGATACCGATGAACCACATTTATGAGATACGGTGAGTAGCGGGGATTCCCCATTCCCTAGACGTTCTTTATTTGATTTGATATTTCTGCACTTTGTCTGACGATTGTGACAGGATCGCCAAAAGCAAATCTCTCTTCTTAGATAGCCAAGTTGATTGGAACAAGCACGGTCATTCGTCCTCCCTGTGTTCGATATCCCGCTCGCCGCTACACCATGCGCTTGCGGTAAAACTACAACCGTCGCCTCGGGCGTGTATCCGGGGTGCGATCAAGTTTTTGGCGCCGTTGCCGGGGAGGCGATTGCGTTTGATTCTTTCTCACCCTAGCTATTTCTTTATTATTATTATTATTATCATTATTTTTATTTCTTATTTCTTACCTAACCCTTCCACGGTACTAATCATTTCTTTGAAACTCTGTTTTCCCTGTGCATGTACATGAGATCTACGGCGGACCCTGAAGCTATACTATTTGATCCCGAGATCGAACGTACCGCGCGGAGACTTAGAGCGGAAAGGAGACAAAATCCGGAAGGGAGGTTTATGACCAACCCGGAAACTGCGGATCAATTAGCGGCAAGAATGGCGAGGATAATTTCTATTCGAGATAGGCTTCGGCCTAAGACCTCTTCCACTACCTCATCCATTGCCATGCCGGAGTTGGCGGCTGACAAGAACTTCGAGCTAAAGACTGGACTAGTGGTTCTGATGCAGCAGGATCCATTTCATGGGAATGCCCATGAAAATCCCCACTACCACATCCAATTGTTCTTGTCGAAGTGCGCCACATTCCAGATGCCGGGGGTCTCCATCGATGCCATCAGACTGCGCCTCTTCCCCTTCACGCTAAAGGACAAGGCACTCTATTGGTTGAGGACGCAAGCTGAGGGTGTTTTCACCACTTGGGACGAGTTGGCGAGTGCATTCATTGACAAGTTCTATCTGCCCTCCAAGACGGTGAAGATTCGGAGCGCTCTCATGTCCTTCAAGCAAGGACCCCAAGAGACGCTCTATGAGGCTTGGGAGCGTTTTAAGGATCTGCAGCATCAATGCCCGCACCATAGTATAGAAGACTGGGAGCTAGTGCATAGCTTCTACAATGGTCTCCAACCGGGGACCAAACAAATTATTGATGCCGCGGCGAATGGTGCTATCTTGTCAAAGACTCCCGAAGAAGCTACGGCCCTAATTGAGGAGATGGCCTCAAATAATCAACAATGGGGCGATGAGCGAGGACACTCTACGTCCTCCTTGAAGCCGACTAGTATCTATGAGGCGAAGGCCGTGGCGGAGCTTACGAGCAAATTTGATTCTCTCCACAAGATAGTGGAGGGATTGGAGAAGTTTATCACGGAGCCCCAAGGAGCCCCTTCCACCTCCGCTCCAACGAACCAAATGTGTGATTGGCAAGACCAATCTCAAGTCATGTATGTGGGAGGAGAGCAAGGAGAAGGATCCTTGGAGCAAGTACAATATGTCGCGGGGAACCAAGGATATTGGGCCAATCCGACCGCAAGAAATCATCCCGGATTCTCTTACGCCAATAATGAAGGAGCTTTGAACCCGCCACAACCGCCACCTCAACAAGCTCGACCACCACCACCACCCCAACAACAACACTATCCACCGAGGGGGCCTACTCAACAAAATTTTCAACCGAAGCAACAAGTTCCACCATATAGGCCGCCCGGATACAATCATGGGTGGAGGAATCAAAATCAAAACCCTCCTCAAGCTCAACAACGATCCGACTTCGAAGCTAAAGTGGAGGCGTTTATGATCGAGCAAAATAAAGTCAATGCTACCTTGAAGGCGGGGCAAGACTCCCTTAATACCGTTGTGGCTCAAATATCGGAGCAATTGGCCTTGCTCAACCGGAACACTCAACGATTGCCGGCGCAACCCGAGCAAAACCCACGGGGCAACACCGGCCACATCAATGCCGTAGTTGCCGTTACCACTAGAGGCGGAAAGGATACCACCCCCGCCATGATTCCTATCGAGGAGCCCGTGGAGGAAAGTTTGGAGCCGGTTGAGCCGGTAGTTGAAGTTGATAAGGAGAAGGAGCCACAAGAAAGGGAGAAATCTAGAGCGGAGCAATTGACAGAGGAGAGGCGCTTCATGCCACCGGTCCCATTCCCCCAAAGACTAGCGAGAGCAAAAATGGAGAAAAGGCTAGCAAAGTTCCTCGAGTATCTAAGAGGAGGTAGCCACAATATTCCCTTCCTCGACGCCATCGTGGAGATCCCCACATATGCTAAATTCTTGAAGGACTTGATTTCGGGGAGAAAGAGGAAGGAGAAGATCATGCTAGCCGAGGAGGGCTCTTGGTTCACCAAGAGAGAGAAGGAGCCGGCCAAATTTAAAGATCCGGGGAGTTTTCGGATTCCTTGCACCTTGGGCGGCGTCCCTCTTCAAAAGGCGGTGGTTGATCTAGGGGCTAGTGTGAGCCTTATGCCTCTCTCCATGTTCCTAAGGCTAAATACCGGGAAGAAGTTGAAACCTACCGACATGCGCATTCAATTGGCCGATGGGCGAATAACAAGTCCGGTAGGGATCGCCGAAGACATACCGCTACAAGTCCCGGGTGGAATATGCTTACCATGTGACTTTGTGATCATGGACGTTAAGGAGGAGGGAGATACGTCATTGATACTTGGTCGCCCGTTCCTCGCCACCGCCGGAGTAATTGTTGACGTGCGCGAAGGTACCCTAACTTTAAACGTCGGCAACATCGAGGTGGAGCTCCACATTCTTAAGGCTATGAAGCACATGCCTTACCATGAGGAACTTGACTACATGGACCTCCTTGATGAGGTAATAGAGGAGGCGATCCCCCACTCAATTGGCGCTCTTTTCGATGAAGATTTAGAGGAAGGCCCGGATTTAGGCCAAGATGAGAAGATAGATGATTCCCCTGACCTCTCCGCTGAAAATGATGAAGGCGACGCTGATGTCGCAAGGATTCGAGAGCTCTGCAAGCTCTCGAAATCAAGGTCTCCGAAGAAAGCTCCGCCGGTACGGAAATCGGCGTCACCGGTAAAGCCGTTGACCGGAGCAAATGCTAGCTTGGGGGAGCCTCCCCCCAACACTATTCGAGACGGGAGACCACCGAGGGAGAACACGCCGCAACTTCCAAATCCAAGCGTTCTCTCCGGAAAGTTTGATGGGTGCATCTCATATGCACCAAACATCCCGCATTAATTGAAAATCATAGGGGGTCGAGCTCACGACCTTAAACAAGCGCTTGTCGGGAGGCAACCCGACGGTTTTTGCTTTATTTTTACTTTTTCTTTATTTTCGTTTTAGAAATTTTTAGTGTTTTGAGTCGTTCGCCCAAAAATTTTGTGATAACGGGTCCTATTTTTCTTGACAGGAGAGGAGATAGGTAAATCCATCATAAGGAGGATGAACGAGACGACGAGGAGCGCCCCAAGAAGGTGCTCGATGCCTAGGAGGAAGATGGAATCGACTGGAGGAAGAAAGACGGAGTTTAGAGCCCAAACAAAGACAAACAGCAGAACACAAGGCTCACTCGGCCGAGTATACTAGTCACTCGGCCGAGTACACAAGTTCGTCCGGCCGAGCCGCTCACAAACGAGGGAAGTCTGCTGTACCCAACTCTCTGTTTATTTTCCTGATTTCAATATAACTGCTACTCGGTCGAGTATATATTTTCACTCGGTCGAGTAAAATGGATACCCTCCTAGGGCGAGTCTTGCCGAGTAGCTTGAGTCACTCGGCCGAATGGACTTACTCCACTCGGCCGAGGCTGGCAAAGCCACTCGGCCGAAGCGTAAGCGAGGAGAAATTTTCATTGATCTCGCTCGGCCGAGTGACCTAGTCACTCGGCCGAGTCGTAACTTTTATTATATAAAGGGCGGGGGGGGCACATTTTTCGAAATGCGAAAACCCCCAAACAGCCCGACCCTTCAGCTCCCCTCGCCCGATACCCCTCGCTCGCGCCCCCACTCGCCTGACCAGCCCGCTCGTGCCGTCGCTCGGCCCGCCACCGTCGGCCGAGCACGCGCTGGCGCCTCGCCCGAGTCGCCGCCGGCGACCGCCGCCCCTACCACCTCCGGTATCACCTTTATTGCCTTTTTCTCCTCTTTTTGAGTATTTTTTGAGGATCCATGTGTTAAACGACCCCCAAACCCAAATCAATTTCTACATTTATCTGTTATACCCCTAATGCTCCATACGTTTTGAATATTACTCGCTAATATCTCCATTTCATGCGCAGGTTGTTTTTGGGAGCTTAGGGGAGCCCAGGGGAGCTTCTACGGACTGATTTGGGCTTCACAGAGGCGCTGTCTTCGCACGCTTCCATTGCTTAGCACTCGCGGCGTGTCGGGGTACACTCTTTCCTTTATTTTGCACACGCCTCACTTTGCACGTTTTTCGGCGCGCGCTCGGGGCCGATATGCCGCCCCGGACACGGCCGCGGACGAGGAGACCTTCCGCCAAGCGGAAGCGGTCGGATGACGCCAGCCCCTCCCACGAGGTGGAGGGGTCTCCTCCTCCTTCCCCCACACACCCCTTCCACCCCGCACAGCCTGCAGGCCCCGCACACCCCGCACAGCCTGCAGCGCCCGCACAGCCCGCACAGCCACTCCCTGCCGCTCCACAGCCACCACCTCCAGCTCCACTGATCGGGCCGCTGGGGATCACGTTCCGAAACGACGCACACCGCGTCGCTTTCGAGCGTATCTCCCAGCGCTCGATAGTACCCTCCAGGTTTGCACCCCTTGCCGACCTAGGACGCCTGGGGGTACTAGAGGGGATGCTCACGTTGTACGACAACGTGGGCTGGCGAGATTTCTTTCAGGTGTCGGCGGATACGTTTACCCGCCCGACACTTGAGGTGCTTAGTTCGATCGCCAGGACCGACGAGGGATGCTCGTTTCGGTTCATGGACCGGGAGTGCCAGGTCACTCTCGCCCAGTTGAGAGCCTTCTTCTCGTGGCCCGATATCCCCGGGGCCGACCGAGGTTACGCACCCACCCATATCCCCGCACCTTCCTTCGACACCGGTGCCTTCTGGGCCCGGATTACGGGTCTCCACACTGCCTTTGACCCTAGTAGGGCCAAGGCCTCGGCCATTGTCCATCCCTGCCTCCGTATTGCTCAGCGCCTTATGGCGACGACCTTTTTGGCCAGATATGAGCCGGGCACGATGTCTACGCCAGAGCTCTACATGCTCTACGCGATGACACGTCCCAGAGCTCTATCTAGGGATGGCGATGAGCTTGTCCCCACCGTCGTGATCGATATCGCGGCATGGTTTTTAGACCGCATCATTGTATCAGTGGGCGCTCGCTCACCGATATGCTGCGGCGGCCTGATCACCTTTCTTGCTCTTATGACCGGCGAGGACTTCCTCGACGACCTGCGACGAGTATCGGGCCCCACTTCTTTGTCGATCGATGTTATGGCCAGGATGAAGATGCTTCGTCCGCACGGTGAGCGTCACTGGGTCTGGTTGCACGGCCCTTACGGTGCCGATTACATGATTCTTCCGAGCCCAGCTCGGACTCAGATTGCACCAGCCCACGTTGACTGGCTCCCTGCGATGGATGTCATCATCCCCGCTGCTTACGTGCTTGAGGCTGAGGAGGCCGAGCAGGCCCACACTGCCCCTGTAGACCATGTAGCCCATGCCGAGCCTGTTGACCCTGTGGCCCCTCAGCCTACACCCGATGTTTCCACCGCTCCTGACACCTCTGTCGGTGTCGGGAGTACCTTAGCTGAGACCACTTCCACCACTCCCTCGGCTGTCACCACCACCACCGGCCCTCTGTCCGTCGAGCCTCTTTGCTCCGCTCTCCCCGAGCGCCCGCCGACCTTTGTTGAGAGTGGAGAGCCCTCGTTTGCCGCGGTCGTGGAGACCATGGCTAGCATGATCTCCGCTGTGGTTACACCTTTTGGACCACACACTTCCACCCCAGCGGTAGTCACCTCTGTCTCCACCTCTGCTGTATTTTCCGAGAGTGTCGTGGCGTCTGTCCACACTTCTGTGCCACTGACCTCTCTGGCCGCCTCGCTGCCACTTTTGCACTCTTCTTTCGCTGCTGCCGCCTCCACTTCTCACCAGCCGGTGCCCCGGCCTCACACTGAGGCCAGGCCCACATTTGCGGGCGCAGCACCTTTTGTACCCTTCCCCGCTGAGCCAGTCACGTACGCGACTAGAGTACGCCAGCCCAGACATGCCCAGCCCCGACCGGTGCGTCCCTCTGCACCACCTCCCCCTGACACAGTACTTCAGAGCATTCGTGCTCTATAGGGGACGGTGAGTGGTCTCAGAGGGGACCTTTAGGACCCTGTCCTCCACCGTCTCTGTGATGGCTGGCCGCTTCGAGCTGCTCCCGCAGATCCACTACTGTCTTACCCAGGTTCTGGAGCGTCTCCCACGCGTACCCCCACCCACCCAGCAGGTTCCCACCCACACTTCCACTCACACTCAGCCTGCTACCACTTCCACACCCACCCCCGCTCAGCAGCCTGTCTAGCCAGCACCACCCACACGACCTCCGCCTCAGGACGGAGACAGCGCAGCACCACCTTCTTAGGCACCCTTGATGCCATCGTTTCTCTTTGCCGTTGTGCTGCCCGTCTCTGCTGGGTCCTGATGCATTTTTGTCCACCCCCTCCCCTCGCTACTTTTGGGATTCTCATTTTGACCTTATCTTTATATATCTTTTCTGGGAGGGAGGGAGAGTTTTTGGTGCCACATATATATCTGTATCACTCCTATCTTTGCATGCATCATGTCCGCATCATATTTTTCATTTCTTTATTCTTCTTTTTCATTTTTATTTTCATTTTCATTTTTTCCATGCATGCATCCTCACTTTCCCCTCACATTTCTTGTCTCTCGGTGTGCCACACTTTGCACATTGAGGACACTGTGCCATTTAGCTGGGGGGAGTGAGTTCTCACGACCTTTTTCGGTTTGCCACCTTTATTTTTAGTTTTTCACACCATTTTTCGCTTTTGCACTCATTTTCTTCGTTTTTCTTTTATTTTACCATGCATCACGTTTGTCTTATTTTTCTGTGTGCCGCATTGTAAATAGTTCTATTTTCCCTTTATCTTTATTTCTTTTTTTTTTTCATCTCATGCTAGAGATGACTTTTCTGTGATGATGATGACGTTGGATTTAGCTTACTCTATATGCATGCTATATTTGTCATGTCTTAGATTTTATTTCTGATATCATATGCTATGACTTGCCTTGCATCTAGAGATAGTAACCCACACTTTTCCACATGAAAATGGATGAAATTTTATTATTAGCCGAGTCTGAATATTCATATGTATGCTATCACAAAAAACACACCAAGATTCACGCATTGAATGCTTATATCTGGAGTACTGATTTCTTTTTCCTATATCACTTCTATATGCATGAATTGTACACTTCACTTCAGGATGATTGAATGATGTTAGCTATGATAAATCTGGATTAGTTAGCTTTTTTGTGATCGAAACTGAGTAGATTAGATTACCCTGCTGAATTTGTCGTGCATGTCTTATAGAGTGAACTGAGAGTTATATCTATTTCTTTCTCCACAAATCTTGAACATTATTTCTCTACTTTTAAAATCATTGGTGAATCTCCCCCTAGCGATTCTATTATATGGCATTTCCCCCGCTATTCATTCCTAGCTCCAAATCTCTCATTCTCTAAAAAAAGAGAAGAATATTCTTGTAAATCATTATCTCTCTTGAGTCGGGATCGTTTGTGTATATACGCTATATCAAAAAAAAAGAAAAAAAAGAAAAAAAAGGAGAAAAGAGGAAAAATCCTCGATAAAAGATCCCATCTCACTTTCTTTCTTTCTTCTTTCTTTTCATTGCTTTTGGAGCTATATAAAAATGGGGATGTGAATATTTTTTATGCCACCATGCTTATAGATAAGCTTGGGGGAGGGAATCCATTGATGTGTGAGAGAGTGACTACTTGACGTTGCACGACAACCTAGGCTAAGTAATATTCTATACTCAATGAAATTATTTTTAGCTTTACAAAATCCAGAAATCTAAGCCTAGCATTCATGTCATGAAATCCATACTTTTCTATTCTCTCTATTCTATTGTGTGATACTCTTATACTCCTCATAGAAAGCATTCAATTGAAAAGTGTGTGATCTGTGATTTGTATACCGCTTTAGATGATTCAGACGATGCTAATTCTAAAATTATTCCGTTTTCATGATTTTATCGTTGTTCGTGGGTTTTCTACTTCTATTTGCACTATTATACTATGATATCAAAATAAAATTCTTTGACATGTATTTTTCATTCAGTGCATGCAATATGAGTAAGTGGAACCCACGTCCTGAGAAAATAATCTAGCAACCTACCTCTTCGCTTCTTTCTTTCTACTTTATTTTATTTCGTTTTCATTCTTCTTCGTTTTTCATTCTTCGTTTTTCGCCGTTTTCGTTTTTTCGAATCCACCGGGTTCGCCTTTTACTTATCTTCCTCGAGGACGAGTAAGAGGCAAGCTTGGGGGATTTTGATCACTCCTTATTTTACACCTTTTTCCCGCATGATTGCATGCCATTTAGACCGCCCAAATCATGTTTTTCACGATATATCGATGATATTGCGATGCTTTTCACGATTTGTTGTTTTTGTCGCATTTCAGGTGATTTGGCGCGATTTGGAGTGATCTCGAGATGCGCTTACTCTAGACAGTCACCGACGACCTCCCCGAGGGGTATTTTGCTGTTGGAGAGGAGCGGAAGAAGAATGGACGTCGCAGGAGCGACGAGGAGGCCAAAATAAGCAATCTGGGCATTTTTAGTGTCCCACTCGGCCGAGTGGAGGAGCCACTCAGCCGACCAACGAGACACCGCTCGGCCGACCAGATCAGACACGATTCCTACGTGCACTCGGCCGAGCGACGGAGACCACATCGGCCGAGTGACGACATCTCGTCCGCCCGAGTGGCGCCCAGACGAAGCCCTTCAAAAATCGCCATGTTACTGTTTTTTGGCTTCCTGAGTTTCAGAAGAACCACTCGGCCGAGTGGATTATCCCGTCCGCCCGAGTGCCTTGAAGCCATCGGCCGAGTGACGACAACTCGCTCGACCGAGCCGCCCCCGAAGTAGAGACCCCAGAAGGCCCCGACTTACTGGAAAGTTACAGGGTTTCTCACTCGGCCGAGCGACATTTGTCACTCGTCCGAATGCGATGCGCTGCCTGTAGCGAAAACTGCGGAAAACAGGCTGTGCAGGGGTATTTTGGTCACAGTTTTTGGACGATTTTGGGGACTATTTAACCCCTGTTTTTACCCTAGTTTTGAGAGCTTCTCTTTAGATTTTTTGCAGCTTTTTAGATCTACTTTTTAGCTTTATTTTGGAGATTGGAGAGAAGACAATTTTTGATTTTTGTTGGAACAATTGAAGAACTCCATTGGTTTGTCTTTCTCCTCTCTAAAAATTCTATTTTTATTGCATATTTCAATATTGTGATGAATTCTATTGCTTATTTCATTGATTATTTTTGTGATCTTGCTATGAATTGTGAGTAGTCTCCACGTCTTGGGGCGTGGGGATGAACCCTACAAGCCCAACTTCATATTTGTGATGAATTAGTAGAAATTTTGCTAGAATTGATGTTTAGGGATTAGATTGGGATCAATTTACCACGGATAGCTAGGAGTTCATACCGATTGGGATTTGCAAGAGATTGGATCCCAATTCGATAGGAAACCCTAGAAATCCGAATTGGGTTGGAATCGAATTTCCGTAGTATCGGTTTGCAAGAGATTGGACCGATACTAGGGTTTCCGGTTGCAATTCCGTGCCAATACCCGTTTGCAAGAGATTGGACGGGTAGGAACTATCCCAATCTAGATCGCGAGCCGAGTATGCAAGAGATTGGGCTCGGTGAGCGATTGGACGATGATGTTGATCCTAATGCTAGCTTTCCTAGGCTAGGGTTTGCAAGAGATTGGACCCAAACCTAGGATAGCTATAGACTGGCAACAGCGCGAGAGTGTGAGCTTGGTTCTACATTCAGTTGCAACTAGTTCATCCAAAATCCTAATCTAGCAATTTTGATACCGATGAACCACATTTATGAGATACGGTGAGTAGCGGGGATTCCCCATTCCCTAGACGTTCTTTATTTGATTTGATATTTCTGCACTTTGTCTGACGATTGTGACAGGATCGCCAAAGGCAAATCTCTCTTCTTAGATAGCCAGGTTGATTGGAACAAGCACGGTCATTCGTCCTCCCTGTGTTCGATATCCCGCTCGCCGCTACACCGTGCGCTTGCGGTAAAACTACAACCGTCGCCTCGGGCGTGTATCTGGGGTGCGATCAAGTTTTTGGCGCCGTTGCCGGGGAGGCGATTGCGTTTGATTCTTTCTCACCCTAGCTATTTCTTTTTTATTATTATTATTATCATTATTTTTATTTCTTATTTCTTACCTAACCCTTCCACGGTACTAATCATTTCTTTGAAACTCTGTTTTCCCTGTGCATGTACACGAGATCTACGGCGGACCCTGAAGCTATACTATTTGATCCCGAGATCGAACGTACCGCGCGGAGACTTAGAGCGGAAAGGAGACAAAATCCGGAAGGGAGGTTTATGACCAATCCGGAAACTGCGGATCAATTAGCGGCAAGAATGGCGAGGATAATTTCTATTCGAGATAGGCTTTGGCCTAAGACCTCTTCCACTACCTCATCCATTGCCATGCCGGAGTTGGCGGCTGACAAGAACTTCGAGCTAAAGACTGGACTAGTGGTTCTGATGCAGCAGGATCCATTTCATGGGAATGCCCATGAAAATCCCCACTACCACATCTAATTGTTCTTGTCGAAGTGCGCCACATTCCAGATGCCGGGGGTCTCCATCGATGCCATCAGACTGCGCCTCTTCCCCTTCACGCTAAAGGACAAGGCACTCTATTGGTTGAGGACGCAAGCTGAGGGTGTTTTCACCACTTGGGACGAGTTGGCGAGTGCATTCATTGACAAGTTCTATCCGCCCTCCAAGACGGTGAAGATTCGGAGCGCTCTCATGTCCTTCAAGCAAGGACCCCAAGAGACGCTCTATGAGGCTTGGGAGCGTTTTAAGGATCTGCAGCATCAATGCCCGCACCATAGTATAGAAGACTGGGAGCTAGTGCATAGCTTCTACAATGGTCTCCAACCGGGGACCAAACAAATTATTGATGCCGCGGCGAATGGTGCTATCTTGTCAAAGACTCCCGAAGAAGCTACGGCCCTAATTGAGGAGATGGCCTCAAATAATCAACAATGGGGCGATGAGCGAGGACACTCTACGTCCTCCTTGAAGCCGACTAGTATCTATGAGGCGAAGGCCGTGGCGGAGCTTACGAGAAAATTTGATTCTCTCCACAAGGTAGTGGAGAGATTGGAGAAGTTTATCACGGAGCCCCAAGGAGCCCCTTCCACCTCCGCTCCAACGAACCAAATGTGTGATTGGCAAGACCAATCTCAAGTCATGTATGTGGGAGGAGAGCAAGGAGAAGGATCCTTGGAGCAAGTACAATATGTCACGGGGAACCAAGGATATTAGGCCAATCCGGCCGCAAGAAATCATCCCGGATTCTCTTACGCCAATAATGAAGGAGCTTTGAACCCGCCACAACCGCCACCTCAACAAGCTCGACCACCACCACCACCCCAACAACAACACTATCCACCGAGGGGGCCTACTCAACAAAATTTTCAACCGAAGCAACAAGTTCCACCATATAGGCCGCCTGGATACAATCATGGGTAGAGGAATCAAAATCAAAACCCTCCTCAAGCTCAACAACGATCCGACTTCGAAGCTAGAGTGGAGGCGTTTATGATCGAGCAAAATAAAGTCAATGCTACCTTGAAGGCGGGGCAAGACTCCCTTAATACCGTTGTGGCTCAAATATCAGAGCAATTGGCCTTGCTCAACCGGAAAACTCAACGATTGCCGGCGCAACCCGAGCAAACCCCACGGGGCAACACCGGCCACATCAATGCCGTAGTTGCCGTTACCACTAGAGGCGGAAAGGATACCACCCCCGCCATGATTCCTATCGAGGAGCCCGTGGAGGAAAGTTTGGAGCCGGTTGAGCCGGTAGTTGAAGTTGATAAGGAGAAGGAGCCACAAGAAAGGGAGAAATCTAGAGCGGAGCAATTGACCGAGGAGAGGCGCTTCATGCCACCGGTCCCATTCCCCCAAAGACTAGCGAGAGCAAAAATGGAGAAAAGGCTAGCAAAGTTCCTCGAGTATCTAAGAGGAGTTAGCCTCAATATTCCCTTCCTCGACGCCATCGTGGAGATCCCCACATATGCTAAATTCTTGAAGGACTTGATTTCGGGGAGAAAGAGGAAGGAGAAGATCATGCTAGCCGAGGAGGGCTCTTGGTTCACCAAGAGAGAGAAGGAGCCGGCCAAATTTAAAGATCCGGGGAGTTTTCGGATTCCTTGCACCTTGGGTGGCGTCCCTCTTCAAAAGGCGTTGGTTGATCTAGGGGCTAGTGTGAGCCTTATGCCTCTCTCCATGTTCCTAAGGCTAAATACCGGGACGAAGTTGAAACCTACCGACATGCGCATTCAATTGGCCGATGGGCGAATAACAAGGCCGGTAGGGATCGCCGAAGACATACCGCTACAAGTCCCGGGTGGAATATGCTTACCATGTGACTTTGTGATCATGGACGTTAAGGAAGAGGGAGATATGTCATTGATACTTGGACGCCCGTTCCTCGCCACCGCCGGAGTAATTGTTGACGTGCGCGAAGGTACCCTAACTTTAAACATCGGCAACATCGAGGTGGAGCTCCACATTCCTAAGGCTATGAAGCACATGCCTTACCATGAGGAACTTGACTACATGGACCTCCTTGATGAGGTAATAGAGGAGGCGATCCCCCACTCAATTGGCGCTCTTTTCGATGAAGATTTAGAGGAAGGCCCGGATTTAGGCCAAGATGAGAAGATAGATGATTCCCCCGACCTCTCCGCTGAAAATGATGAAGGCGACGCTGATGTCGCAAGGATTCGAGAGCTCTGCAAGCTCTCGAAATCAAGGTCTCCGAAGAAAGCTCCGCCGGTACGGAAATCGGCGTCATCGGTAAAGCCGTTGACCGGAGCAAATGCTAGCTTGGGGGAGCCTCCCCCAACACTATTCGAGACGGGAGACCACCGAGGGAGAACACGCCGCAACTTCCAAATCCAAGCGTTCTCCCCGGAAAGTTTGATGGGTGCATCTCATATGCACCAAACATCCCGCATTAATTGAAAATCATAGGGGGTCGAGCTCACGACCTTAAACGAGCTCTTGTCAGGAGGCAACCCAACGGTTTTTGCTTTATTTTTACTTTTTCTTTATTTTCGTTTTAGAAATTTTTAGTGTTTTGAGTCGTTCGCCCCAAAAATTTTGTGATAACGGGTCCTATTTTTCCTGACAGGAGAGGAGATAGGTAAATCCATCATGAGGAGGATGAACGAGACGACGAGGAGCGCCCCAAGAAGGTGCTCGATGCCTAGGAGGAAGATGGAATCGACTAGAGGAAGAAAGACGGAGTTTAGAGCCCAAACAAAGACAAACAGCAGAACACAAGGCTCACTCGGCCGAGTATACTAGTCACTCGGCCGAGTACACAAGTTCGTCCGGCCGAGCTGCTCACGAACGAGGGAAGTCTGCTGTACCCAACTCTCTGTTTATTTTCCTGATTTCAATATAACTGCTACTCGGCCGAGTATATATTTTCACTCGGCCGAGTAAAACGGATACCCTCCTAGTATATATTCCGTCTTCCAGCCATCTAATGACACAGGAAACGAAATAAATCAGACTCTCAGCCTATAACTCGGTGTCGAAATTTTTTATCGGACATTCTATAATTCTTATCGTTGTTTCGTTTGTGTCACAGTTACAGAGATGTGAGACCTGCATGAGCCACCAACAAAACCTGTCACGACCCGCTTCCCTAAAATGGAGGCGAGGCGTGACAGGCCCGCTCAGGCTTGGAGCTGTGAGGCTCCAGCCTGTAAAGCGTCTGGAATAACACGCAGTTCCCTGTAATGTGACATCGGAACATGAATAACAATAATAGAAAAAGAGGCAAATAATTAAATTATTCATCTCAAAGTCCAGATAAAGTTCAACAACCACAGAAATGCCACCAGGCAACAAAAAGAGTCCAAAAGAAAGGCCCAGCATGGCCAAAAAGGAAACAACTAACAAAATGGTTCTACTCACCGACAACAACAACAACTAACAAGGTACTGCGAAGGAACACTAGGACTGGTCACCGGTGTCCTCGTACTCAACGTCAGCAACGGTATCAGGCACGAACTCCACGAACTCGTCGCCCTCAATAGCGGTCTCTGGCTCAGCAACTAACATGCGACACCCAAAGAGAAGGGGCACATGTCAGCAAAGTCTACAAGACTTTGTGCAATGAACAAAAGAAAGGTAAACGCAACCTAGCAATTCTATAGAGTGCATGACATGACATTTTATGCCAGAGAACAGCAGTAAAGTAAACAGCAGTTTATGACATGGCATGGTTTATAACATGGCAGGTAAAAACATGGCATGGAAACAAATACTTGGCATGGAACAAGTAAACACTCACAAGGACAAGTACAAGTATAGTAAACACGTCGTGCACAGAGATTCCGCCCTTTGGCTAGAGAGGCTGTACGGGCCATCTCTTACGCTCAAGTGACCGTTTATCACTACCCCTCCACGTGTATCGAGCCAGGGCTTTACCCCAGAACTTGGAATGCTCGCTTCTGGATCACAATCCAGGAAGTGTTTTTAACAAGTATGGCGTAGGGTTATGCCCACGTAGCAGGTGCCTAGCCGGAAACACGGATTTGTACAAGGATTTGTAGCGTGTGCTACGTTGCAACATGCAATCACATGACATGTAAGAATGGATGTGCATGGCAGGTATTCAAATATAAATTACGTACCATTAAAGAAAATTAAACGTGACAGGCATTGCATGACATGACATGACAAAAGGCAATTCTAACTTCATTGTCAAGCTAGAATTGGAATTTGCGCCTAGACCGCTATCATTTCACGATCTAGACTCTTTCACGCTAAAACAAAGTAATGGCCTAAAACATGGCCTAAAACAAGGTTGGCAAGTTTCACTTGCCTGGTACTGAGGTTGTTGATCGACGAGTCAAGATCTACGGGGAATAGGGTTCGCTGTTATGGCAAAACAGAAAATAAGAATTGAAGTTATAATCCGGATTTGTTTTGGAATCCTATAATGTCTAGTAATACATTTTATTAGGTTTTCTAAATTATAGTGTGGGTTATGGGAAATTAAGGGTAGATCACTAACTGTTTACGAAGCGGAAGAACGAAGATCGAGACGCCTACGGATCTGTAAGTAGGAGAAGATCCCGTCGTATCCGGATTGTCGTCACCAGATCTGAGCTAGCACGGCAACGGAAAAGCGATCCGAGGAAGGAGTTGCGGCTGAAGGGATCTCCTGCGGCTGATATATATAATGGATCTGAAGAATGAAGAATATATGGGAAAATCTGGAGCAAAAGGGAGAATTTTGGGTTTTAAGGTCGGCCGGCGGCCTACGGGGTGGTGCCGGCGAAAAGGAAGGTGAGAGAGCACGGGAGGATGAAGAAAGGCAAGAGGAAGGTTAGGGATGATTGGGGAAGAAGATCGGCTAAGAAAAGTGAAGAAAGAAATGAAAACGTATAGGGTTTAAATAGAAAGATTAAGCGGCGGCTACGACTTAACCTAGGGTTACTGGGCAATTTAGTCGGTCAGTGAAGTGTGGCTGACCAACTAGTTTGGAAACTAGTCGGTCGGTCGTTCAATTGAGACCGACTAAAAGGCAAACCATGAATAGGGTCGGTACAGAGTAGATAGATTTAGTCGGTCTGTGAAGGCTTGTCAACCGACTAGTTTGGAAACTAGTCGGTCGGCGAATGTTCATAGACCGACTAAGGGTCGAATAAGATAGACAATAAGCACCGAGTGTTAGTCGGTCTGAGAAGAAACTCTAATCGACTAGTTTATCAACTAGTCAATCGGTAGATGTTCTTTGACCGACTAACCGCAAACAGTAACTCGGATATACAGAAGATCTCTGTCACGCCCCGCTTACCTAAAATGGATGCGAGACGTGAGAAGGTCCGCACGAGAGTGGAGCTGTGAAGCCCCAAACCCGATAAGCGTCAATAAAACATAAGCAGGTCCCTGTAACCACAAACGGAACAACAATAATAACACAAGGAGAGACAGAAATAAAATCTCAAATCTCAAAATTTGTCCAACATGAAAATTAAGTTCAACATCCAGAAAAGCCACCAGGCTAAAAGGAAAGAGTCTAAAGGCCTAACACACGGCCAACAAAACCAACACCAACATAGTAAGGGTGCTACGCACCGATAACTAAAAGCAGTCTAAAACAAAAGGGAAAGCTCTACGAGGACACTAAGACTGATCTCCAGTGTCCACGAAGTCCTCGATCAACGCGGGTTCTGACTCAGCATCAGCAAACACCACGTCCTCAGCGACAAACTCAGGCTCGGGATCTAACATGTGTCACCCAAAAGAGAAAAGGGGCACATGTCAGCAAGTCGAAAGACTTGTGCAAGGAAACTGAAAGAAAGGTAAACTAACAACCTAGCAGTTAAAGTATGGTGCATGGCATGGCAAGTATCGTATGGATGTAACAAGTGAAGTACAAGTAGCAAGTAGCAAGTGGTAGGTGTGACATGTATTGTCAAGTAACAAGTACAAGGGATCACCCACACACATGTGAGCGCCCTATTGCCCGCAGGCTGTATTCAAGTACAAGGGATCACTCACACACAGGCGAGTGCCCTATTGCCCGCAGGCTGTATTGAGCTCGTTTTCTGGACCACGATCCAGATTTGTAATTGGCCTAGGGTTATGCCCGCAAAACGGGTGCCTAGCCGGAACAAGTAGCACTAGTATGTAGCGATGCTACGCAATCACGATGAGTGTTCAAGCATGCAATGACATGAGCAGATATTCGCGTACCGTTAATTGAAATTAAACATGACAGGCAAAATGCAATGACATGAACAGATGTTCGCGTACCGTTAATTTAAATTAAACATGGCAGTTAAAGATGCATGGATGACATGAACAGTTAATACGCGTACCGTTAATTGAAATTAAACGTGACATACAAGCATGATGAAGGTGACGAACCAAGCTTCGTTGTCAAGCTAGGTCAATGGCGTCTAGACAGCTATCATTTCACTGTCTAGTCTCTTTTACGCTAAAGCAAGGTAATGGCCTAAGGACATTGCCCAAATCAAGAGATGCAAGTTTCACTTGCCTGATACCGACGAGGACGGTCGACAAGCACGTCACACAAATCTTATCTACGGCGAATGGACCACTGCTATAGAGAAATAACATTAGAAAGGATATCTAGAACCGGTTTCTTAATTGAATCCTATGATGTCTAATAACCATTTTTATTAGGGTTTCACAATATCAATGTGGGTTGTGAAAACATTAAAGGATCGAACACTACCGTATAGAAGCGGAAGATCGACGCCGAGCAACCACGGAAATGGATGAACGATCCGGGAACCTCGGCTCAGATCTGAAATGATGGAGAAAAATGGATTAAAGGGGGTTTTGAAGAGGAGATTGAAGCTTGGCCAATGGAGGTGAGATGGAGCTTGGGATGGTGGAGATAGGCTTGAGATGAAGGGGGAAGGGTTTTGGAGAAGATGGAGAAGGATTTGGGAAAGACAATGGCTCAGGAGAAAAGAAAGAAAGTGAAAGTGATCGGGTCTATTTATAGGAAGAATCCGGCGGCTGCCCAGAAATTAGGGTTTGACGCTGATTAGTCGGTCAAAGAGCAACCACTGACCGACTAGTTTGGGAACTAGTCGGTCGGTTGACCTACGCAGACCGACTAAGTGTAAACAGTAACTCCTGTACAAAAATAGGATTTAGATTTTGTCGGTCAAAGAACAACTACTGACCGACTAGTTTCTCATCTAGTCGGTCGACGAACATTCTTAGACCGACTAAGAATGAATAGTACTTGGTATCAAAAATGATCATAGAGCTAGTCAGTTAAAGAACGATTGCTGACCGACTAGTTTGCAACCTAGTCGGTCGACAAATGTTCTTAGACCGACTAACGATAAACAGTAACTCCTGAGTAATTAACAAAGCCCACTAGTCGGTCCATGAAGGTTTGCCGACCGACTAAATCGTCATCTAGTCGGTCGGTTCCCCTTCTTGTACCGGCTAACGTGCACAGAAAGTTCCGAATTGGAGCGCGAAGCTCCGGGATCGATTCCTAAGACTCCTAGGCTTGATATAACAATAAGATATAACCGATATGAAGCCCTTCACGAATGTCTTACTCCAAGACCAACGATTCTAAGGAAGAAGCTAGAAAATCACGACGAAACGATCGAAAGTGAAAGCTACGGAGACGAAAACCACGCATAAGGAGAAAATCCATTAAAACATATATATAATATAAATAATCCATATACATGAAAACCAGTCGTTACAATCTCAGAATTAGTTGGTCTGAGAACAAGTTCTAACCGACTAGTTTAGAAACTAGTCGGTCGAAGAATGTGCTTAGACCGACTAAAAGTAAACAGTAATTCAGCTGAAATAAATAAGATGAACTAGTCGGTTCCTAAAGTGTGGCCGACCGACTAGATCGTAATCTAGTCGGTTGGTTCTCCTTCATGAACCAACTAAGATGCACGAAAAGTGTCAAATCGAAGCTCGAAGCTTCGGGAAGACTCCTATGGCCTCTAGGATCAACCTAGTTCTAAAATATGGATGCTATGAAGCTCATCGTAAGAATACTTACTCCAAGCCCATCGTTCTATGGAAAGGAAACTAGAAGGCTACAAAGAACTAAGCGGAAACGCCCAACAACGGAAACGGGAAAAACATACAAAGGAGAGAACACCCAACACATATTTATTTAATAGATAAAAACCAGTCGTTACACATACGGCCAGTCGACTGATGTTGGATTGACAGTCGCCTGTCCAAGGCACATTCAACTATCAATGCTTCAACAGTTGCATGTCTATGCTTTCTCTGCAGACTCTGCTCTCTGGAAAGTTTCACTTATTAGTGACAGTCGACTGATGTTGGTTTCACAGGCGCCTGCCAGTGGCACATGTGCCTATGTGTTCCACATCAGTCGCCCCTCGTGTCTTCCCAAAACTTTCTGAGTTTTCTCAGCATACCCATGTTGCGGTCAGTCGTCTGTAAAAGGATTTACAGTCTCCTGTTAGGTTTACAGGCTCCTATCTTTTCTTCATCCGTCAACTGTCCTACGTGGTAAGCTACCGTTTGAATTCTCACCTACCCTCTGACACAATATAGTAGTCGACTATGTTTTCTTCACCAGTCGACTGTCGAGTGTGTAAATTCTATCCGTTGACTTTTTCTCCATGGATTTCAAAGGGGTTTTTGGAGATTCTGTTTAAGGTTTTTGGGGAACCTATAAAGAGAGCTTCTACTGTTCCATTGAGGCGTTACTCATCTTCTTGATCATCTCTTGAAAACCCCTAGCTTTCAACTTCAAGTTTTTCAAAGCTCTCAAATTCAAAAGCCCTAGAATTCCAATCTCATTCTCTCTTGCTCTCCAACCTAGAATCAAAGTGATATCCTCTAGGCAATTGGTGGTGACAAGAGAAATGGCTTTTCTCTCTTCTTGGAAGAGACTTCAACATACAACACACTTGCTCCTTCAAGTTCTACTTCAAGGCATTGGTGATTGTAAGTGTTGCTATTTCATTATTTCATATCTTTCGATATTAGCTTAACTCTCAGTTTGTGAGAGTGGTTTATTTGCTCCCAAGTCGTGGTAGTCAAGGACATCGATTGTGTTTTGATTTCACTTGTAGGGTTGCTACAAGTGGGTTTAAAAGAAACATCAAGGTAGGGTTCTAACTTGAGTATCTGGTGATATCCGGGTGGAAGGGACGTAGAATTACCAGGAACAAGTCAGGAGTTGACTTGGGTAATCCGAACCATTGAAACATACTTTGTGTTAGCATTGTTTCAATTTGGGTTTATTTATAATTACATATTTATTGTTGATTTGGAATTTAAATTAGTATAACTATCGTTTAAATTTTATTAACACTATTCAACCCTCATTCTAGTGTTTTTCTCATAGCCAGGGTCCTTACACGACTTGCGTTCGGCATTGTCCAAAATGCCCATGGAGATTAAGCTCTTCCGTAGATCTGAGACATGCCTCACATCGGCTAGTGTACGCACTAAGCCATCATGCATATTGATCTGGATGGTTCCAATATCTGCAGTCTTGCACACTGCATTGTTTCCCATGAGGATTGATCCTCCATCTTCCTTGGAACAGTACGTTAAGAACAAACTCCTAAGCAAAGTCATGTGGTATGAGCACCCACTATCCATAAGCCACGCAATGTTTGCTTCACCTGCAATCACTGCTGCAAACATCTCCGGATCTCTGCATTGATCTCCGTGTCCTTCATCATGGATATGCATGCCATCTATTCCCAACGATGCTGAACCGGACTCTTTATCGGCATCATTGCCTTTCTTCCTATTCTTATTAAGACGCCGGTTAGCAAAATGACCATTCTGCTGACAATTGTCATACGTGATCTCGTGAATCTATCATGCGAATGTCTTAACTTGGAGCGGTCATTGTACTTCCTGTGATGGCCTTGATCTCTTCTCCTTTCTTGTCGACCTCTCACATATATGACCTCCTCACGGTTACTCCCATGATCTCTACCTTGAACCTTGCCACATAGCTACTTAGTGTGAAGCGCCGCTTTCACCTCCTCCACGGTGAGAGTAGTTCGATTATATATCATAGACCGAACAAACTGATTATAATCCTTAGGCAACGAGCACAACAAGATGACTACCTGTTGCTCATCTTCAATCTTCACATCCATACACTGCAGCTCTAGCACTATCAGGTTCAATTTATCTATGTAATCCTTCACCGCGGATCCAAACTTCATCTTGAGCATATATAGCTGCTGAAGCAAATAGAGACGACCCGTAAATGATTTCTTCATGTACAGTCCCTCAAGCTTCGTCCATATATCAGACATCGTTGCTACATCCAGGACTTCTCTCATGACATTATCTGCCAACAACAACTGTATAGCACTGTATGCATTTCTCTCCATTTCGGCTCTCGCGGGTTCCTTCACTTTCTTATCGATATTCGTCTCATTGAATATCGATATTCGTCTCATTGAATACGATTTGATAATAACCCATCTGCATCAGAACGTTTTTCACCTTAATCAGCCAGATCCGATCCAAAAGTCATTCCAGCCAGTGAACTTCTCAATGTTCAAAGTTGCTACGATACCATCTTCGTCACTAAATTTATTCACAAATGAACACAAGCTCAGATACCACATGTTGGGAAAAATTATCGCCTTAAGATCCCCGCAAAAATAACTACTCCTAAAAGCTGATCAGGAATCTTGGACTAGCAAAAATCAGATACTCAAAATATCCCAACAAAGTTCCCTACGATCTGGCAAAGTAAAGAAGCAAACGAAATATCAACAAATAAATCACACAGGAGACACAAGAGATTTACCCTGGTTTGTTTGCACACAATCTACATCTAGCAACTTCCAATATGATTCCACTATCAGAGAGATCTTCAAAGAACTACAATCTTGCTTCCACTCACGTAAGTAATACATGTTAATCATAAACCATTAACACCTTAAAAGATAAAGTTTTTATTAATCAAACCTCATCAATTACAAAGATCCCAGTTTTGTTAACAATGCTCCTCATGAACGTACTTAAAAGATGCAATCTTTTTTATCATTTAACCATCAAGATACTTCAAGATTTAATCTTTATAATCAATCACAGCTTCTTAAAAAAATTATAGCATGATAAGCAAATACATAAAAATGATTTCTAAAAAGGAAAATTTAATAGGCAAACGATATAGGTCTCTCTTCTGCAGCATATACAGTCGGGGCTCTCTCGTGTCCGGCTCTAGGAACCGGCAAGCGCTCCACCACATCGCCAGTAGAACAACTCCAATGAGCACACACATCACAAAAAGGTAAGCAATCGCCTTAATATATTCATAGTACTCCGTCGCACCTTCGCTTTATACGCTAAGACCAAAGAAATGGATGGATAAGGGGGAGTGTTATGAGTGAGAGAGGCCTTTGGCCTCCTCAACTCTCTATCCCTCTATTACTCCCCACTACTTAGTAGTGGGGACCCTTGGTATACCATTGATATGAATATATATAGGACCATGGCTATGAGCCATGATTACTCTTTCTATGAGTTTATCCAACAGAGACAACATTATTTGTTAACACTAATCCATTTATTGATTCTTACCATCCATTCACTTAAAGATTTAGTTTATATCAACTATAATTCACGTAGGCACTCAATAACGTGATACATGTTAATTATAAACCATTAACACCTTAAAAGATAAAGTTTTTATTATTTAAACCTCATCAACAAATACAACGATCCCAGTTTTGTTAACAATAAGAGGCAATCTTTCTTGTAAGTTAACCATCAAGATACTTCAAGATGCATCTTGATCTGGGTTGTTCCAATACCTGCAGTCTTCCAAACTGCATTGTTCCCCATGAGGATTGATCCTCCATATTCCTTGGAACGGTACGTTAAGAACAAACTTCGAAGTGAAGTCATTGTAGTGCCCTGGGAAGCTACTGCACATGTACTAGAGGGGGGGTGAATAGTACTTTTAAATAATAAGGAGTGTTATTCCTAATTATCGTGCAATTAACAAACAACGATGCGGAATAACTACAATCAAGAAATAATGCAAACGCAAACACAATGGTTTAATGGGTTCGGATCCACCCAAGTCTCCCCGACTTGTTCCCGGTGATCCTACGTCCCAACCACCCGGATCCCTTCCGGATACTTGAGTTAGAAACCCTAACTCAAGATTTCCAATATGAACACTTGCGAAAACCTCACAAGTGCAATCGACCTACAATCGATGACCGTGACTCCCACAACCCGGGATCACGCAAAACTCTCACAACCGAGAGTATACAATTCAAATATAACTGAAATGAAATGCTTACCAACAAAATACCTATGCCTTGAGATTTCTTACCAAATTAGGGCAAAGAGGATTTTGATGGAGGAAGATGGCACCAAACCCTAGCTTCAAGAAGATGACCAGCAATGGAAGCCTAGGGTGGAGATGGTGACCTAGAATCAAGCTTCTAGCTTGAATGGCTCACAATGGAGAGAATCTCTCTTGAGGATTTAGGACTCAAGAACTTGAGGGAGAGATTCTTGTGAGAAGAGAGAGCTTGGAAATAGAGTTGATAGCTCTTCTCTTTTGATCTGAAAATATCTCCAATATGTTGCTTAACCCTTTCAAGAAATGAATCAGGATTCTATTTATAGGGGCAAGGAAAAACGAGTTCAAAAATATCCCAACGGCTCTTTTCTGAACCAGACTAGTCGGTCAAAGAAGGATCACTGACCGACTAGTTCATCAACTAGTCGGTCGGTGATACAACGTAGACCGACTAAGAGGTGAACAGCCAAAAGGTGAAGTTCCAGGCAAAGACAACTAGTCGGTCAAAGAAGACTTGCCGACCGACTATTTTCTCAACTAGTCGGTCGGTGAATGTTCTTGGACCGACTAACGTGGAAAAGGAATAGGTTGACTTCAAGATGACTTAGTCGGTTTAAGAACAAATGCTGACCGACTAGTTTCTCAACTAGTCGGTCGGTAAACGTTCTTTGACCGACTAACTCGAAACAGTAGCTCAGGCTGAAAATGACTGTACACAACTAGTCGGTCTGAGAAGAACTCCTGACCGACTAGATCGTCATCTAGTCGGTCGGTGACTCTTCTTTGACCGACTAACTGTAGACAGGGAAAGAGCTGAAAATAGAGAAGGCAAACTAGTCGGTTCATGTAGAGTTGCCGACCAACTAGATCGTCATCTAGTCGGTTGGTGACTCTTCTTGAACCAACTAACATGCACAAGAAGCCGAGGGAAGAAGCGATAGGCTTCGGGAAAGTTTCTAATGGCTTCTATGATAATCCTAGCTCTAAGATATGAGCGAAATGAAGATTATAAAGTAAGTCCTACTCAAGGCTTAACATTCTAATCTATGAAGCTAGAAGACTATAAAATAAACCTTACGAGCCGTCTTCAAAGCTTCAATCTTCATTCCTCTTGACTTCCATATTGCTCCTTGAGCTTCAACGAAGCTCCAGGCACACGATCACGCATATTGAGAAGTCTTGAGACGTCGCTTTTGTTGTACGTGGTATTTTGGCGACGATCTCCATAACTGCGCTCACAAATTGTTAGTTCACGATTTATTTATGTTTGCTCATCATCCAAAACCAAATCCGGGGAGTCCAATACTCAACATTCTCCCCCTTTTTGGTGATGACAAACCAACATAAATAATAATAAAAAAATAATGAACTAAATGAAATATACTTACTCCCCCTGCATTGATGACACATTAGTTCCATATGAAATAATAAGCACATACATCAAGCAGACGAGGAAAGTAAAAATTCAAATCCAATATTTGAGATTTAGGATTTGTAATCCATTTTTATATCTTAACTCCCCCTGAATCTAACATATCAAATTAGATTCATGGTAGATTATCATTTAGCACATGTCATTATTATGCCATTATTATATCTCTCCCCCTTTGGCATAATCCAAAAAGAGCGGGAGGAAGCCAATGACAATAAATCATGTCCAAATAATTCATTAAGCATGGGAGTCTAAGAATACGACCACGTTTCATATGAAACCAAAATAAAATTCGAATAAAATCAAAGCGTGTCAATGAGACCATAGTCGAAAATCGAAAAATTTTAATCATCAAAATATCAAATGTAAATTCACTTATTGATGAAATGAATTTACTCTCCAATATCAACATTTATAGCTATTTTAGTGCATGGAAAACAATTCTATGTTTTCATACAACTAAAGCTATTGAATCAAACTAAATCGTCGAGCGACGAAATCAATATCAGAGACATACATAAAATGTGCACAAAGGAATGAACCATCAGAAGAGTGGTGCACATCAAAGAATATCAAATGTCACAATATCGATCGAAAATGAACATAAAGTAAGAGCACATCAAAACTAAGTGAAGTGCACGATGAGAAGTGACAAGGTGATAAAAGTAATACGAAAAACATCATAATAACTTTTAAAAACATGTCATGCCAAAAATAGATATGAATTTCAAAGTATTTATGGCATTCACAATTTTATCATGCTAGGAGAAACAAAATGATACCAATGTAAAGAAATAGACTCTAACCAAGCATGCATTCAACCCTCATGGATACCAAATGTAATATCATACTTACAACATTAAGCTCCCCCTACATTGGTGCATTACCTAAGCACCATCAACTCCGTTTGAATGAAGGTCTTCGCAAACCGAGGAGTTGGTAGGGTTGGTATCCCACGGTGGATTGAACCTAGAAAAACTTCATTTTGGTATCCAAAAATCCTTTTGGATCCAATGGGTTAGACAACAAATTTGAAATACGAAATAAAAATTATTGTAACCCGTAAATTAATATAATCAAAATCAATTTAATAAACATATGCCTTGGTACCCATAACATGATCATAAGCTCATGGTACCAAGCATTGAAGAGTTAAAGGAACTAACCCTTCGGAAACCAAGTCCAAGAGGAACTTGACTTTCCAACATAATCATCATTCAAAATAACATCATTAATATAGGATTGCACATAAACATTCATAGCATCATCGCTAGTGTTCTTGGGACCCCAAATAGTGTACATTTTGGGAACCCTCTTCCTAGTGGTTGCATGCACAAAAGGTTGATTTCTATGTGGTGCATGTGGCCTAGGAGCATGAGATCTAGAAATAGCATTATGATGAGCACGAGATCCATGATATGGTGTAGCATACATACGTGGATAAGCATGAGGTGTGTATGCATAAGGATGATTATGAGAGAAGGCATGCACATGTGGATGAGATGTTTGAACATAAGCATTAGGATGTGCATGAGCATGATTACGTGCATGTGGGTGTCTCATATGAGTGTTCGCACGTGCTCGTGGATGCGGAACATAAAAATCATCATTAATATTAGCATGCACCGGTGGAGTAGGATGTGTGTTCCTACGTGGCATAGCATGTGAGTACAAAAATGCATGACCCCTCTTTGGAGGTCTACCCAAAGTGGGTTTCTTTCCAATCGGGGGTGTGTACGAAGTGGAAGCACTATTGGTAGGAGAACTACCAATGGGGAGTTTGCTCCCACTTGTTGAGGCGTCGGAGGTAGGCCTAACAAAGGTTGTAGACGATTTGGATGAGTCTCCCATCTTATACCCCAAGCCAATGTGGTGTTTGGCCGGAAGTAAGTCATTTAGGATATTATCCAAATGGCCCTTACCTCTATTGAAATCATTGATACGGCCTAACGTGCACTCATACTTCTCTTTGAGAGAATGCATCGAAGCATCCAAAGTGGATACTTGCGATGTGAGTGCACAAACACGAGATTTGAGATTCTTATTCTCAAAACTCAAGGTTGAGTTTTGAGACGTCAAATCCGCTATCACATGTTCATCCGAATCCTCAACAAGAACATGCTCAAGTTGAGATTTGAGGGACTTCACCTCATTTCTCAACAAGCCATTATGAGTAAGCAAACTTGCTTTCTCATTGGCAAGTGTCTCAATAATGGTGTCATTGTTGGTGATGGTAGACTTAGGAGAGGTTTGGAGGTTGACAAGTTCATCTTTGGTCTTATTATATCGATCTACTAATTTAGTAAATTTAGACCAAATTTCTTGGTTTGCTAACCTCATTTCATCAATAGTAGGTTCTCCGCTTTCCTCCTCGCTACCATCCTCGCTTTCATCCTCGCTATCATCGAAAGAGGACTTTCGATATTTTGCCTCATTTGCCATGAAGCAAAGTTTTGCTTTCTCCACTCTTCCATCATCCGACTCTCCACTTGAGGAATCCTCTTCGGAGTCGGTGAATGTTCCAACAAGTCCTTTCTTGTACTTTCTCGACTTGTCGTACTTTGATGCTTTCCCCTTTTCCTTGTGTTTGTAGAGAGGACAATCCGGTTTGATGTGTCCTGGCTTGTTGCATTTATAACACACGGGAGTAGAAGCATTAGTCGAACTAACTTTAGATTTATTCAAAGATATACCTTCTCGGAGGAATCGATCGAACTTCCTTGCCATACGGGCAATGGATTCTATGTCCAAATCGTCTTCCGATTCTTCATCATCGGTAGATGGAGCGGCCTTGAATGCAATTCCCTTTTTCTTTGGCTCCTCTTGCTTCAAGTACGCCTTCATCTTTTCCCTCATCCGGATCTTACTATCCTTGCGTACCTCATAAGACAACAAGGTACCCATTAGTTGTACGACGGTATATTTATTCATGTCATTACCTTCCTCGATGGCGTAGGTACGCTTTTCCCAACATGATGGAAGACCGTCGATAATCTTCGCGACTTTCTCCTTTTGGGTATAGACCTTCCCAAGAGCTTCCAAGTCGTTTGATATATCCACGAAGCGAGCGTAATATTCCTTCATGGTTTCGCCCTGCTCCATATGAAACAACTCAAATTCTTTATTAGCAACGACGAGTTTAGAATCTTTTACCGTACTCGATCCTTCGTGCAATATGAGGAGTTGGTTCCATATTTGATATGCACTCTTACATGTGCATATCTTGTTGAAGTCCTCAGGCTCCAACGCACAATTCAAGGCATTCATGGCCTTGGCATTAGCTACTTCCGCGGCGACCTCCGCGGGAGTCCACTTCGCGAAATCTTCTTCGGAAGGCTCGACATACTCCGTCATGGTGGCTCTCCATAGTGAAGCGCTCTGGAGGAAAATTTGCATCCGGCATTTCCAGTACCCGTAGTTGGTACCGTTGAAGTGAGGAGGCCTGACGGAGGATAGTCCTTCCATAACTGAAGAAGCTCCATCGCGGTTCCTGAAGACGTTGTAGTCGTTGTTCGTCATAGCTTTGAACTTTGGCTATGTGTAGCTTTGAACTTGGCTCTGATACCAATTGTAGTGCCCTGGGAAGCTACTGCACATGTACTAGAGGGGGGGTGAATAGTACTTTTAAATAATAAGGAGTGTTATTCCTAATTATCGTGCAATTAACAAACAACGATGCGGAATAACTACAATCAAGAAATAATGCAAACGCAAACACAATGGTTTAATGGGTTCGGATCCACCCAAGTCTCCCCGACTTGTTCCCGGTGATCCTACGTCCCAACCACCCGGATCCCTTCCGGATACTTGAGTTAGAAACCCTAACTCAAGATTTCCAATATGAACACTTGCGAAAACCTCACAAGTGCAATCGACCTACAATCGATGACCGTGACTCCCACAACCCGGGATCACGCAAAACTCTCACAACCGAGAGTATACAATTCAAATATAACTGAAATGAAATGCTTACCAACAAAATACCTATGCCTTGAGATTTCTTACCAAATTAGGGCAAAGAGGATTTTGATGGAGGAAGATGGCACCAAACCCTAGCTTCAAGAAGATGACCAGCAATGGAAGCCTAGGGTGGAGATGGTGACCTAGAATCAAGCTTCTAGCTTGAATGGCTCACAATGGAGAGAATCTCTCTTGAGGATTTAGGACTCAAGAACTTGAGGGAGAGATTCTTGTGAGAAGAGAGAGCTTGGAAATAGAGTTGATAGCTCTTCTCTTTTGATCTGAAAATATCTCCAATATGTTGCTTAACCCTTTCAAGAAATGAATCAGGATTCTATTTATAGGGGCAAGGAAAAACGAGTTCAAAAATATCCCAACGGCTCTTTTCTGAACCAGACTAGTCGGTCAAAGAAGGATCACTGACCGACTAGTTCATCAACTAGTCGGTCGGTGATACAACGTAGACCGACTAAGAGGTGAACAGCCAAAAGGTGAAGTTCCAGGCAAAGACAACTAGTCGGTCAAAGAAGACTTGCCGACCGACTAGTTTCTCAACTAGTCGGTCGGTGAATGTTCTTGGACCGACTAACGTGGAAAAGGAATAGGTTGACTTCAAGATGACTTAGTCGGTTTAAGAACAAATGCTGACCGACTAGTTTCTCAACTAGTCGGTCGGTAAACGTTCTTTGACCGACTAACTCGAAACAGTAGCTCAGGCTGAAAATGACTGTACACAACTAGTCGGTCTGAGAAGAACTCCTGACCGACTAGATCGTCATCTAGTCGGTCGGTGACTCTTCTTTGACCGACTAACTGTAGACAGGGAAAGAGCTGAAAATAGAGAAGGCAAACTAGTCGGTTCATGTAGAGTTGCCGACCAACTAGATCGTCATCTAGTCGGTTGGTGACTCTTCTTGAACCAACTAACATGCACAAGAAGCCGAGGGAAGAAGCGATAGGCTTCGGGAAAGTTTCTAATGGCTTCTATGATAATCCTAGCTCTAAGATATGAGCGAAATGAAGATTATAAAGTAAGTCCTACTCAAGGCTTAACATTCTAATCTATGAAGCTAGAAGACTATAAAATAAACCTTACGAGCCGTCTTCAAAGCGTCAATCTTCATTCCTCTTGACTTCCATATTGCTCCTTGAGCTTCAACGAAGCTCCAGGCACACGATCACGCATATTGAGAAGTCTTGAGACGTCGCTTTTGTTGTACGTGGTATTTTGGCGACGATCTCCATAACTGCGCTCACAAATTGTTAGTTCACGATTTATTTATGTTTGCTCATCATCCAAAACCAAATCCGGGGAGTCCAATACTCAACAGTCATGTGGTATGAGCACCCACTGTCCATAAGCCACGCAATGTTTGCTTCACCTGCAATCACTGCTGCAAACATCTCCGGATCTCTGCATTGATCTCCGTGTCCTTCATCACGGATATGCATGCCATCTATTCCCAACGATGCTGAACCGGACTCTTTATCGGCATCCTTGCCTTTCTTCCTATTCTTATTAAGACACCGGTTAGCAAAATAACCATTCTGCTGACAATTGCCGTATGTGATCTTCGTGAATCTATCTTGCGAATGTCTTAACTTGGAGCGATCATTGTACTTCTTGTGCTGGCCTTGACCTCCTCTCCTTTGCTGTCGACCTCTTACATATATGGCCTCCTCACGGTTACTCCCATGATCTCTACCTTGG